>CM038682.1:350054695-350530383 GCA_021605205.1 Aegilops longissima
GGCCATGTTATTTTGAGAAGACATAATTGCTCAGTTAGTATGCTTGAAGTATTATAATTTTTACGTCAATATGAACTTTTATCTTGAATCTTTCGGATCTGAATATTCATACCGCAATTAAGAAGAATTACATTGAAATTATGCCAAGTAGCACTCCGCATCAAAAAATCTATTTTTATCATTTACCTACTCGAGGACGAGCAGGAATTAAGCTTGGGGATGCTTGATACGTCTCCAACGTATCTATAATTTTTGATTGCTCCATGCTATATTATCTACTGTTTTGGACAATATTAGGCTTTATTATCCACTTTTATATTATTTTTGGGACTAACCTATTAACCGGTGGCCCAGACCAGAATTGTTGTTTTTTGCCTATTTCAGAGTTTCGCAGAAAAAGAATATCAAACGGAGTCCAAACGGAATGAAACCTTCGGGAGCGTGATTTTTGGAAAGAACATGATCCAGGAGACTTGGACCCTACATAAGAGAAGCTTCCAGGAGGCCACAAGGTAGGGGGGCGCGCCCACCCCCCCAGGGCGCGCCCTCCACCCTCGTGGGCCCCACGTTGTCCACCGACGTACTTCTTCCTCCTATATATACCTACGTACCCCCAAACGATCAGATACGGAGCCAAAAACCTAATTGCACCGCCGCAACCTTCTGTACGCACGAGATCCCATCTTGGGGCCTATTCCGGAGCTCCGCCGGAGGGGGCACCCATCACGGAGGGCTTCTACATCAACACTATAGCCACTCCGATGAAGTGTGAGTAGTTTACCTCAGACCTTCGGGTCCATAGTTATTAGATAGATGGCTTCTTCTCTCTTTTTGGATCTCAATACAATGTTCTCCCCCTCTCTCGTGGAGATCTATTCGATGTAATCTTCTTTTTGCGATGTGTTTGTTGAGACCGATGAATTGTGGGTTTATGATCAAGATTATCTATGAACAATATTTGAATCTTCTCTGAATTCTTTTATGTATGATTGGTTATCTTTGCAAGTCTCTTCGAATTATCAGTTTAGTTTGGCCTACTAGATTGATCTTTCTTGCAATGGGAGAAGTGCTTAGCATTGAGTTCAATCTTGCGGCGTCCTTTCCCAGTGACAGTAGGGGCAGCAAGGCACGTATTGTATTGTTGCCATCGAGGATAATAAGATGGGTTTTTTATCATATTGCATGAACTTATCCCTCTACATCATGTCATCTTGCTTAAGGCGTTACTCTGTTTTCATGAACTTAATACTCTAGATGCATGCTGGATAGCGGTCGATGAGTGGAGTAATAGTAGTAGATGCAGGCAGGAGTTGGTCTACTTGTCTCGGACGTGATGCCTATATACATGATCATACCTAGATATTCTCATAACTATGCTCAATTTTGTCAATTGCTCAACAGTAATTCGTTCACCCACCGTAAAATACTTATGCTCTTGAGAGAAGCCACTAGTGAAAACTATGGCCCTCGGGTCTATCTTCATCATATTAATCTTCCAACACTTTGCTTTTTACTTTGCTTTTATTTTACTTTGCATCTCTATCACAAAAATACCAAAAATATTATCCTATCATATCTATCAGATCTCACTCTCGTAAGTGACCGTGAAGGGATTGAGAACCCCTTATCGCGTTGGTTGCGAGGATTTATTTGTATTGTGCAGGTGCGAGGGACTCGCGCATAGCCTCCTACTGGATTGATACCTTGGTTCTCAAAAACTGAGGGAAATACTTACGCTACTTTGCTGCATCACCCTTTCCTTTTCAAGGGGAAACCAACGCAGTGCTCAAGGGGTAGCAAGAAGGATTTCTGGCGCCGTTGCCGGGGAGGTCTACGCAAAAGTCAACATACCAAGTACCCATCACAATCCCTTATCTCCCGCATTACATTATTTTCCATTTGCCTCTCGTTTTCCTCTCCCCCGCTTCACCCTTGTCGTTTTATTCGCCCTCTCTTTTCCGTTTGCCTCTTTTCGTTCGCTTTTCCCTCGCCATGTCAGAACCAAAAAGAGTTGGGGTTTCTCTCCCGAGTTTTAGCACTTTTGACAATCCTGCTATCTTATCTAAACTCATAAATAAAAATACTATGGAAAAAGCTGCCGGAATTATTAATGAAAACCTTAGCAATTTTGATGAAGAAGATTCTGGAATATTTTGTTATTTACTTGATGAATCTTTGAAAGATGCTTGGGATAGACTATTAAGGATCCATGCTAGCTATGTACCTCAATACCAAATTGAGGTTTACTTAAAAAGCTTTTATGTTGGGTTGCCCGCTTCGTTCAAACAAGTCTTGGATTCTATTTTTGAAGAGGGTTTTCTTGGAGGGGACCCCATAGATACCTATGAAAAGATGAAAACTATATTTGGGCACCCCATTAACGAGAAAGTTGAAATCACATCTCTTTTGCTTTCTTACCAAAACGAATCTATCAAAGAGATAAAAGCTAGCCTGGATGCCAATTTCCGCAGCATAATTAATCTTTCTTCTACCATTAATGGCCATGTACTTTGTCAAAATAGAAAGATTAATTCCATAGATAGCAAGTTCGCTCTCTTTTTCCCTAAAACCAAAGATGGCAATACCTAGATCTATTCTTGCTTTTATGCCTAGTTAGGGGCATTAAACGATAGCGCTTGTTGGGAGGCAACCCAGTTTTATTTTTAGTTATTTTTTGCTTTTTGCTTATGTTTAGGAATAAATATTTGTTCCAGCCTCTGGTTAGATGTGTTTTTATGTTTTAATTAGTGTTTTTGCCATGTTAAACCTATAGGATCTTTTTGGATGATAGTTATTTGATCTTGCAGAAATTTCCAGAAACTTTCTGTTCACGAAAACAATTGTTAAAAATCACCAGAACGTGATAAAATACTGATTCGAATTTCTGCTGATCAATAAACAAATTGCCTAGGTCTTCCTATTTTGGATGATCTTTTGGAGTTCCAGAAGTTTGCGTTAGCTACATATTACTACAGACTGTTCTGTTTTTGACAGATTCTGTTTTTCGTGTGTTGTTTGCTTATTTTGATGAATCTATAGCTAGTAAAATAGTTTATAAACCATAGAGAAGTTGTAATACAGTAGGTTTAACACCAATATAAATAAAGAATGAGTTCATTACAGTACCTTGAAGTGGTTTTTTGTTTTCTTTCGCTAACGGAGCTCACGAGATTTCTGTTGAGTTTTGTGTTGTGAAGTTTTCAAGTTTTGGATGAAAGGTTTTGATGGATTATGGAACAAGGAGAGGCAAGAGCCTAAGCCTGGGGATTCCCATGGCAACCCCAAGATAATCTGAGGACACCAAAAAGACAAAGCTTGGGGATACCCCGGAAGGCATCCCCTCTTTCGTCTACTTCCATCGGTAACTTTACTTGGAGCTATATTTTTATTCACCACATGATATGTGTTTTGCTTGGAGCGTTTTGTATGATTTGAGTCTTTGCTTTTTAGTTTACCACATTCATCCTTTCTGTACACACCTTTTGAGAGAGCCATACATGATTTGGAAATTATTAGAATACTCTTTGTGCTTCACTTATATCTTTTGAGTTATATAGTTTTGCTCTAGTACTTCACTTATATCTTTTAGAGCACGGTGGTGGATTTGTTTTATATAAACTATTGATCTCTCATGCTTCACTTAGATTATTTTGAGAGTCTTAAATAGCATGGTAATTTGCTTAAATAATCCTAATATGCTAGGTATTCAAGATTAGGAAAAACTTTCTTATGAGTGTGTTGAATACTAAGAGAAGTTTGATGCTTGATGATTGTTTTGAGATATGGGGGTAATAATATCAAAGTCATGCTAGTTGAGTAGTTGTGAATTTGAGAAATGTTTGTGTTGAAGTTTGCAAGTCTCGTAGCATGCATGTATGGTAAACATTATGTAACAAATTTGAAACATGAGGTGTTCTTTGATTGTCCTCCTTATGAGTGGTGGTCGGGGACGAGCGATGGTCTTTTCCTACCAATCTACCCCCCTAGGAGCATGCGCGTAGTGCTTGGTTTTTGATGACTTGTAGATTTTTGCAATAAGTATGTGAGTTCTTTATGACTAATGTTGAGTCCATGGATTATACGCACTCTCACCCTTCCATCATTGCTAGCCTCTTGATGCACTGCATTGCCCTTTCTCACATTGAGAGTTGGTGCAAACTTCACGGTGCATCCAAACCCGTGATATGATACGCTCTTTCACACATAAACCTCCTTATATCTTCCTCAAAACAGCCACCATACCTACCTATTATGGCATTTCCATAGCCATTCCGAGATATATTGCCACGCAACTTTCCGCCATTCCGTTTATCATGACACATTCATCATTGTCATATTGCTTAGCATGATCATGTAGTTGACATAGTATTTGTGGCAAAGTCACCGTTCATAATTCTTTCATACATGTCACTCTTGGTTCATTGCATATCCCGGTACACCGCTGGAGGCATTCATATAGAGCCATACTTTGTTCTAGTATTGAGTTGTAATCATTGAGTTGTAAATAAATAGAAGTGTGATGATCATCATTTTCTAGAGCATTGTCCCAAGTGAGGAATAAAAAAAAGAGAGAAAGGCCATAAAAAAGAGAAGGCCCAAAAAATGAGAGAAAAAGAGAGAAGGGACAATGCTACTATCCTTTGCCACACTTGTGCTTCAAAGTAGCACCATAATCTTCATGATAGAGAGTCTCTTGTTTTGTCACTTTCATATACTAGTGGGAATTTTTCATTATAGAACTTGGCTTGTATATTCCAACAGTGGGCCTCCTCAAGTGCCCTAGGTCTTCGTGAGAAAGCAAGTTGGATGCACACCCACTTAGTTTCTTTTGTTGAGCTTTCATACATTTATAGCTCTAGTGCATCTGTTGCATGGCAATCCCTACTCCTTGCATTAACATCAATTGATGGGCATCTCCATAGCCCATTTATTAGCCTCGTTGATGTGAGACTTTCTCCTTTTTTGTCTTCTCCACATAACCCCATAATCATATTCTATTCCACCCATAGTTCTATGCCCATGGCTCGCGCTCATATATTGCGTGAAAGTTTATAGGTTTGAGATTACTAAAGTATGAAACAATTGCTTGGCTTGTCATCGGGGTTGTGCATGAGGAGAGCATTCTTGTGTGACGAAAATGGAGCATGACTAAACTATATGATTTTGTAGGGATGAACTTTCTTTGGCCATGTTATTTTGAGAAGACATAACTGCTCAGTTAGTATGCTTGAAGTATTATTATTTTTATGTCAATATGAACTTTTATCTTGAATATTTTGGATCTGAATATTCATACCACAATTAATAAGAATTACATTGAAAATATGCCAAGTAGCACTCCGCATCAAAAATTCTGTTTTTATCATTTACCTACTCGAGGACGAGCAGGAATTAAGCTTGGGGATGCTTGATACGTCTCCAACGTATCTATAATTTTTTATTGCTCCATGCTATATTATCTACTGCTTTGGACAATATTGGGCTTTATTATCCACTTTTATATTATTTTTGGGACTAACCAATTAACCGGAGGCCCAGCCCAGAATTGTTGTTTTTTGCCTATTTCAGAGTTTCGCAGAAAAAGAATATCAAACGGAGTCCAAACGGAATGAAACCTTCGGGAGCGTGATTTTTGGAACAAACATGATCCAGGAGACTTGGACCCTACGTAAGAGAAGCTTCCAGGAGGCCACGAGGTAGGGGGGCGCGCCCACCCCCCAGGGCGCGCCCTCCACCCTCGTGGGCCGCACGTTGCTCCACCGACGTACTTCTTCCTCCTATATATACCTACGTACCCCCAAACGATCAGATACGGAGCCAAAAATCTAATTCCACCTCCGCAACCTTCTGTACCCACGAGATCCCATCTTGGGGCCTGTTCCCGAGCTCCGCGAGAGGGGGCACCCATCACGGAGGGCTTCTACATCAACACCATAGCCTCTCCGATGAAGTGTGAGTAGTTTACCTCAGACCTTCGGGTCCATAGTTATTAGATAGATGGCTTCTTCTCTCTTTTTGGATCTCAATACAATGTTCTCCCCTCTCTCGTGGAGATCTATTCGATGTAATCTTCTTTTTGCGATGTGTTTGTTGAGATCGATGAATTATGGGTTTATGATCAAGATTATCTATGAACAATATTTGAATCTTCTCTGAATTCTTTTATGTATGATTGGTTATCTTTGCAAGTCTCTTCGAATTATCAGTTTGGTTTGGCCTACTAGATTGATCTTTCTTGCAATGGAAGAAGTGCTTAGCTTTGGGTTCAATCTTGCAGCGTGTTTTCCCAGTGACAGTAGGGGCAGCAAGGCACGTATTGTATTGTTGCCATCGAGGATAACAAGATGGGTTTTTTATCATATTGCATGAATTTATCCCTCTACATCATGTCATCTTGCTTAAGGCGTTACTCTGTTTTCATGAACTTAATACTCTAGATGCATGCTGGATAGCGGTCGACGAGTGGAGTAATAGTAGTAGATGCAGGCACGAGTCGGTCTACTTGTCTCAGACGTGATGCCTATATACACGGTCATACCTAGATATTCTCATAACTAAGCTCAATTCTGTCAATTGCTCAACAGTAATTCGTTCACCCACCATAAAATACTATGCTCTTGAGAGAAGCCACTAGTGAAACCTATGGCCCCCGGGTCTATCTTCATCATATTAATCTTCCAACACTTTGTTATTGCCTTTGCTTTTTTACTTTGCTTTTATTTTACTTTGCATCTCTATCACAAAAATACCAAAAATATTATCCTATCATATCTATCAGATCTCACTCTCGTAAGTGACCGTGAAGGGATTGACAACCCCTTATCGCGTTGGTTGCGAGGATTTATTTGTATTGTGCAGGTACGAGGGACTCGCGCATAGCCTCCTACTGGATTGATACCTTGGTTCTCAAAAACTGAGGGAAATACTTACGCTACTTTGCTGCATCACCCTTTGCTCTTCAAGGGAAAACCAACGCAGTGCTCAAGAGGTAGCAAGAAGGATTTCTGGCGCCGTTGCCGGGGAGGTCTATGCAAAAGTCAACATACCAAGTACCCATCACAATCCCTTATCTCCCGCATGACATTATTTGCCATTTGCCTCTCGTTTTCCTCTCCCCCACTTCACCCTTGTCATTTTATTCGCCCTCTCTTTTCCGTTTGCCTCTTTTCGTTCGCTTTTCCATCGCCATGTCAGAACCAAAAAGAGTTGGGGTTTCTCTCCCGAGTTTTAGCGCTTTAGAAAATCCTGCTATCTTATCTAAACTCATAAATAAAAATACTATGGAAAAACCTGCCGGAATTATAAATGAAAACCTTAGCAATTTTGATGAATAAGATTCTGGAATATCTCGTTATTTACTTGATGAATCTTTGAAAGATGCTTGGATAGACTATTAAGGATCCGTGCTAGCTATGTACCTCAATACCAAATTGAGGTTTACTTAAAAAGCTTTTATGTTGGGTTGTCCGCTTCGTTCATACAAGTCTTGGATTCTATTTTTGAAGAGGGTTTTCTTGAAGGGGACCCCATAGATACCTATGAAAAGATGAAAACTATATTTGGGCACCCCATTAACGAGAAAGTTGAAATCACATCTCTTTTGCTTTCTTACCAAAACGAATCTATCAAAGAGAAAAAAGCTAGCCTGGATGCTAATTTCCGCAGCATACTTAATCTTTCTTCTACCATTAATGGCCATGTACTTTGTCAAAATAGAAAGATTAATTCCATAGATAGCAAGTTTGATCTCTTTTTCCCTAAAACCAAAGACGGCAATACCTAGATCTATTCTTGCTTTTATGCCTAGTTAAGGGCATTAAACGATAGCGCTTGTTGGGAGGCAACCCAATTTTATTTTTAGTTTTTTTCTTTTTGCTTCTGTTTAGGAATAAATATTTGTTCCAGCCTCTGGTTAGATGTGTTTTTATGTTTTAATTAGTATTTGTGCCAAGTTAAACCTATAGGATCTTCTTGGATGATAGTTATTTGATCTTGCAGAAATTTCCAGAAACTTTCTGTTCACGAAAACAATTGTTAAAACTCACCAGAACGTGATAAAATACCGATTCCAATTTCTGCTGATCAATAAACAAATTTCCTAGGTCTTCCTATTTTGTATGATGTTTTGGAGTTCCAGAAGTTTGCGTTAGCTACATATGACTACAGACTGTTCTGTTTTTGACAGATTCTGTTTTTCGTGTGTTGTTTGCTTATTTTGATGAATCTATGGCCAGTAAAATAGTTTATAAACCATAGAGAAGTTGTAATACAGTAGGTTTAACACCAATATAAATAAAGAATGAGTTCATTACAGTACCTTGAAGTGGTCTTTTGTTTTCTTTCGCTAACGGAGCTCACGAGATTTCTGTTGAGTTTTGTGTTGTGAAGTTTTCAAGTTTTGGGTGAAAGATTTTGATGGATTATGGAACAAGGAGTGGCAAGAGCCTAAGCTTGGGGATTCCCATGGAACCCCCAAGATAATCTAAGGACACCAAAAAGCCAAAGCTTGGGGATGCCCCGGAAGGCATCCCCTCTTACGTCTACTTCCATCGGTAACTTTACTTGGAGCTATATTTTTATTCACCACATGATATGTGTTTTGCTTGGAGCGTTTTGTATGATTTATGTCTTTGCTTTTTAGTTTACCAGATTCATCCTTGCCGTACACACCTTTTGAGAGAGCCATACATGATTTGGAAATTATTAGAATACTCTTTGTGCTTCACTTATATCTTTTGAGTTATATAGTTTTGCTCTAGTACTTCACTTATATCTTTTAGAGCACGGTGGTGGATTTGTTTTATAGAAACTATTGATCTCTCAGGCTTCACTTAGATTATTTTGAGAGTCTTAAATAGCATGGTAATTTGCTTAAATAATCCTAATATGCAAGGTATTCAAGATTAGGAAAAACTTTCTTATGAGTGTGTTGAATACTAAGAAAAGTTTGATGCTTGATGATTGTTTTGAGATATGGAGGTAATAATATCAAAGTCGTGCTAGTTGAGTAGTTGTGAATTTGAGAAATGCTTGTGTTGAAGTTTGCAAGTCCTGTAGCATGCACGTATGGTAAACGTTATGTAACAAATTTAAAACATGAGGTGTTCTTTGATTGTCCTCCTTATGAGTGGCGGTCGGGGACGAGCGATGGTCTTTTCCTACCAATCTATCCCCCTAGGAGCATGCGCGTAGTGCTTGGTTTTTGATGACTTGTAGATTTTTGCAATAAGTATGTTAGTTCTTTATTACTAATGTTGAGTCCATGGATTATACGCACTCTTACCCTTCCATCATTGCTAGCCTCTTAGGTACCGTGCATTGCCCTTTCTTACATTGAGAGTTGGTACAAACTTCGCCGGTGCATCCAAACCCCGTGATATGATATGCTCTTTCACACATAAACCTCCTTATATCTTCCTCAAAACAGCCACCATACCTACCTATTATGGCATTTCTATAGCCATTCCGAGATATATTGCCATGCAACTTTCCACCATTCCGTCTATCATGACACATTCATCATTGTCATATTGCTTAGCATGATCATGTAGTTGACATAGTATTTGTGGCAAAGCCACCGTTCATAATTCTTTCATACATGTCACTCTTGGTTCATTGCATATCCCGGTACACCGCCGGAGGCATTCATATAGAGTCATACTTTGTTCTAGTATCGAGTTTTAATCATTGAGTTGTAAATAAATGGAAGTGTGATGATCATCATTTTCTAGAGCATTGTCCCAAGTGAGGAATAAAAAAAAGAGAGAGAGAGAAAGGCCATAAAAAAGAGAAGGCCCAAAAAAATGAGAGAAAAAGAGAGAAGGGACAATGCTACTATCCTTTGCCACACTTGTGCTTAAAAGTAGCACCATAATCTTCATGATAGAGAGTCTCTTGTTTTGTAACTTTCATATACTAGTGGGAATTTTTCATTATAGAACTTGGCTTGTATATTCCAACAATGGGCCTCCTCAAGTGCCCTAGGTCTTCGTGAGCAAGCAAGTTGGATGCACACCCACTTAGTTTCTTTTGTTGAGCTTTCATACATTTATAGCTCTAGTGCATCCGTTGCATGGCAATCCCTACTCCTTGCATTAACATCAATCGATGGGCATCTCCATAGCCCATTGATTAGCCTTGTTGATGTGAGACTTTCTCCTTTTTTGTTTTCTCCACATAACCCCATCATCATATTCTATTCCACCCATAGTGTTATGTCCATGGCTCGTGCTCATATATTGCGGGAAAGTTTATAGGTTTGAGATTACTAAAGTATGAAACAATTGATTGGCTTGTCATCGGGGTTGTGCATGATGAGAGCATTCTTGTGTGACGAAAATGGAGCATGACTAAATTATATGATTTTGTAGGGATGAACTTTCTTTGGCCATGTTATTTTGAGAAGACATAATTGCTCAGTTAGTATGCTTGAAGTATTATTATTTTTATGTCAATATGAACTTTTATCTTGAATCATTCAGATCTGAATATTCATACCACAACTAAGAAGAATTACATTGAAATTATGCCAAGTAGCACTCCGCATCAAAAATTCTGTTTTTATCATTTACCTACTCGAGGACGAGCAGGAATTAAGCTTGGGGATGCTTGATACGTCTCCAACGTATCTATAATTTTTGATTGCTCCATGCTATATTATCTACTGTTTTGGACAATATTAGGCTTTATTATCCACTTTTATATTATTTTTGGGACTAACCTATTAACCGGAGGCCCAACCCAGAATTGCTGTTTTTTGCCTATTTCAGAGTTTCGCAGAAAAAGAATATCAATCGGAGTCCAAACGGAATGAAACCGTCGGGAGCATGATTTTTAGAACGAACATGATCCGGGAGACTTGGACCCTCGTGAAGAGAAGCTTCCAGGAGGCCACGAGGTAGGGGCGCCCTCCCTGTATGCCGCCTCCACCCTCGTGGGCCCCACGTTGCTCCACCGACGCTTCTTCCTCCTATATATACCTCGCACCCCAAACGATCGACACGGAGCCAAAACTTAATTCCACCTCCGCAACCTTCATGCACTCCACGAGATCCCATCTTGGGGCCTGTTCCGAGCTCGCGGAGGGGGCACCCATCATGGAGGGCTTCTACATCAACACCATAGCCTCTCCGATGAAGTGTGAGTAGTTTACCTCAGACCTTCGGGTCCATAGTTATTAGCTAGATGGCTTCTTCTCTCTTTTTGGATCTCAATACAATGTTCTCCCCCTCTCTCGTGGAGATCTATTCGATGTAATCTTCTTTTTGTGGTGTGTTTGTTGAGACCGATGAATTGTGGGTTTATGATCAAGATTATCTATGAACAATATTTGAATCTTCTGTGTATTATTTTATGTATGATTGGTTATCTTTGCAAGTCTCTTCGAATTATCAGTTCAGTTTGGCCTACTAGATTGATCTTTCTTGCAATGGGATAAGTGCTTAGCTTTGGGTTCAATCTTGCGGCGTCCTTTCCTAGTGACAGTAGGGGCAGCAAGGCACGTATTCTATTGTTGCCATCGAGGATAATAAGATGGGTTTTTTATCATATTGCATGAACTTATCCCTCTACATCATGTCATCTTGCTTGAGGCGTTACTCTGTTTTCATGAACTTAATACTCTAGATGCATGCTGGATAGCGGTCGATGAGTGGAGTAATAGTAGTAGATGCAGGCAGGAGTCGGTCTACTTGTCTCGGACGTGATGCCTATATACATGATCATACCTAGATATTCTCATAACTATGCTCAATTCTGTCAATTGCTCAACAGTAATTCGTTCACCCACCGTAAAATACTTATGCTCTTGAGAGAAGCCACTAGTGAAACCTATGGCCCCCGGGTCTATCTTCATCATATTAATCTTCCAACACTTTGTTATTGCCTTTGCTTTTTAACTTTGCTTTTATTTTACTTTGCATCTCCATCACAAAAATACCAAAAATATTATCCTATCATATCTATCAGATCTCACTCTCGTAAGTGACCGTGAAGGGATTGACAACCCCTTATCGCGTTGGTTGCGAGGATTTATTTGTATTGTGCAGGTGCGAGGGACTCGCGCATAGCCTCCTACTGGATTGATACCTTGGTTCTCAAAAACTGAGGGAAATACTTACGCTACTTTGCTGCATCACCCTTTCCTCTTCAAGGGAAAACCAACGTAGTGCTCAAGAGGTAGCAGAGCGCACCTTGGGCCCGGGGGCTACTGTCGGCGTTCTGGGAACGGGGGTCCCTAGACTTGCCTGCCTGTGGCCCATGGTGTGGCTAAGCTAGCAAGCCGTATGACCCATCTTCATCAACAAGGCATCCAAGACCCTCGCGAGGGGTCAAGCCTCGCGAGGCGGACGATGCAAGACCTCCTCAGGAGTGGCCTAGTTAGGCAGGCTCACGAGGAGCAGAGATATCAACGCGGGGCAAACCTCACGAGGCTCTCGTGACGTGAGCCATGACGATCGGTGCCAGGCGGGCGCCAGAGCACGCAGCGTCTTTGTTTCCTCTTTGGTGCTAAGGAGGCTAGCGCAGGCGAGGAGTTCCGAGGCGTCAGGCAAAGGTTGCTATATCGGTGCAACAAGACCAAGACCAGGAGGACGGCAAGACGAAGGTCATCGTGGATCCCAAGACGGCATCACCACCAGAGCCTTTTGCAGGCGAAGACCTCTTTTGTCAGGATAGCTTGTACTAGTTGTCCCCCTTCAAATTTGCCCGCTGTTGTTGGCTCCCTTCCCGCTCAATATTTGGGAAGAGGACCAGGGCCTATATAAGTAGAGCTAGCCACCACCATAGGGGCATCGAGCGGTTCACCCAGCTCTCACCCGCTAAGTCACCAAGCACAAGAACACCTCAACCTCAGGAGGCTGTTCTTTCCTCTGTACTGTTCTTCATCAGCCCAAGAGGCAATCCACCACCACCACACTGGAGTAGGGTATTACACCACAACGGTGGCCCGAACCAGTATAAATATCGCGTCTTTCTGTGTTGCGATTTCGTCGAGTTCGTCCGCGAGATCTTAGCGAGCTAGGGCGTAGATCGGTAGGAGGGAAAGACTTCGCACGCACCCCAGTGTTCGAACCTTAAGGGTTTGCCGGAACCCCACATTCGACATTTGGCGCGCCAGGTAGGGGTGCGCCGAAGCTTCCCTTCCATCAGTTCGTCGCTCCGTTGTCTCCATGGCGGACGCTCGCCATGCTCGAGCTGAGCGTCGGGCTGCCCTCACCGCCCGCGTTGCTCAGACGGCTCCCGTCGGCGGGCCACCTCGTCGTTCTCCCTCTCCCGCTGCCAACGCTGCCACCGGCCTAGCAAGGAACGAGCAGCAGGCGTCCTCGCTGCACCCATCGGTGCGGTAGGACGGCCGCATCGCCACTCCATCGCTCACCCCGGTCTGTTCTTCGTCTCACGCAAGCCGCCCTCCTATGGAGGCGTGGGCCGCTCTCGTCGCCGCAAACGAACTCCTATGCTACCTCCCGGTCGACGACCTCTACGATGAATGGCTCGACCGCGTCGCCGAGCTCGTCCGCGCCGCAGGGGGCTCCCCGGCGCCGTCCCTCTCTTTACCTCACCCTCAGCCAACCATGGGCGATGAGGCTCATGGCACGCCTCCGCCCCCTCTGCCCCAAGACGGTGCCTTGGCACCAAGGCGCGCGGCCCCGCGGCGTGATCCGCCACACCCGGTGCCCGCGCGTGAAGAAAGAAGCTGCAAAGAAATCCCTTGGCCGCGAGAAGCCGCACCCGCGCTTCCCGCACCGCCTCGCCAAGACCGCGCACCGCCCGCGGGGGCGCCGCGCGGACCTCATCAAGACCAAGCTCCACCTCCGAAGCGGGCCCCGGCAACCACGGCCGACTGCCGCGCCTTCACCCCCCCGTTGCGTAGTGTCGCCTGGCCAGGCAAGTTCAAGCCGGATCTGCCTCCTCGCTACGACGGCACCGCCGACCCCGCGGAGTTCCTGCAGCTCTATGAGTTGAGCATCGAAGCGGCCAACGGCGATGAGAAAGTCATGGCGAACTGGTTTCCCATGGCTCTCAAGGATGGAGCCCGCTCCTGGCTCCTGAACCTGCAGCACGGCTCGATCTCCTCCTGGGACGAGATGCGCGACCGCTTCGTCGCCAACTTTCAGGGCACTCGCGACAGCCCGCCGGCCGTGGGTGACCTGTGCCGCATCAAGCAACAACCAGGAGAGACCCTCCAGAAGTACATCCAGCGCTTCAACAACACCCGCCTCAAGATCCCCAAGGTCACGGACGAGGCCATCATCTCCGCGTTCTCAGACGGCGTCCACGACATCAAGATGAAGGAAGAGCTCGCTATCCACAAGGAGCTCTGCACATCTCCGGAGCTGTTCAACCTGGCGACCAAGTGCGCAAGAGCCGATGAGGGGCGCCTCTCCCTCCTCGAGCTGCCAGCTGCAGGAGCGGAGGAGAAGAAGGCCAAGGCCAAGGATGTGAAGCGCAAGGAAGCAGCAGTGCTAGCAGCGGAGCTCGACACCAAGCGGGGCAGAGATCAGCCCGAGTCATCCAAGAACAGCCGACCGTTCTGCGCCTTCCACAACCTGAACACCCACAACACCAGCGACTGTCAAGAGCTCAGAGCCATACGAGAAGGACACTTCGGTCGACGCCCCGAGCACAGCGAGCAGGGCTACAGCCGTGGAGGAGGACGTGCAGGCGGACGGTGGGACGACTGTGGCCTGCGCCAGGAATGGCACGACAGGCCTCGTGAGGACCGCTGGCAGGACCATCCTCGCGAGGGGGCCTGGAGGGACCAGCCTCGTGAGGATCGCCCCCAAAGCAATGCCGGTCTTCCCCCGCTGCCGCCACCAAGAAGGAACGACGACCACCATCAGGACGAGGGGGCTGGGGGCTTCCAGGAGCCGCACACAATCGCCTGCATCTTGGGCAGCGCCCAGGCCCCAGCCTCTCAATGCATCTTCAAACAGTTCGCTCGCGAGGTGAACACGGTGCTCCCAAAGCTCGAGGCCACGCTCCCGCTCAAGTGGTCCCAGTGCGCCATCACTTTCAACTCGACAGATCAACTCAAGTGTGCGGCCACCGCCGGCGCCCTCCCGATGTTGTGTTCCCCAGTCATCAGCAATGTGCAGGTTACCAAGACCCTCATCGACGGCGGCGCAGGGCTCAACATCCTGTCCGTCGACACGTTCGACAACCTCCAAGTGCCATATGAGCAGCTCCAGCCTACCAAACCTTTCTCAGGAGTGACCGATGGTTCCACCACACCGATAGGGCAAGTCCGCCTGCCTGTCACCTTCGGAGAACGCAAGAACTACTGCACCGATCTCATTGACTTTGACGTCGCGCACATCCTCCTGTCGTACAACGCCACCCTCGGTTATCCGGCCCTGGCCAAGTTCATGGCAGTCACCCACCACGGCTGCAACGTCCTCAAGATGCCGGGAAGCGGAGGAATCATCACGGTCCCATGTGAAGAAAGAGATGAGGTGTGCTCCCTTGAGCGCACCTTCCAAGCTGCAGCAATCAACGACCCCGACAGCAGAAGTGAGGGCCCTTCGGAGACCATACCCAAGAAGAAGCAGCTGCGCCGCGCAGGACCTCAGGAGGATGGTGTCGCGGCAGGAGCCTCATCAGGATCAGCATCCGTCCCAGGGGTGCCTCCTTCCATCGCATTGGAAGGCGCGCCCAGCGCCCTCCTCGGGCGGGGCTCGGGGGCTCTCTTCTGGAGGGCCTCAGACCTTGCCAACCTCACGAGGGAGGCGCTTGGGCACCACTTGGAGGCATATTTCGTGGCACGTTTCCCTCAGGAGAACACAGGGCAAGGAGCGCCCACCACTCAGGAGTTTATCACCAAGACCACTCAGGAACTGCAAGACGCAAGAGCCATGCGCGGCGATAGCCGCTCACGAGGCGCAGCTCCCCATGCTGGCGAGGATGCTGGGCTACGTGTCTGCATCGACGTCCCAGGGCTCAACAGGGCCGCATCTCAGGAGCGCTTCTGGCCTTCGTGTGTGGGCTGCTGCGAGGGCCCGCCACACAGCTACGTTCGCATGCCCTTCGGCTTGCCGAGCGTGGCGTCAGCCTATCAGCGCAACATGCGGCGTGTCCTGGCGGCTCAGGAGGCCAGGTACCATGCCGTCCTGGAAGAGATGGAGACGGTCTTTAGGGAACCTCCCGAGCCCCTAGAGCCTCCCGAGGCTCAGGGCTCCGGTGGCTCATGAAGAGTCATTTCTTCGACGTACGCCTTTAGCTACACCAACTCTACTTCGTCTACACAACCAGGTGACATCTTCCAAGCTCGTTTAGCTGGGAGCGCCCCTCGGGCTGCATTATTCCTAGGCCGCGTGGGTCCGTCCCTGCGGCATGTACCCCTTTTGCTTATGTCTTTAGCTTACCTTGTTGGGGGCGCCCCTCGGGCTGCATCATCCCCAAGCCGCTCGGGCCGGACCCAGTGGCATGTATCTTCCTATATTTACCCAAGTTGATCTGCTTTCCATGCTTAACCTGCTTACGGTTATCGCCTACTCGACCGCCACCCACCACGGGTCCATTCACCCCGTGCAATTCGCTTGCGTGTTAAAAGGGGGGCTCCTGAGCATCGCGACTTAGGAGCTCTTACTGGCTCTCCAGCCCTCACTCCCTGGCCTTGACCACGGCATCACGACCTGGCATACCAGCGGCGGCTGAGCTTGCTCGAGGGCCGGGACCTGAGGACGTATAGTGCTTGCACCTAACCGCCTTGCAGGAACACACAATCACCAAGACTCAAGACCAGGCGCAACCCGCCTTGAGGTAGGGCCTCGTGAGTCCCACGATGGCTCACGAGTGCCCAGATACACCTTGCAGCCCTGCCGTGCAAGCCACGTGTCAGGGCGGGGTTGTACACGCCCCGGGGGCTCCTCCCGGAGGGGGGCCCCCATCCCACACACAAGTGGAAGCACCATGCTCTGCGCTGGCCGTCGACACTGCCGAGGAGAGGCTATGCCCGCCCGCAAGCGGAAGCACTATGCTCCGCGCTGGTGATAAACAACTGAGGGCGGCCCCACGGTCGTACCAACCTTAGGGAGCCCAGAGCTCAGCGTCCAGCCTCGCCGCAACACCTCCCCTCGGGAGAGCCGCGCGAGGGGGCTGAGCACGGGGGCTGTGCTCGGGTCACACCCAAGCGCACGCCACCCAACCAGGTCTCCCGGACCTGGGCGTCGCGCGCCCCTCCCGAGGCCTCAGCGAGAGCAGGTATGGAAATTGTTTGCACGTCAAGGGGGACTCCTAAGCATCGCGACTCAGGAGCCTAACTGGTCACGTAGCCCCTCACTCCTTGGTCCGTCCTGGTCTCCAGTCGGCCCAATGGCGGTTGAGGTATGCGCGGGGCCGGGCTCTGCCGACGTATAACATTAATCTATCCTCGCGAACTCTCCCTACAAGCTGTTTGCGCGTCAAGGGGGACTCCTGAGCATCGCGACTCAGGAGCCTAACTGGTCACGTAGCCCCTCACTCCTTGGTCCATCCTGGTCTACGGTCGTCCCAATGGCGGTTGAAGTATGCGCGGGGCCGGGCTCTGCCGACGCAGAACGCAAAGCAAATAGGAAGGAAATCGCAAAATCTCGAAGCAAGTATTACAAACACATTGTCCTCATGATATCAAATGAAAAGTCTAAATGCCTCCACGAGGCCTAATGCATGTTGCAGGAACGAAACAGGAGAATAGCCGCAAGTCACCCCCGGACGCCACCATCACCTCCGGAGGGTGCTACTTCGTGAGCGATTTTGTCTTCACCTTCACCACCAGTTGCAGGATCGGCGACATCGCCAGACAAAGGAGCGGAGACAAAGCCGCGGAACTTCTTCAGCAAGGCCTCCACCTGACCTTGCACGGCTGCGGCGGCAGCCTCGCATTGATCTTTAGCCACGGGCTCCAGCAGGTCGTCAAGACAAGCGTTGGGGTCGCGAAGGTGCAAGTGGCTGAAGACGCGGGTCAATGCAGCTAAAGACAGGAGGCGAGCTTCCGCCTTCGCCATGGGACCAATGCCGACTTCCTCGAGCACCTTCACCAAGAGAGGAAGCAGCCGGGCGGGGCCGTCCTCATCAGTGGCCAGCGACTTCTCCAAGCTGTGCTCGTAGAGCGTCTTTAGCGCATGGCAAGATCTCTTCTCGAGATCGGCGAAGGCCACGCGGTCTTCGGCCAGGACTCGCGCCTTGGCATCAAGATCGGCTTCCCTCGCCCCCATCTTTCGCTCCAACTCTTCTAACCGGTTGCGCTCGGCGGCCTGTGCCTTCCCCAACTCCGCCAGCTCAGCATCATGGTTCTTGACGGCGTCCTCCAGGGCCTTCACCTCCTCCTCCTTCGCTTGGCGGCAGCGCGTTCAACCAGCTCTCACCCGCTAAGTCACCAAGCAGGGTAGAGATCAGCCTGAGTCATCCAAGAACAGCCGACCGTTCTGCGCCTTCCACAACCTGAACACCCACCAAAACCAACGACTATCAAGAGCTCAGAGCCATACGAGAAGGACGCTTCGGTCGACGCCCCGAGCGCAGCGACCGGGGCTATGGCCGTGGAGGAGGACGTGGAGGCGGACGCTGGGACGGCCGTGGCCCGTGCCAGGAATGGCACGACAGGCCTCGTGAGGACCGCTGGCAGGACCATACTCGCAAGGGGGCCTGGAGGGACCAGCCTCGTGAGGATCACCCAAAGCAACGCCAGTCTTTCCCCACTGCACCACCAAGAAGGAATGACGACCACCATCAGGACGAGGGGTTGGGGCTTCCGAGGGCAGCGTGGAATCGCTTTGCATCTTGGCGGCGCCTGTCCCACCTCTCAGTGCATCTTCAAACAGTTCGCTCGCGAGGTGAACGCGATGCTCCCCAAGCTCGAGGCCACGCGCCCGCTCAAGTGGTCCTAGTGCGCCATCACTTTCAACTCGGCAGATCAGCTCAAGTGTGCGGCCACCTCCGGCGCCCTCCCGATGTTGTGTTCCCCAGTCATCAGGAATGTGCAGGTTACCAAGACCCTCATCGACGGTGGCGCAGGGCTCAACTTCCTGTCCGTCGACACGTTCGACAACCTCCAAGTGCCATATGAGCAGCTCCAGCCTACCAAACCTTTCTCAGGAGTGACCGACGGTTCCACCACACCGATAGGGCAAGTCCGCCTGCCTGTCACCTTCGGAGAACATAAGAACTACCGCACCGAGCTCATTGACTTCGACGTCGCGCACATCCGCCTGCCGTACAACGCCATCCTCGGGTATCCGGCCCTTGCCAAGTTCATGGCAGTCACCCACCACGGCTACAACGTCCTCAAGATGCCGGGAAGCGGAGGAATCATCACGGTCCCATGTGAAGAAAGAGATGCGGTGTGCTCCCTTGAGCGCGTCTTCCAAGCTGCAGCAATCAACGACCCCGACAGCAGAAGTGAGGGCCCTTCGGAGACCATCCCCAAGAAGAAGCAGTTGCGCCGCGCAGGACCTCAGGAGGATGGCGTCGTGGCAGGAGCCTCATCCGGATCAGCGTCCGTCCCAGGGGCGCCTCCCTCCATCGCATAGGAAGGCGCGCCCGGTGCCCTCCTCGGGAAGGGCTTGTGGGCTCTCCTCTGGAGGGCCTCAGACCTTGCCAACCTTACGAGGGAGGCGCTTGGGCACCACTTGGAGGCATGTTTCACGGCACGTTTCCCTCAGGAGAACACAGGGCAAGGAGCGCCTACCACTCAGGAGTTTATCACCAAGACCACTCAGGAACTGCAAGACGCAAGAGCCATGTGCGGCGACTGCCGCTCACAAGGCGCAGCTCCCCATCCCGGCGAGGATGCTAGGCTGCGTGTCTGCATCGACATCCCAGGGCTCAACAAGGCCGCATCTCAGGAGCGCTTCTAGCCTTCGCGTGTGGGCCGCTGCGAGGGCCCGCCACACAGCTACATTCGCATGCCTTCGACTTGCCGAGCGTGGCGTCAGCCTATCAGCGCAACATGCGGCGTGTCCCAGCGGCTCAGGAGGCCAGGTACCATGCCGTCCTGGAAGAGATGGAGATGGTCTTCAGGGAACCTCCCGAGCCCCCAGAGCCTCCCAAGGCTCAGGGCTCCGGTGGCTCATGAAGAGTCATTTCTTCGACATACGCCTTCAGCTACACCAACTCTACTTCGTCTACACAACCAGGTGACATCTTCCAAGCTTGTTTAGCTGGGAGCGCCCCTCGGGCTGCATTATTCCCAGGCCGCGTGGGTTCGTCCCTGCGGCATGTACCCCTTTTGCTTATGTCTTTAGCTTACCTTGCTGGGGGCACCCCTCGGGCTGCATCATCCCCAAGCCGCTCGGGCCGGACCCAGTGGCATGTATCTTCCTGCATTTACACAAGTTGATCTGCTTTCCATGCTTAACATGCCTACGGCTATCGCCTGCTCGATCATCGCCACCCACGGGGCCTCCCCACAGGCACGGCGCTGGTGAATGGGTCCGTCCCTGCCACGTCGACAAATCTGAGCAGTCGAGCTCTGGCTCACGGCACACCCCGCGCACGTCACCTCACCAGGCCCTCAGTGCCATCACTTCATCTAGACCAACCAGCGGCAGGCTGGCAGCCATAACGGCAAACCGTGTTTCTTCTTGTGCCTGTTCACAGGGATCCCATGGGGAGGATAGCAGGCGACGCCGCGAGTCTCCTTTTCTCCCGTAGAATTTGCCCGGGCGTTAAAAGGGGAGCTCCTGAGCATCACGACTAAGGAGCTCTTACTGGGTCTCCAGCCCTCACCCCCTGGCCTTGACCACGGCATCGCGACCTGTCATACCAGCGGCAGCTGAGCTCGCTCGAGGGTCGGGACCTGAGGACGTAGAGCACTAAGGAGAGCATAGGAGGAGGGAAAGTCGTATGGCCCGGCCTGGCTATGCCGCACAAGCTGGCGCGCAGGCCTAGCGCACCATCAGGAACTACCGCGAAGTCAACAAGATAAGTCTCGCTCTCGGATCAGCTAAATGTTGGGGCCTAATGGTCATCCACGCCTTGCCGCAACCCCGTTGCGTCCATGTCAACTCCCTTTCTCGCCTTACCATGGCCGCTTGAGCGCTAAGGGGGACCTCCTGAGCATCGCGCCTCAGGGGCTCTTACTGGACCTCGGGCCGCACACCTCCTAGCCTTGACCACGGCACGCGACCTGGCATACCAGCGACGGCTGTAGCCTGCCTGGGGACCGGGACCTGTCAGCATAGAGCAACAAGCTATTGCGAGGAAAGAAAGGGGGGACCGAGCCTTAACGGGACATGCGTTCACCAAATTTTCATAACAGGGAAGATAAGCACAAAAGACATTACAGACCCTTACATGCCCCCACGGGGTAATTCATGATTCTTCGCAGGAAACAAAAGCTAAAACTAAGGGGAATCCTATCTACACCCTCCCGTGGCAGACGCCATCATCAACAGTGGGCCACGGGAGGCCGGCGCCGACCCCATCCAGATCAGCAGCGGCGACGACCGGACGCCGCAGCTCTGCTCCGAGCGCGGCGAGAGCTCGGGGGCACGTAGCTGTCATCGTTCGTCTCTGGAGTCTCATAGAGCTCATGAGAGCTGCTGGACTCCCAAGGGCTGCTGCTGCTGGAGTGGCCACGAGCGGGGCGCGCGTCAGCTTGGCGCTCCTCTCCGGAACAGCATTCCAGGCGGGGGCGCTCCGCATCAAAGACCCTGAAGAAGAGCGTGGAGGCGCCATCGTACTCAAAGTGGATCGCGAGGGCGCCCCTCGCACGGCAGACCCGCGTAATCTCGCCCCAGCCGCGAGTCATAAAGATCTTGCCGGTGGGGACCGCTTCGATCTCTGCTCTGGCCATCCACTGAGAAGCAGGCCTTCATCGTCCAAGAGACACGCAAGCTGGAGGCGGCAGGTGCCATCCGAGAAGTTCGATATCCCGAATGGCTGGCGAACCCCGTCGTAGTGCCGAATAAAGGCGAGAAGGAACAGATGTACGTCGACTTCACCAACCTTAACAAGGCCTGCCCCCAAGATCCGTTCCCACTCCCGTGCATCCACCAGATTGTCGACTCCACAGCCGAGTGTGACCTGTTGTGATTCCTGGATGCGTTCTCAGGGTATCATCAGATCAAGAAGGCGGTGGAAGATGTGGAGAAGAGAGCCTTCCTGACACCATGTGGGGTGTACTGCTACACCTGCATGCCCTTCGGGCTGCGCAACGTGGGCGCGACCTTTCAGCGGTTGATGCACATCGCCTTGGGGTGGCAGCTCAGGAGAAACACAGAGGCCTACGTTGATGACATAGTGGTCAAGTCTCACGAGGCGAGGACATTGATTCAAGACTTGGAGGAGACCTTCGAGAGCCTGCGCCAAGTGAACTTGAGGCTTAACCCGGAGAAGTGCGTGTTCGGCGTCCCCTCCGGCAAGCTACTGGGATTCCTTGTATCCCACAAAGGGATCGAGGTGAACCCAGAGAAGATCAAGGCCATCGAGGACATGAGACCACCACAGACCCACAAAGAGATGCATAAGCTAGCAGGGCGGGTGACCGCATTAGGGCGTTTCATCTCCAAACTAGGAGAGCGCGCCTTACCCTTCTTCAAGCTCATGAAGAAGAAGGACCCGTTCGAGTGGACCCTGGAGGCCGACCAGGCCTTCCAAGACCTCAAGAAATACCTTACCATCCCCCTGGTGATGGTGGCACCACGGCCTCTCGAGCCTCTGGTACTCTACCTTGCCGCCACCCCGTACTCCGCCAGCGCGGCGCTGGTGGCGGTTCGGGAGGAGCGCCAAGCCGGAGCTGAAGTGGCGCAGGGTCAGGAAGGTGCGGCAAAGGCATCAACGGTGGAAGACCAAGCTCATCAGGGCAACATCGCAGAAGCTCCTGAGGACAGTCAGGTCTCAGGAACCCCTCCACCTCAGGACATGCCCCGATCTCCGCAGGACCCGAGCCTCGACAGTGTGCCAGCCCTCGTCGAACACCGGTGTGCCATTCGCCAAGACCGTCTCAAGGGGCGTGAGGGCACGCTACCCCATGCCTCAGAAACTCCTACTCGCACTCTTGGTGGCCTCACGCAAGCTACGACACTACTTCCAGGGCCACCCCATCAAGGTCGTCTCAGCCTACCCATTGGAGAGCGTACTTAGGAGCCCTAACTCAGACGGAAGGGTCGTTGAGTGGAACATCGAGTTGCAAGCATTCCAGTTGGAGTTCAGCACTACCAGGGTCATCAAGGGGGCCGCGCTCGCTAACTTTGTGGCGGAATGGACGGATGCCCCGACACTTGAGGAAGGAGAAGACCGGTCCACCTCCCCAGGAAGCGAGGCTCCAGACGGCTGGGTCATGTATTTCGATGGCGCCTTTCACGCACCAGTCTGCGGGGCTGGGCAGGCTCATCTCGCCCACTCAGACAAGCTCTACTACGCCGTGCAACTCTGCTTTCAAAGACGGCGAGAAGGTCTCCAACAATATCACAGAATACGAAGGCCTCATAGCTGGCCTGAAGGCTGCGGCAGCTCTAGGGGTGAAGCGCCTCACCGTCAGAGCCGACTCGCAACTCCTCGTCAACTTCTCCAACAAGGTGTACGAGCCGAAGACGAGCACATGGAGGCCTACCTCGCAGAGGTGCGCAAGATGGAGAAGCAGTTCTCGGGCCTGCAGCTGCAGCACGTGCCCCGAGGCACCAACAAGGAAGCCGACGACATCGCCAGGAGAGCCTCCAAGCGGCAACCGCAGGAGCCCGGTGTCTTTGAGGAGCGGTTCTTCAAGCCATCAGCTACGCCAGCTCTTTCAAGCACGGCTCAGCCTCGGGAGGAGCTCCCACAGCCTCCGGCCACGGGAGCCCCAGCCTGTGGCCCGACCTCAGGAGCTCGGCTGCTCTTGGCGCTCGAGCCCCAGGAAGAATGCTGGACCAAGGAATTCAAGGAGTACCTGACGCACGGGACGCTGCCGAAGAAGGAAGAGGACGCGGAGCGCGTGGCCCGGCAAGCCACGACATACTGTATCCAAGACGGTGAGTTATACAGGAAACGGCCGAACGATGTCATGCTGCGCTGCATCTCCAGCGATCAAGGAAGGGAGTTGCTGATTGACATACACGGCGGGTACTACGGACACCACTCGTCGTCACGGACCCTCGTCGACAAGGTGTTCCGCAGTGGATTCTACTGGCCTACAGCACTCAACAACGCAGCTGAGCTGGTGAAGTCCTGCGAAGCTTGCCAGTTCCACGCCAAGCAAATCCATCAGCCTGCTCAGGGCCTCCAAACTATCCCGCTCACGTGGCCGTTCGCAGTCTGGGGGCTGGATATCTTAGGCCCATTCCCTCGGGCGCTAGGGGGCTACCGCTATCTCTACGTCGCCATCGACCAGTTCACCAAGTGGGCGGAAGTGGAGGCCGTCCGTACCATCCCAGCCGGCTCTGCTGTCAAGTTCATCAAGGGCCTCGTGAGCCGCTTCGGGGTCCCCAACCGCATCATCACAGATAACGGTTCGCAGTTTACTAGCAACCTCTTCAAAACCTACTATGCTAACCTTGGAACGCAGATCTACTACGCTTTGGTGGCCCACCCAAAGAGTAATGGTCAGGCCGAACGCGCTAACGCAGAGGTCTTGAGGGGCCTCAAGACGAGGACCTTCAAGGAGAAGTTGGAGGCCTACGGCAGGGGCTGGCACGACGAGCTCCAGTCCGTGCTGTGGTCCATCCGAACCACCGCCACGAAGCCAACGGGCGAGACTCCATTCTTCTTCGTCTATGGAGCTGAAGCAGTCCTTCCTCACGAGGTCAAGCATCGCTCCGCATGGGTCCTGGCGTTCGATGAAACGCAGCAAGACGCCACGCGGGGGATCGATCTCATGCTCGGGGAGGAACGTCGTCGCGAAGCTGCACAGAGGGCGGCAAGGTACCAGCAAGCGCTGCGGCGATACCACTGCCGCAACATCCGCTCCAGGACACTCGAGATGGGTGACCTAGTCCCGAGGCGGATCCTCTCCAGGGAAGGGCTGCATAAGCTTTCACCAATGTGGGAGGGCCCGTTCAAGGTCGTCCACATCTCCAGGCCTGGCGCCGTGCGCCTGGAGACACAAGATGGGGTACCTATTCAAAATGCCTGGAACATCCAGCACCTCCGGAAGTTCTACCAATGAAGCAAGGCCCAGAGCCTATGAAGAAAGGCCCAGAGCCTGTGAAGAAGGCCCGGTGCCTGTGAAGAATCGCCGCCCGTGACACTCTCACGTAATAATGAGTTGGGGCTGTACACGCCCCGGAGTCTCAGGAGCGCCGGCCTCAGGCCCTGGGCTCCCTCCCACGCCTAGTGGCAGCACTTAGCTCCGCGCTGGTGAGAAGACTTGAATACTAGATTAGGTGCCGGACGCGGCTTTTCATTTGCTTTCCGTAGTTGGCTCCTTTTTCCTTAATTGAAGTTTGCTTTTGGCGTTCCTTGCTGATTTGATTCCCTCGCCTCTCACTGCATTTTTCTGGCTCGGGTTTGCTCGTGTTCTCTCTCTCTCGCATGCCTCACGAGGGGGCTAGGCAGGTGCCCTCGCGAGCATTTTTTCTCCTCTCTGCCTTCTTGCGAGCTACCCTCGTTCGAGCCCAAAAGCCGGCGCACCTCTCCTAGTCTGTGCCCCTCGGGTACCGTGATACAAAGCGCCAGGTCAGGGCCAGGGTGAACGGCAAGTCTTTTAGCACACTTCCTGACGATTTTTGCAGTTCCTGAGCGAATGCAGGCCACCAAGGCAAAGTGGACACGAGGAAATAAGCGCCTCGTGAGGAAGAGGGCGTCCCGAATATACTAGGTTAAGTTATCTTTGCGCGAAATAACAACACGGCACGGGAACAACACGCATAGTGCAATAACCGAGGAACCATAGTTCGGTACACGCCCCCCTGGGCCCATGCCGGTTTCATTCTTGATGCAGGAAAAAGAGTAAAACAAAAGTAGTGCCGCAGTGATCCGCGGAGGCAGGCCCCTGGCGGCACCCCGAGTATAGCCGGATCCTTCCTCGCGCTTCACGGAGGCGCGACGACGAGATGACCCACTGCCGCCTTCAAAGCAGGCGCGGCGGCGTGGCGGCTGGTCGTAGCCGCCACTGCTGGAGCTGTCGCCGGAGGAAGAGCCGCCGTAGCTGGACGAGACACGGTCGCCGCCAAGGGCAGGCTCTCCCTCCTCCTCGTCGCGACCATCCCCAAGGCCGAGCTGTCGGTGTTCTGGGAACGGGGGTCCCCAGACTTGCCTGCCTGCGGCCCACAGCGTGGCCAGGCAGCGGGCCGTACGGCCCATATTCGTCAACAAGGCACCCAAGACCCTCGCGAGGGTCCAAGCCTCGTGAGGCGGACGACGCAAGACCTCCTCTGGAGTGGCCTAGCCAGGCAGGCTCACGAGGAGCGGAGATATCAAGGCAAGGCAAACCTCACGAGGCTCTCGTGACGTGAGCCATGACGAACGGTACCAGGCGGGCGCCAGTGCGCAACATCCTTATTTCCTCTTTGGTGCTAAGGAGGCCAGCGCAGGCGAAGAGTACCGAGGCATCAGGAAAAGGTTGCCATATTGGTGCAACGAGACCAAGACCAGGAGGACGGCAAGGCGAAGGTCATCGTGGAGCCCAAGACGACGTCACCCCAGAGCTTTTCGCAGGCAAAGACCGCTTTTGTCAAGATAGCTTGTACTATTTGCCCCCCTTCAAATTTGCCTGCCATTGTTGGATCCCTTCCCGCTCGATATTTGGGAAGAGGACCAGGGCCTATATAAGTAGAGCTAGCCACCACAGTAGAGGCATCGAATCCTCACGCCACAAGTTCACAAGCACAAGAACACCTCAACCTCAGGAGGCTGTTCTTCCCTTGTACTATTCATCATCAGCCCGAGAGGCAATCCACCACCATCACACTGGAGTAGGGTATTACACCACAACGGTGGCCCGAACCAGTATAAACCTCGTGTCTTCCTGTGTTGCAAGTTTGTCAAGTTCATCCGCGAGATCATAGCGAGCTAGAGCGTAGATCGGTAGGAGGGAGAGACTTCGCGTGCACCCCAGTGTTCGAACCTTAAGGGTTTGCCGGAACCCCACATCCGACATTTGGCGCGCCAGGTAGGGGTGCGCCGGAGCTTCTTCTCCGCTAGCCAGCTCGCCGACGCTCCCTAGCCATGATGTCTGGCGATTCAAGGGCCGGCTCCGACTGCTGTGCAGCCCGGGCAGCGCCGCCTGCCCATGAAGGTCTTGACCCTGCACTCCAAGCGGCATGGGCGCCGCCAAACCTCGCCGGGCGCGGGTAGCGCGGCCAGGCGTCATCCACCCTCACCCCACGACAGGTACGGGCCGCGGCAAGAGCAGCAAGCCATGTCGCAGCAACGGCGCCACACTCACGGCGGGAGCAAGCAAACATGCGGGCAACACTCACTGTGGCAAGGGAGCTGCTGCGGTGCAGGCTGATGGAAAGCGGCCGGGATACGCTGCTAGAGCGTGTTGCCGAGCTGCTGGATGCGGCGGCGTTGGGAGCACCGCCCTTCTGCTATCGGCTTCCTCCCCAGGCCACTGCAGGGCCGCGCGGCGAACCTCACCACATCCGCACGCCATCGACTACGCCCGGGGGCTTCATCAACATCAGCACGGCCGGCGGCGTAGGGGGCTCCAACTCCCCCATGCCGCCCTCGACAAGCACGAGCGCAAGCGTCACCCCCCATGGTCCCGGTCGGATGCCGTATTGTCATCACTAGGACGCTATCATGGGCGGAGCAACATGGAGCATGGGGCACCACGGCGAGGTGTTCGGGGTGACGGCCCCGGAGGCCTACGTGCCCCGCATGGTGGACCAAGGGTACGCACCAGAGGACGACATCGGCTCATTCGTTGGAGAAGATTGGGGAGAGGGGGCGCTAGGAGCCGAAGCCTTCCAAGAACCAACGGAGAGCCACAATGATCGCGCCAGCAGCGGCAATTACAGGGTACCGCTAGTCTCTCAGGAACAGGCTTATGCTAACCATGGACTACATATGAACCAGGTTGCAGCGTCGATTGACGACCCAGGCACGGCGGCACCCATTCCAACAAGTGAGACACGCTAGGGGCCACCAAGAGGGAGCCAGGAGCAAGGCCCCTCCCCGCGGCGCGCGACGCCTGATGACACCCAGAGGTAGGCCCTTTGCCGGGGAGGCCTCGACAACCCTTCCCCCGGCAGAGGACCTGTGGTCGCCGAGGGAACTGCTGGCGTCCTCTTTCCCTCCTTTGTGTCGTCCTGGTGACCGGTCGGCTCAGAGGAGGTCGAGGGTGGCGCAAGGCGAGGCCCTCGTCTGGCGATATGAAGCAAGGCCAGTACCTATGAAGAAGGCCCAGTGCCTGTGAAGCTCGCCGCCCGTGAGAATCTCACGTAATAATGAGTTGGGGTTGTACACGCCCCGGAGTCTCAGGGGTGCCGGCCTCAGGCCCTGGGGCTCCCTCCCATGCCTAGTGGCAGCACTTAGCTCCGCATTGATGAGAAGACTTGAACACCAGAAGACTAGACTAGGTGCCGAACGCGGCCTTTTGCTTTGGATCTCTCTTTCTGTAGCTTTGCTTTCTGGATCTGGATTTGAGTTGAAGCTGAGTTTTTATCGATGTGCGCGGGGGAAGCCCTTTCTCGTTTGAGCAATTTATTACCTTCTGGATATCATTTTGTCTGGGACTCATGTCCGTCGCCTTTACCTCACGAGCTCCTCGCGAGCGGGACTGCGTGAAGCACACGCGCGCCGAGCGCGCACTGCAACTCGTGCTCACCTCTCTTAGGGCCCCTTCCGACGGGGCAACGAGCTCCATAAGGTCCTCAGGAACTCGACACATCGCAGCCTAGCTCAAAGCTGGCGCTGACTAAGGTAAACCAAGACAGAAAACTCGCATCAGGATTCACAAGTTCATGAGGACACAAACTCACATCGCATAGAAAAGTAAAAACTGCAATTTTCTTACATGAGGGGCTCCCCCTCTCAAAATGCTCTTACAAGTTTCCAAGGGCCACGCCCGAGTTTGTGCGCAGGAAGAAATGATAGGAGAACAAGGGATCAACCAGAAATATCGCTCGCTGCACCACCCGCAGACGCGTCACTCGCGTCGTCGCCGTCTTCATCGGCATCACTGCCGCCATCGGCGAGCCCCCGTCGTCATCGTCGACCACGTCGCCTTCATCTGCGATGACCACCACCGCATCATCCTCTGAAGCGAAGGCCCTGACCAGCGCATCCACATGGTCCTCAACCCAGTGCGCTAGGTCGCCCCGGACAGCCGTGGGTACGGGGGCGATGGCGGCATCAAAGTCAAAGTTGGGGTTGGCATTCAGGAGGTGGCTAAAGACACGGGAGAAAGTGCGCTCGAGCAGGCCACGCCCCCTTTCCTCCACACATTGGCGAGCTCTAGCAGATCGAGCCTCCAAGCGCGTCACCACCTCGGTAAAGAAGGTCAGGTGGCTGGCATAATCATTTGAGTGAGGGGTCGGCGCCTCCATGTCGCAAATATGGCCCAGAGCGATATTGGCCATGTCCCGGAGATCCTGAAGCATGGGGGCATGCTCGCGCTCCAGCGTTCGATGTTGGAGCACCTCCTTCGTGTTCTGCCTTGCGACGACCTTTGCGTCATCAACCCGCCTCCGGAGGGAACGCAGCTCGACGCGGGCGGAGGCCAAGTCCACCTGCACCATGACCAAGGCAGCAGCCGTGGCTTCCGCACGCCTCTCAGCCTCGTCCAATCTGGGCCTGAGGGCAGCGGCCCTGCCCTCATCCTCCGCGCCCGCGAGCTTCAGCTTCAGGTCGTACCTCCCCTCCAGGTCCGCACGAAACTCAGCCACCCGGCAGTTCACCTCCTCCTCAACTCCAACCCCGCGAGCCCCTACGGCGTCTTCTGCTTGGGCAACTTGATGCTCCCTTGTCTCCAGTTGCTCGAGCTCGCGGTTATGCTCCATGGCCTCTAGGGCCAGCGCCTCCTCACGCTTCCGGACCTCCTCATCCTCCGCGGGCATCCTCCTCAGCGACGCAAGAGCGGCCCTGCGCGCCTCCACCTGCTGCTCAAGAGACGCGCTCCAGGCCTAGAGCTCCCACGCGCGCTTCTCCGCAGCCTCGCGGCGGCAATCAGCCTCGCGAGCCTCTTCCAAGGCTCATGAGCGGGCATCGTAGGAAACCTCGAGAGACGCCGCAGCCTTCGCGTTCTCAAGGTCACGCTGATAGCGGCCGAGGTTGATGGCCACCTTCAGCTTGCGCCACTCCTCCGCCAGCCGGAGACCTTCAGCCTCAAGACGTGAATCGACACTCACGAGCTCTCCACCAAGCCGGCTCTCGCGTTCATCGCCTCCTGGAAGAGCTCATGGCAAACCACGCTCCACTTGCGCTCGAGCTCGAACGCCCGACCTTTTTCGTCCTCCACCTCGGGGGCTGCGGGCGGGGCGTCAAGCGGCGCGCCACCCCTCGGCAGGGGGCTGGGGGCTGGCGCCACACCCGACACCAGCCCGTCCTCGTGAGAAGCCCAAGCCTGCTAGGGCTCGCTGCTCGAAGAGGAGCCGGGGATCGAAGCCAACAAGTTGTCGTCAAAAATCAGCGGAGGAGTCTTGGGCACGCCTGCCAAGCTCCATGCCAGACCAAGGGGGAGGAGCGACGAGGCCGCAGGTTCAACGCGCCAGGAAGGCAAGAGTGCCCCTTCAACCAGCCCTGCTCCAGGGGTAACCAGCAAACTCGGAGTGCTCAAGGCTGGCGGAAGAGTTAAGGAAGAAGGAGGCCGTTTCTCAGGAGATTCAGCAGCCTCAATGGAAGGAGCCCTGAAAGACTGGCGTCAGAAGAAGAAAGCAACACATAGAGAGCCACAGCAGTATGATACTTACACGCCAATGGCAATGTACTTCCTCCGCTTCAGCGGTCCAAAGATGTTGCTGCCGCTGGGAGATCCTTTCCTCTTGCGGAGCTCCTCGAAGTCCACACAAAGACGACCGAAACGCTGGACATGACGGCCGGTGCGCAGCGGGGCCGAAGAAGAGCTCGGAAAAATATCTTTAGGGGTGCCCGGTTGCGGCGAACAGCCTGGCACCGTTACACCACGACCTCCCGAGGCTCCTGGAGCCTTGGCCACGGGAGCCGCATCCAGTGTCTCCTCACCAGAGCCTTTCTTAGGCGAATGCCACTTTTGTCAGGATAGCTTGTACTAGTTGTCCCCCTTCAAATTTGCCCGCCATTGTTGGCTCCCTTCCCGCTCAATATTTGGGAAGAGGACCAGGGCCTATATAAGTAGAGCTAGCCACCACCGTAGGAGCATCGAGCAGTTCACCCAGCTCTCACCCGCTAAGTCACCAAGCACAAGAACACCTCAACCTCAGGAGGCTGTTCTTTCCTCTGTACTGTTCTTCATCAGCCCGAGAGGCAATCCACCACTACCACACTGGAGTAGGGTATTAACCACAACGGTGGCCCGAACCAGTATAAATCTCGTGTCTTTCTGTGTTGCGAGTTCGTCCGCGAGATCTTAGCGAGCTAGGGCGTAGATCGGTAGGAGGGAAAGACTTCACGCGCACCCCAGTGTTCGAACCTTAAGGGTTTGCTAGAACCCCACATCCGACAGACATGGAAGTCAAAGGGCTCACTTCCCAGTGAGTCTGCGCAGCGTACAACTTGCACGCTTCCTGGTGAGCCTGCGCATTGGAGGACAGCCCTCTCGGTCGACTGCGCCTTTGGATCTGCCAAGACGCCTCCCGTTCGATCCAAGGTCAAGCACACATGCGCACGGCACCTCCTACAACCATTAAAATAAAAACATGTGGCGTCACGTGAATGGTTAACATAACGCACACGTTTGAATTATACAAACGTTTGAGATATTAAAGTGGCAGCTATTTTTTCAAAATGCCTTTGTTGGTTGTCATTATTCGAGTGCGCCTTCTCTCAAAATGGAAACGAAAAATACCACATCATGTCGGGTGCCATTCCATGATAGCATGCCAAGTTTCATGAATTTCAGACGAGTTTTGGATTTACTAGAATTTAAAAATCAGGCATCGCAATGTTTTGTTGGCAATCAACAGTGCCCTGGTGTTTGAAATTCATTCGCATTTCTTGCACACCCAAGGACACATATTTGATTTTTCAACCAATTTATATGCACTGGAGCATGTGCATGTAGTTCAAATTTGAATTATGCACATAAATGCATTGAAAACTCAGTTAATGCATAAAAATGTCCAAAAGAACCCCGAAAAATCACAAAAATTGACACAAAAGTCTTGTTGTTCTATGTTGACACGAGAAAAAATTTGGAAGCAATAAGAGGTAGTGGATATCGTTTCGTCCCCAAGGGTGGGACGCTCCCTACCGAAACCATGATGCTTGTTGTGAGAAACTCTGGTTTGTGAGAAGCATATACCCAAACCTGCCCCAAACGGGACAAAAAATTTACCACGGCATGTTGATGCCGCTCCATGAAAGCATGCCAAGTTTCATGAATTTCAGACGAGTTTTGGATTTACTAGAATTTAAAAACGAGGCATCTCAATGTTTTGCCGGCAATCAACGGTGCCCTGGTGTTTGAAATTCATTCCCATTTCTTGCATGGGACCTAAGCATGCATCCAAGGACACAGATTTGATTTTTCAACCAATTTATATGCACTGGAGCATGTGCACGTAGTTCAAATTTGAATTATGCACATAAATGCATTAAAAATCAGTTAATGCATAAAAATGTCCAAACGAACCCCGAAAAATCCCAAAAATTGACACAACACTCCTGTTGTTCTATGTTGACACGAGAAATTTTTTGAAAGCAATAAGAGGCAATGGATATCGTTTCGTCCCCAAAGGTGGGACGTTCCCTACCGAAACCATCATGCTTGTTGTGAGAAGCTCAGGTTTGTGAGAAGCATATACCCGAACCTGCCCCAAATGGGAATTTTTTAACACGGCATTTGATGCCGCTCCATGATAGCATGCCAACTTTCATGAATTTCAGACGAGTTTTGAATTTACTAGAATTAAAAACCAGGCATCTCAACGTTTTGCCGGCAATCAACAGTGCCCTGGTATTTGAATTTCATTCCCATCTCTTGTATGTCACCTAGAAATTCACCCAAGGACACATATAAGATTTTTCAACCAACCTTAGTGCATTACAGCATGTGCTTGTAGTTCAAATTTGAATTATGCACATAAAATGCCTAGAAAACCCAGCTAATGCATAAAAATGTCCAAACAAACCCCGAAAAATCACAAATATTGACACAACACTCGTGTTGTTCTATGTTAACACTAGAATTTTTTTGAAAGCAATAAGAGGCAATGGATATTGTTTCGTCCCCAAAGGTGGGATATTCCCTATCAAAACCATCATGCTTGTTGTGAGAAGCTCTGGTTTGTGAGAAGCTTATACCCGAACCTGCCCCAAATGGGACAAATTTTTTACCATGGCATGTTGATGCCGCTCCATGATAGCATGCCAAGTTTCATGAATTTCATACGAGTTTTGGATTTACTAGAATTTAAAAACCAGGCATCTCAACATTTTGCCGGCAATCAACTGTGCCCTGGTGTTTGAATTTCATTCCCATCTCTTGCATGGGACCTAGAAATTCACCCAAGGACACACATGTGATTTTTCAACCAACTTTAGTGCATTGGAGCATGTTCTTGTAGTTCAAATTTGAATTATGCACATAAAATGCCTAGAAAACCGAGTTAATGTATAAAAAAGGCCAAACGAACCCCGAAAAATTCATTCCCATTTCTTCCATGGGACCTAAGCATGCACTGAAGGACACAGATTTGATTTTTCAACCAATTTGTATGCACCGGAGCATGTGCATGTAGTTTAAATTTTGAATTGTGCACCTGATATGGCTAGAAAACTAGTTTAATGTATGAAATGTCCAAACAAACCCTGAATAATTCCAATTCTTTTACGACACACATACAGTTGCATGTTCACTGCAGATAAAAGGTCTAGCAATTCAAACACCGTCCATTGTCGCTGTGACCCCATTTTGTAACTCAAATCAAGTAGATCCCACACAGTTTATTCTCACCAACCATGTGAGATGTAGTACAAAATATCTTGGAGCACCGTCGATGTATAGTACGCCTATGGCTTACGCGGGAAGGTGCGTTAGCTACAGTCCACAGCCGGCGTGTCAAGCACACTAGCTCGCTCCCCCAAAATTCCCGCCTCTGCATCCCTCTCTGCTTCAGTCCCTTGATTCAAATTTTCAGTAGCCCCGACATTTTACTCCCGCCTCTGCATCCCTCGCAATCGCAAAAATATCTGCTCACCCTTGATCCAAATTTTCAGTAGCCCCGCCTTGTTACTCCTGCCTAGTAAAATTTTCAGTTGCTGCAGTATTTCCTCAAACACAACCTCCGCTCACACAGACACACACAACCCTCGAAACCATTGGTAGGTCGCCGCCATCGCCGTCGCCTCCATCCTCAACCTCTGCCTGTGTGCCGGGGAGCTCGAGTAGCCAATGGCCAAAAAGAGGTTTATCGCGGCCTTTTCGCCCGACGCTGGCGAGGTAGCCGCCGAGGTGTCCCCGTCGTCCTCCGCGGGCTCGATCCGACGTCGCCGGTCCCCTGATCCGCCCGCCGCCACACGCCTACGCCGGTTCGAGGTCTTCCCCGTCCTCCCCCGAACCTGGCAGCCGACGAAGTCCTACCTCGGGGTCCGGCAACGGCGGTGGGGGACGTGGGTCGCCGAGATTACAGATCGAGAGACCCACACCCGTCGGTGGCTCGGTAGCTTCCACACGATCGAGCTCGCGGCCATGGAGTACGACCGCTTGCAGGTCCGCTACCATGGCGCGTCGGCTAGGCTCAATTTCCCCTTCGGCATACGTTCGGTCCACCTCGTTCCGCCGGATCCAGGGGTGGTGAGCTCGGCTATGGCGCGGGAGGACCACGAGGCGTGGGAGCGTCTCGAGGCCGTGGCCGCCGACGAGGCCTACATGCAAGAGCTCCGCCGGCAGCACACGGAGCTCGTGGAGGCGGAGCGGGCGATCTTTGCCAGCACGGAGGGCGGCGAGGTTATCATGCTCTCCTTCGATGACGAGGTCGAAGGCGGCGAGGACGGCGGCGCGGAGGGCGGCGAGGTTATCGTGCTCTCCTCTCATGACGAGGTCGAAGGCGGCGGTGACGATGGCGCGGAGGGCGTCGAGGTGGGCCCCGAGGACGAGGAGATCGATGTCGACGAGTGGAGGAGTGCCTTCCCCAACGACCCCGACGATGGTACTGGCCCGGACCCAGCTCGCGGCACACCATACATGAAGAGGAAGGATTGGCTCGACCTCTACTTCGACCGAAAGTAGTTTAGCTTAGTTTAAATTTATGTTTTATGTTTGGTTATGCAAAACTATCTATGTTTGTGTTTGAATGCATGCTACTTTCGGTTGAACCTGCTTTGAACTTGATCAAATTGAAGTTTACAACCTTAAGTTTAGGGGATCGACTAGAAAAGGCCAAAAATTGCTAGAGTATATATATCCACTAAGGGTTTTAGTCCTTTAACTTTTTAAGGATCGCCTAGATATGTCCTTATGACTTGTTTATTTCAGTTCTTCACAATGTGATGCTCTATGTGTGCAACTATTTGCTATGCAGTTCAATTTCATCAATAACATTTTCAACAATACCACTATGAATTACGATATTTGGTTGCTGTTAAGGATATTGCAGTTAACATGCCTTTTCGTTTTTCAGTTGTTGTTTAGCAACATGCATTGTACTGAAGACTAAATATGCAATCCCAGGCTACATAGCAACAAGGAAGAGTGTTACCTTAATGTTCTGATGCTGTCTAGATATACATGTAATAAAATCTTATATAATGGGATGGATGGAGTGTTGTACTACATCATTTTTCAATTGTTGTTTACCTTCTAATATTAACTTGGTGCTTTCAGGTACATATAGCATTGCCAGAGATCCACACTTCGACCGTTTCTGCGTATGGGGCAATGAGATATTCATGAACCAGCATCAAGTGAGGAAACTGATAAAGATTGTTACTAAAATGGGTCAAAAGATGTCAATCGAACTATTTGTTTACACTTTATGCAAGACAACAATGAAACTGCAGGATGGTAAGTAAGAACCACAGTAGCCTTCTTTTTACTTGCCTGTAATGAGTTGTGTTAGATGACAATATCTGAATATTTTTCTTTTGCAAGGATCCTGAAGCGGTTTACTCAAGATTACCTCTCAAACTACATGATTGGCGGCCAGCCATCACAGGGGTTGAACTAGAGTCCTGCATGCCTTCGCATCCGTGAGAGCACAATAGGGCCATTCCACTTCACCTTGTTCAACAATCGGGATGTCTGTCGCCTCTTTCTTTACCATCTGTAATAGTACAAGTATAGAACCCGGTACATCATTCTTTATTTGGTGCTTCGTAATTCTTAAACATATGTACCGTGAATCGAATAATGCATTGGTTGTTTGAACCTGATGGATATGAATAAAGCTATAGCCTACTTTCAAGTTTAAATTAGGTACAATTTTAAATAGCAGCAATTAAATTAGGGCGAAATTACGTTGTGCAGGTCATTACGGCACACACGGTTGGTAAAACACAAACGTTTGCGGTATACACCATAACCCGAGATGGTTCACAGAGAGAAACGCGTGTGCAAGCATGCACACGCTTATCGTTCATAAGCGTGTGTGATGTCGACACTATCACATACGGTGCGGGAAAACTAAATGTGTGTGATTGTCTACCTATCGTACACGGTTTATAATCATGAACTATTTGTGATGTGCCAGGCATCGTAGATCTGCCGTGCCTGGAATCTGCCTAGAATCTGCCTGGAAAGCTCTCGTGCCTAGAATCTACCTGGTTTTAGGCAGAACCACAAAACTCCGACTGCGATGGCAATGCGAGCACAAACGAGTAGCAAGGATGAAGCGTTTGGGATATTCGAGATATCGGAAACGGTTATATAGGGACAACTGTATGCATCAAGGCTCCCTATCCCCAACGGTTTCTGGGTCGTGTGGGAAGGACCCCCCTATCGCCCACACTCACTTGGAGACGGTTCCAAAGGCCGTCGTGGAAAGGGGTTAAAAACCGTTTGTTTAGGACCGACGCGCACCAGTGATATGTCCATGTCGTGAGGCCAATATGTTTGAAAATTCCTTCTAATTTACTGCACATGGAATTGACTCGCACACAAGTACACAAATATGATTTTTCAAACCGTTATGGTTAGGCGTTGCATGTAGATGTAGTTCAAATTTGAATTAAGGTCATTAAATGGCTAGAAAATCATTTAAATGTCTTTGAAAGGTCAAATGACCCTTGAAATTTTCCAAATTTTCACATTACAGTTGTAGTAGTGCACGTTAAACGTAGAAAAAAATTGAAGGTCGTAAGAGGAAGCTATCTCCTGTTCGTCATCAAACATGCATTATTCCCTCTCGGAACCACGAGCCTTCTAGTGAGTTGTTCCGGTTTGTGAGGGGTGTGTGTCCAAACTTTCGTCAAAATGCTAATTTTTTACCACATCATCTTGGTGGCATGACATTACATCAACCAAGGTTTCATGTGTTTCTGATATTTTTCTAATTTTTTGGAATTAAAATGCCATGGCACTCCATGCATACATATGCATGTGTCCATGTCGTGAGATAAATATGTTTGAAAATTCCTTCTAATTTACTGCACATGAAATTAACTCGCACACAAGTACATAAATATGATTTTTCAAACCGTTATGGTTAGCTGTTGCATGTAGATGTAGTTGAAATTTGAATTACGGTCATTAAATGGCTAGAAAATCACTTAAATGTCTTCAAAAGGTCAAATGACCCCTGAAATTTTCCAAATTTTCACATGACAGTTGTATTAGTGCACGTTACACGTAGAAAAAATTTGAAGGCTGTAAGAGGAAGCTATCTCCCGTTCGTCATCAAACATGCATTGTTCCATCTCGGGACCACGAGCCTTCTAGTGAGTTGCTCCAGTTTGTGAGGGGTGTGAGTCCAAACTTTTGTCACACATGCCAAATTTTTATCACATTATCTTGGTGGCATGCCATTACATCAACCAAGGTTTCATGTGTTTCTGATATTTTTTTTTTTGGAATTTAAATGCCATGGCACTCCATGCTTAATTGTGTCATAGCCGTTAGACCAATATGTTTGAAAATTCCTTCCAATTTACTGCACATGAAATTAAATCGCACACATGTACACAAAATATAACTTTTCAAACCGTTATGGTTAGCTGTTGCATGTACATGCAGTTCAGATTTCAATTACGGTCATTAAATGGCTAGAAAATCACTTAAATGTCTTAAAAGGTCAAATGACCCCTGAAATTTTCCAAAATTTGACATGACAGTTGTATTAAGTACTACAAATTTTCTTGTACATTTAAAACACCATCTGTTGCCACTTTACTTCAAATTCGTCTTTCACAGCTAATAAAAAATATCTGCAACATCACACACAGTTGTTTTCTAGGAACCGTTTGCGATGAAAATATCTGGGTCTATTTAAGTCTCCCTCCTTAAGCTTCGCCGACTCGTCTGCTCAAGTGTCGGCAACCCCGAATCCACGAATCCCGATCCCCATTCCCACACCCCCTTCTTGAAAAGATGGCGCCGTGGAAGCAACCGTGAAGGCCCGACGATGGTCGCGTCCCCCCCGAGTGCCGCCAGATCCGCATTGGCGTGGCCGCTTCCGCTGAGAGGGCGTCTGCGGCAGCCGACATGGCAGCTGCAGCAGCCGAGACGGCTGTACCAGCTGCTGCGACGGCGGCTGCAAATGCCGAGAGCGCTCGAGCTGCCGTCCGTGCCGGCGAAGTCGCCCTGGCCTGGGTCGAGGCCATCCATGCCAAGATCAATGATGCACACGCCAACATATTCCAGGCCACCTCGGACTCCAGCATGCAACCCACGTCCGAAAAGGCGGCGGTGGCCATGGAGCACCTGCTTCCTCATGAGGTCGCCGAGCGGGAGCTGGAGATGCAGGAAGCGGCGGAGATCGAGGAGCACCGGGAGGAGGAGTTGCGCGTGGCCGAGGTCAAGGTAGAGAAGACTCTGTCTGTCGAGGAACCGGCGGTGGAGTACCAACGCGAGCTCTAGCGCAGCCACTAGTACGAGTACTACAACCTTGAGGGTGGCACCGAGGATGAGGACGAGGACGAGGACGCGGTCGACTTAAGCAGGGGGGGCGCGGAGTCCACCAACGGCAGCATGTCGCCAGGACAAGTCATCGACGTCTCATCTCACACCGGCGATGCATAGGCCGGTGCGGCGGCGGATTTGTTAAAATTATGCGTACTTAGGCTTTGTTTTTAATGTTGGTCTTTTGTTAGAGCAATGTTTAGGTCAACTGGTTCTATTTAATTAGTAAAATTGCTTGATTCAGTAAGTGTGGTCTATCTGCTGTACTCTCTTTTGTGTGCCCAAATTAGCAAGCGGTGTTAAATTATGCAATGACGTACCTAGGGAAATTTCCACCAAAATTTGAATTATCAAACTCATCCCATGCGCATAAAGCAGAAGAATCGTTTGCGATGCACATAATCGTTCAAAGTGAATGGTCCGGCGGCACCACGCGCAAAGTTTCCCTCCACATTTCTAAAATTTTGGCCTACCGCCAAAATATCTACCCCCCCTTCCCCACCCCCTTTTCTCCCTGACCACAAGTCACATTTCCCCTGTTTCCTCCTTCCTTCCTTCCTTCCTAAGCTATAGTCGCTTCCTCGCTCTCGTCGTCTCGCATCCTACCGTCAGGGTCGCCATGGTCTTCTTCAAAGACCTCTCCAGTGGTTCCTCCTCCGGCGACGACTCCTTCACCACCCAAGTATGCCTCTCTTCTCTCTCTCGGGCTATGACTTGGAATGAAGGATTTTTACCCGGCGGTCGATTTGAGTCATTTCTTCCTCTTGTAGCTCCCTAGAACCATCAGTGGCAACGAATGGAGCGGGGTGGCTGAAGATCTATCTGCTCGTTGTCACCATCAATCTCCATGCGTGAAGCTAGTTGCGTTTGAATCTATGGAAAGTGGGAGGAAGTTTCTGGTATGTGCAGAGAAAGTTAGACCCTCTTTCGTTGTTACAAATCATTTGTTAGATGTGATTCAGACACTGTCACGGTCCCAACCCATTCATACCACACCTTCAACCAAACGCATCCTAAGACAGTGTCACAGTTTGTACCTAGTATCTAAAATTGTTGCCATCTCATCAGCGGTGCCATTAGAAAATTATTTGGCACCGCTTCAGCAGTTTGTGCAGCCAACTTTGGTCCACACATCCGAGCAGCCAAGCAAAGTAAAATACTAAATCTTTATGGCACGAAGGAATGGGCATCGAGCAACTAGGTGCTCGGTCCGGTCCCTGATTTTTTCCGTTGCATCGGCTCGCTAGTGTAGCGACCTGACCCAAAATCGGTCAAATCTACGTATGCATACCATCCCAAGATCATCTTTGGTACTCACGGACATCGATAAAGTAATCAAAGTTCAATCACACCTGAATATTATTACGATTCTCATATAGAGTCTTTATTACAAGGGAATAAATTCGCTCAAGGCCAACTCATGAGAAATAAACTACTAATGCTTTGGAGCGTCGAAGTAAAGCGAGTCCATCCGACTCCAAAGGGCAATCGCCAAGCGCGGGCGTAGCCTCACTCGATCGGAATATACCTCGCAACATAAGGCGTTGCAGCCATGTAGGTCAGCTTTTTGAATAAGTGGCAAGTCATGAAGAATAACAATAATAAAGTTACTAACACTATATGCATTTTGGTGTGGAGCTCTAAGCTTCATCATTTTGCAAAAGCAAAATTTTCCCTACTACAATGGACTTGCTTGCAAATTACTACAATTGTTGGTAGTTATTGAGATGGTTCCGCCAACCAATATCTCATTCCCAAATTATTAAGTCATAAACCCTCAAATTAATTCATTAGTTTTAGTGTTGAGATTTCGAATACTTCCAAGTTCCAGAGGCTCAAATTGTCCGTAATCGGGGACACGGCTAATCGATTAGATCTTTAACTCTGCAGAGAGTTGCGACTTTCCCATAAGAATCATTCCTCCTTTTAAGTCTTCGCACTTCATGGTGTTTGAAGACGGGGCGAATGAAACAGGTTCTTCCAAAGAGTTCTTACAGCTACTGCCGTACCCATCCAATCCTACCGTTCTTCTACATCTCGTAGTACCGTCCAGCCAGCGTCACTACTAAGGTTAACCCAGCGAGCCCATAATGGCTTGCGGCTGCATGTAAGCTTCGGTCATGGGGCATCCATCCTTCTCTTCGTGGCTGGGTGAAGCTTTCCATAAGATGTCATGGCACTTCTCCATGCATCCCGGCCAACCACTGGTTCTCCAGGGTGCCCGTCAGCAACCGCCTCCACCCAAAGAGTGAATTTCAAAGTCCATCTTGATCGTTGTAGTTCATGGGGTTGTCATCATCATTGACTCTCACATCTTGCTTATGAATTTCACTCAACCAAAACCCGTCTACGAGCATAGCAAAATAAACTACTTCGTCCGGGGTCATGGTAACAAGGGATTGGTTCATCCTACCACATGATACTACTCAAGATTAATAACTTCAAAATTTCAACTCTGCATGCATGGTGGGGTGGTGACAATTCTAATGCACAAAAACATAGGTATAGAAATAACATGATCAAAACTTGCCTTGCTGATGATCCTCGTAAGCTAAAGATTAAGTAGTAGCAAGCTTAGACTCAGGAAACTCTACCGAGACAAACAAATCACAATAAGCACATAGCAATAGGATCACATAGCACAACAAAAGTAACATAACACACCAAAACAACCAAATCAAAATCCAAGGGAAAAACTCAAAGAAACACCCATTCAAAGTTTTCCTACTTCAAACAACAACTAAAAGTAGTTTTATATAACAAATTTTTTTTCTAACAAAACCTAATCATGGTTTTTAGTTTAACTTAACAGAAAAGGATGCATTAAGCAACTAGGAGCAAAAAGGATTAATTTAAAACCTATTATGAAACTCCTATTAGGCCTAATTCAATATCTATTAAGAAAAATAAAATAAAACTTTTATTTATTATAAATAAAATTTCATCCATTAAAGTGACAGAAACTATCCTAGAATAATCAATCACATGTTAAAAATAAATTTATTTACTATTTAAAATAATAGGAAAACAGTAGCTAGTTAATTAATTAGGATTAACAAGATTCTGCTTAAAGTTAAAACTATTTATTTATTAATCCTAAAATACCCAAGTTAATTTTTATGGTTTGGCAATGTCAAAATAAAGTTGGGACAAAAAGAATCATCCAAAAATAATTTTTCTAACTCAAGTTATAGCAGATTTACTATTCTGGCTAAAACTAAAATAAAGCAATTTTAATTAATTTTAACATAGCTAAATATATATTCTACAGAAACTTTAGAAAATTTGCAAACCAAAAAAAAAAGAATCATCTAAAAATAATAAACAGAATAAAAGATATGAATTTTTCAAAACAGAAACTATTCTGTTAAAACAGAAAAACAAAATAAAAGAAAAAGGCCTAATGGGCCTAAACTGTGCACTGGGCGTAATATAATCTAAAAGGGCCCTAGGGTTAAACTAAAACGGGCCGGGCTAATAAATAAAAACCCTAACTAAATAAACCGTAAACTAAACCGGCCGAACCGGGCGGTTTTTATAAAAAGAAATACCCCTTCGGGGTTCTAATCTACACCGTTCATCACGCATCGGACGGGGGAGGGGGTTTCCGGTGGCTTACCGGTGTTCGACGGCGGCGGCGGCGGCGGCGACGAGTGTGTTGAGGGCTTCGGTCGTCGGGGAGGTCGGGGAAGTGGCCGGGCGGGTGCGGGCGGCAGTGGGGCTTCTGGTGGAGTCGGGGGAGATCGGGGTGGTCTAGGGCGGCGACGGCGACGAGAATGGCGGCGGCGGAAGGTTCGGGCTCCGGTGAGCTCGGGAGAGAGAGGGAGGAGGTCCGCGAGGGGCTAGGGGAATGGGGTGCGGGCGTCGGCTTAAATAGTCGGGGCCCTCGTCCTTGCTTCGGGGCGATCGAGGCGGACGGGATCCGGATCCCGGGATCCGGCGATCTCATGCGGCGGCAGCGTGGCGTGGGGCGGGGTTGACGAAGGGGTGGGGCCTGCTTGTCGAGAGAGAGAGGAGGGTGGAAGCGGCGGGCGGCCGGCGCCAAGGGTTTTGGCGAGGGCGAGTGAGGCTGGCTCGGTCGTTGGCTGGCTAGCCTCTGGGCCGCTCGGTGGGCAGTGGTGGGGGTTTCACTGGTGGGCAGAGGGCTGGTGGCGCTGGGGGTTTTCTTTTATTGGAATTTATTTTTTAAAATAAAACAAAACAGAGTATATCTTTTAAAATATAAATATTTTATATAGGGTATATATATACCAAAATGATCAGGAATATTCCTATCATTTGAACATTTTCAAAAGGCAAAATCCAAACTTTATAAAAATCCATTTTTCAAATTCAAATAAAATTCAGATTTGAATCCAAATCTTTTGGCAATGTTTTCCTCTGATATTTTTGGAGTGTCATGTTTACTCCTCTCATACTTTTGATCAAGTATTTATCAGGCTTAGTTTTTGAAATGTTTCCCACTTGCCAAAGTTTGAATTCAAATTCAAAACTCAAAATCCTCTGAAACTTCAAATGGCACTCAAATTCAAACAGAATGCATAGATGCTTAGCTATAATTGTAAAACATTCCAAATAGGAAATTTGGGATGTTACAAACCTACCCACCTTAAGATGAATCTCGCCCTCGAGATTCGGGTTGGCTAGCAAATAGGTGCGGATGGTCTCGAAGAAGGTCTTCTTCGCGCTCCCAGGTGGCTTCTTCCTCGGTGTGGTGACTCCATAGCACTTTGCAAAATTTGATGACCTTGTTTGGGTGACTCTACTCGCAGATCTCGAGAATTCAGACGGGTTTCTCCTTGTAGGTCGATCACCGCAAGCTGTATGGCCTCTAGGGGCACTGTGTCTCTCAACGGAACATCGGCCATGTCGGCATGACACTTCTTCAGCTGAGAAACATGGAAGACATCATGAACTCCGGACAATCCTTCCGGCAATTCCAACTTGTACGCAACCTCTCCACGACGTTCGAGGATTTTGTAGGGGCCAATGAATCGGGGTGCTAACTTCCCCTTGACACCAAACCTCTTGATTCCACGAAGTGGGGACACACGAAGATATGCTCGGTCTCCGACTTCGTAAGTCACTTCCTTGCGCTTACTGTCGGCATAACTCTTCTGTCTTGACTGTGCTATCTTGAGCCTGTCTCGAATCAACTTGACTTTCTCTTTGGAATCCCTGATAAGGTCGGAACCGAAAAGGGATCGATCTCCAACACTATCCCACAGCAATGGTGTTCTGCACCTCCTTCCGTATAGAGCTTGAAAGGGCCATCTTCGATCGGATTGATAACTGTTGTTGTATGAGAACTCTGCGTATGGCAAATTATCATCCCAGCTAGACCCATAGTCTAGTACACAAGCTCTCAACATGTCCTCCGAATCTGGTTGACTCTCTTGGTCTGTCCATCATGCTGCGGATGAAAAGTCGCTCAATTCCAGCCTCGTACCCAAAGTTTCATGCAATCGCTTCCAAAACTTTGAGGTAAACTGCGTTCCTCTATCGACACGATTTTCCTCGGAACTCCATGCGACATACGATCCTGGTCATGTATATCTTGGCCAACTTAGCACCGGTATAGGTAGTCTTCACGGAATGAAGTGAGCTACCTTGGTCAAACGATCAACCACTACCCAGATAGAATCATAACCTAAACGTGTCTGGGTAATCCCGTGATGAAATCCATACCAAGTTTCTCCCATTTCCAATCGGGAATCGGCAAAGGTTGGAGTAACCCTGCTGGCTTCGATGTTCTGCCTTTACACGTTGACAAACATCGCATATTTGCTACGTACTCGGCAATATCCTTCTTCATACCGTCCACGAAACTTTCCTTCAAATCCGGTACATCTTGGTGTTGCCGGGTGAATCGAGTACGGTGAATCATGAGCCTCTGAAGAATTAGCTTCACGAGTTCGGGATCAATGGGCACATAGATACGATCCTCGAACCATATAGTTCCGTGTTCATCCTTACGGAATCCTTTAGCTTTTCCTTCATCCATCTTTTGCTTAATCTCATCAATTTCCTTGTCCGACTTCTGGGCTTCACGAATCCTTTCGGTCAAAGTGGACTGAACTTCCAGAGTTGCAACAAATCCTCTCGGAACTATCTCCAGTCGGAGATCTCTGAGGTCATCGGCTAACTCCTGAGGTAATCCTCCTGCTGTAAGAGTGTTCACATAACTCTTACGGCTCAAAGCATCTGCTACAACATTAGCCTTACCTGGGTGGTAATGCAGTCTCATGTCATAGTCCTTTATCAACTCTAGCCATCTCCTCTGCCTGAGGTTCAATTCCTTCTGCGTGAAAATATACTTCAAGCTCTTGTGATCTGTGTAGACATCACAACGATTTCCGATGAGGAAATGTCTCCAGGTCTTGAGTGCATGCACTACGGCTGCTAACTCCAAATCATGCGTGGCATAATTCATCTCGTGAGGTCGTAGCTGTCTGGAGGCATAAGCTACAACTTTACCTTCCTGCATTAGTACTCCTCCAAGTCCTTGACGAGAAGCGTCACAATAAACCTGGTATTCCTTGGGTATGTCCGCAAAATCAACATCTGGGCAGTAACCAACCGTTTCTTCAATTCCTGAAAACGGCTTCACATTCCTCGGTCCAAACATACTTGGCTTCCTTCTTCAACAGCTCGGTCATGGGCTTGGCAATCTTGGAGAAGTTCTCAATGAACCTCCGATAATATCCTGCGAGTCCGAAAAAATGCGGATCTCCTTGATCGAGGTGGGTGACCGCCAATCGGTGATGATTCAACCTTGGCGGGATCAACTGCTATTCCTTCTCCTGAAATAACATGTCCGAGGAATCCAACTTCCTTCACCAAAATTCACATTTGCTGAACTTGGCATACAACTGATGTTCTCGAAGTTTCTCCAGAACTAGACGCAAATGTTCCTTATGCTCTTCCTCGCTCTTGGAGAAAATCAATATATCATCGATGAACACCACGACAAACTTGTCCAGATATTCCATAAATACCTTGTTCATCAAATTCATGAAGTATGCAGGAGCATTAGTCAATCCAAATGACATGACGGTATACTCATATAAACCATACCTGGTAGTGAATGTTGTTTTGGGTATATCCTTTTCACGGATCTTCAACTGATGATACCCTGATCGAAGATCGATCTTGGAGAATACCTTGGCTCCAACTAGCTGATCAAACAAGTCATTAATCATCGGCAGAGGGTACTTGTTCTTGATGGTTACTTCATTCAACGCACGATAGTCCACAACCATCCTCAAGCTTCCATCCTTCTTCTCTACCAAAAGAACTGGGGCTCCCCAAGGTGATGAGCTTGGACGAATATATCCTTTCTCCAATAACTCATTAATTTGATCCTTGATCTCTTTCAACTCATTTGGTGGCATCCGATAAGGTCTTTTGGATATTGGGGCTGTGCCGGGCAATAACTCGATCAGAAATTCAATGTCCCTGTCCGGTGGCATTCCTGGTAATTCCTCCGGAAACACATCGGGAAAATCTTGCACTACTGGCACTTCCTCCTGAACAACTCCCGTGAGGGAATGCACCTGATTCTTCATCTGGCTGTGCCTGGCTACATACTTGATCCTCTTCGCTCCGGGTGGTGAGCGAATAGACTTCTGAGCACGATCTATGTTCCTTCAAACTTTGTCAACCAATCCATGCCTAGGATTACATCCAAGGTCTGGTTTCCAACACTATGAGGTCCGGGAAATTTATGGTTCCCGATGTTGAGGTTGCATGACAGCCTAGGCCTGCCATCATTTCTCCTCCTGCGGGCCGACGCGAAGGGGGCTTCTAAGGGTTTTAGTGGGCAACCCGCATTTTCCACAACTACCCTTGATATGAATGAATGCGTTGCACCGTAATCAAAGAGTACCAAAACTGAACGTGAATTCAATAAAAACTTACCAACCACCATGTCTGGCTGATCATAGACGTCCTCCACGTCGATGTGGTTCACCTGAGCACGAGGGAACGGATTGGGCTTCTTCACGAGCCTCCATTGCCGTTTCCATTCCTCTGCTTGGCCTCCGGGCAGTCGGTGGCGTAGTGCCCCGCCTTCGGCACTTGAAGCGGTGATGTGGCTCAGATCCTTGAGCCGGGCGAACGATGCTGATTGCCATTACCATTTCCATTGCCATTGCCATGGCCTCGACTTGTTGTCCTGGCTGCGGTTGTTCCCATTTCCTCCATGGTTATGACCTCCATGGTTATGATGGGTGTGCCCTCCCGAGTATGGTGCATAACGGGCTTCGCTGAGCTCTGAGTTGTGCTTCCCCGGCTGTACTTCCGCTTGCGCTCTCTATCTCTGCTGCTTGCCTTCAAGTATGGTGGCCTTGTCTACCAGCTCACGGTAGTTGTTGAAGGTAGCCACAATAAGCTGCATGCTCGGTTCATCATTGAGTCCCTCAAGGAACTTCTCCCTTTATGCATCTGTGGCCACATCATCGGGGCATAGCGAGCGAGCTTGCTGAATTCATCCATGTCTTGTGCCACCGTCACGGTTCCCTGGCGTAAGTTGTGGAACTCACGCTTCTTCGCACTCATGGCTCCAAATGAGACATGAGCGGTCTGAAGGCTCTGGAATTGATCCCATGTGATGGCACCAATGGGATAAGTGGCGGTGTAGTTCTCCCACCAAGAAGCTGCAGGTCCATCAAGTTGATGCGCTGCAAAGCGCACCTTCTCTGCATCAAGCATCCAACCGTGATTAGCTCTCTTCCGACTTTGCGGAGCCAATCATCACCACAATCGGCTCAAGTCTGCTAGAGAACATCATGGATTCAGCCTCGTGAATCGAGTCAAGTTGTCCACGAGGGTGGTGGCGGTGGATTGTTGGTGTTGTTGTTCGATTCTCGATGAGGAGCTGCATAAGGGCATTCTGCTGTTGGAGCAGTGGGTGAGCTCCGCGGAAAACCAAAGGTCACGTCTCGGAGGCATCTGTGTTTTGGAGTGGATGAGAAAATTAGAATAGAACAATGGTCTATGAGGAATAACACTACCCATATGAATGCACAAACATAAACACACCAATCATTTATTCATTCCACTCAACCATGGTTCAAACTCGATTACAAAAGCTCATGACTAATCGAAGGAAAAATATCGGCCTAACTGATCGATTTAAAAAGTAAAAGATAACATGGTGGTCGACTAAAAGTCTTCATCAATAATCCTTGCGTCCTCTGTTGTGGCGCCTCCTCTTGTGGCTTCCTTCAAAGGAACTCCTTCATAGTCCTGATCATTACTCACGAGGGTCCTTCATCTCCACTCGGATAAAGGTCCTCTCCCAAGTCCATCTTTTCCTCTATCGCGGCAAGCTTCATCTTCGTCGTCGATCGTCTCCATGAAGTCCGCGACTTCTTCCTCATGGTTAAGGAAGTCTGCGTGCCTTCTCCTCCAGCTCCAATTCACGAAACAAAGCTTCCGTGTGTCTTGAGTTACGGCGAGTCTGAATCTCCGCTTCTGAGAAGACACTCCAAGTCCCGGATGTAAGAGAGAGTGGAATCGTCCGACGGCACGGATGATATCTCCATTCCTTGCCTGCGAGAAACCATGGCGAGGTCTCGAGGGATCGAGCTCGCCTCAGACTCCTCTCGGAGATGTCCAAGTGCTCGATAGATCGCCACGCCCTTCCGATGATCCAGTTGAACTCGGTGAACTCAAAGTCAATAGGCTCCGTATGTCCTCCGAAGGTTCTCCACAGGATATGCACCTCAATCCAGAGGCGGGTGTCCGTCGGAAGTGCATTAGTTGGCTTCCCGGTGATCGAGGGTAGAGCAATCTTCACTTCTTCACCATCTGGACCAGCTTTACGCCAAGGGCATCGTCTCATCGGGCCGCAAAACTCCGTAGCAAACTGGGGTGAACTCGACGGCCATCTAGAATGTTGAAAATCGGAGAGGAGTTAGAAATGAACAGGGAGAATTATGGAATGATAAGGATAAAAGTAAATGGTCTCTTCCTATGGCTTTTCGATCCTAGGGGTTACGATCCTACGGTCGTGTGTGCTCGATACCATCTCAGTGAGCGACCGACCCAAAATCGGTCAAATCTACGTATGCATATTCATCCCAAGATCATGCCGGTACTCACGAGACATCGATAAAGTAATCAAAGTTCAATCACACCTGAATATTATTACGATTCTCATATAGAGTCTTTATTACAAGGGAATAAATTCGCTCAAGGCCAACTCATGAGAAATAAACTACTAATGCTTTGAAGCGTCGAAGTAAAGCGAGTCCATCCGACTCAAAGGGCAATCGCTAAGCGCGGAGCGTAGCCTCACTCCCGATCGGAATATACCTCGCAACATAAGACGTTGCAGCCATGTAGGTCACTTTTGAATAAGTGGCAAGTCATGAAGAATAACAATAATAAAGTTACTAACACTATATGCATTTTGGTGTGGAGCTCTAAGCTTCATCATTTTGCGAAAAGCAAATTTTCCCTACTACAAAGGACTTGCTTGCAAATTACTACAATTGTTGGTAGTTATTGAGATGGTTCCGCCAACCAATATCTCATTCCCAAATTATTAAGTCATAAACCCCTCAAATTAATTCATTAGTTTTAGTGTTGAGATTTCGAATGCTTCCAAGTTCCAGAGGCTCAAATTGTCCGTAATCGGGACATGGCTAATCGATTAGATCTTTAACTCTTGAGAGGGTTGCGACTTTCCCGCAAGAATCATTCCCTCCTTTTAAGTCTTCGCACTTCATGGTGTTTGAAGACGGACGAATGAAACAGGTCTTCCAAAGAGTTCTTCTGCTACTGCGGTACCCATCCAATCCTACCGTTCTTCTACATCTCGTAGTACCGTCCAGCCAGCGTCACTACTAAGGTTAACCCAGCCAGAGCCCATAATGGCTTGCGGCTGCACAGTAAGCTTCGGTCATGGGGCATCCATCCTTCTCTTCGTGGCTGGGTGAAGCTTTCCGCAAGATGTCATGGCACTTCTCCATGCATCCCGCCAACCACTGGGTTCTCCAGGTGCCCGTCAACCGCCCTCCACCCAAAGAGTGAATTTCAAAGTCCATCTTGATCGTTGTAGTTCATGGGGTTGTCATCATCATTGACTCTCACATCTTGCTTATGAATTTCACTCAACCAAAACCCGCTCTCGAGCATAGCAAAATAAACTACTTCGTCCCGGGGTCATGGTAACAAGGGGATTGGTTCATCCTACCACATGATACTACTCAAGATTAATAACTTCAAAATTTCAACTACTGCATGCATGGTGGGGTGGTGACAATTCTAATGCACAAAAACATAGGTATAGAAATAACATGATCAAAACTTGCCTTGCTGATGATCCTCGTAAGCTAAAGATTCGTAGTAGCAAGCTTCGCACTCCGGAAACTCTACCGAGACAAACAAATCACAATAAGCACATAGCAATAGGATCACATAGCACAACAAAAGTAACATAACACACCAAAACAACCAAATCAAAATCCAAGGGAAAAACTCAAAGAAACACCCATTCAAAGTTTTCCTACTTCAAACAACAACTAAAAGTAGTTTTATATAACAAATTTTTTTTCTAACAAAACCTAATCATGGTTTTTAGTTTAACTTAACAGAAAAGGATGCATTAAGCAACTAGGAGCAAAAAGGATTAATTTAAAACCTATTATGAAACTCCTATTAGGCCTAATTCAATATCTATTAAGAAAAATAAAATAAAACTTTTATTTATTATAAATAAAATTTCATCCATTAAAGTGACAGAAACTATCCTAGAATAATCAATCACATGTTAAAAATAAATTTATTTACTATTTAAAATAATAGGAAAACAGTAGCTAGTTAATTAATTAGGATTAACAAGATTCTACTTAAAACTATTTATTTATTAATCCTAAAATACCCAAGTTAATTTTTATGGTTTGGCAATGTCAAAATAAAGTTGGGACAAAAGAATCATCCAAAATAATTTTTCTAACTCAAGTTATAGCAGATTTACTATTCTGGCTAAAACTAAAATAAAGCAATTTTAATTAATTTTAACATAGCTAAATATATATTCTACAGAAACTTTAGAAAATTTGCAAACCAACAAAAAAGAATCATCTAAAATAATAAACAGAATAAAAGATATGAATTTTTCAAAAGAAACTATTCATTAAAACAGAAAAACAAAATAAAAGAAAAAGGCCTAATGGGCCTAAACTGTACACTAGGCGTAATATAATCTAAAAGGGCCCTAGGGTTAAACTAAAACGCGGGCGGGCTAATAAATAAAAACCTAACTAAATAAACAGTAAACTAAACCGCCGAACAGGCGGTTTTATAAAGAAATACCCCTTGAGGTTCCAATCTACTTTGCTCATCACGCATCGGACGGGGAGGGGTTTCGGTGGCTTCACGGCGTTCGACGGCGGCGGCGGCGACGCACGTGTGTTGAGGGCTTGATCGTCGGGAGGTCGGGAAGTGGCGAGGCGGGTGCGAGGCGACAGTGGGGCTTCGTGGAGTCGGGGAGATCGGGTGGTCTAGGGCGGCGACGCGAGAAATGGCGGCGGAAGGTTCGAACTCCGGTGAGCTCGGGAGAGAGAGGAGGAGGTCCGGCGAGGGGCTAGGGGGGATGGGGTGCGGGCGTCGGCTTAAATAGTCGGGGCCCTCGTCCTTGCTTGAAGCGATCGAGGCGGATCGGGATCCGCGATCTGCGGGCGGCGACGGGCGTGGGGCGGGGGTTGACGAAGGGGTGGGGCTCTCTTGTCGAGAGAGAGAGAGGGTGGAGCGGCGGCGGCGCCAGGGGTTTTCAGGCGAGGCGAGTGAGGCCGGCTCGGTCGTTGGGGCTGGCCTCTGGGCCTTCGGTGGGCCAGGTGGTGGGGGTTTTTGCCACTGGGCAGAGGGGCTGGTGGCGCTGGGGGGGTTTTTTATTGGAATTTATTTTTTAAATAAAACAAAACAGAGTATATCTTTTAAAATATAAATATTTTATATAGGGTATATATATACCAAAATGATCAGGGAATATTCCTATCATTTGAACATTTTCCAAAGGCAAAATCCAAACTTTAAAAATCCATTTTTCAAATTCAAATAAAATTGATTTGAATCCAAATCTTTTGGCAATGTTTTCCTCTGATATTTTTGGAGTGTCATGTTTACTCCTCTCATACTTTTGATCAAGTATTTATCAGGCTTAGTTTTTGAAATGTTTCCCACTTGCCAAAGTTTGAATTCAAATTCAAAACTCAAAATCCTCTGAAACTTCAAATGGCACTCAAATTCAAACAGAATGCATAGATGCTTAGCTATAATTGTAAAACATTCCAAATAGGAAATTTGGGATGTTACAGCTAGTGCAGGGCACCGGTGTGAGATGTAGCAACAGTTGTCTTTACACCAGTTTTGGCATACATAGTGGACGGCCTTAGTGTTGTTAGTTCTATGTTACTAAATTTGTGCATGTACACACCTGTTAGTATCAATTTGCTGTCATCCAAGCACTGTCGCTATGTTGTTGCAGTTATATTTACCTTCCTCATAGAATGTTCAATTTGTTATTTATTGTACATGACTAAGAACTTGTAGCGTTATTGTAGTTAACTATAGTTTCTGATGTTCCAGAATTTCGTTGTTGTCTCAGTAGCAATTAATTCATTTGCACATTGATCTTTTTGAGAAGATATGTCATAATTAACATGTTTTTTCAGTTTTTCAAAATAAGCATTGGTGATTTTCTATGTTGCTATAAATTCATTTCCCTTACAATTGTTACTGATCTAGTTTTAAATATTATAGGATGAACGGAAGTGTTTTTACCTGGAGTGGGTTGATCAAGAGTGGCCACAGTCTTTGAAGATGTGCTTAGCGAAGATCTGGAGCATGTATGAGGAAGAGAACAGAGAAAGTGTTGTCAACGCTGAAGAATATTTGAAGACGTGGGACAAAAAGAGGAAGGTGGAGAATGAGCCCAGATTTTTTAAATCAAACTTTGCTAAGATGGTGTTGGCGAAGGAGGAGGCACTTTCCCAGTTGGCCAATGCAAAACAGGTTCTTACTGAACTGAAAGCAGAGGTGGATAAGACGAGCCTGAATGATCTCGATTAGGGAAATGAATATATTGTTCTAATATTATTCTTATGAAGTTAAACTAGCTATATGTTGTACTGTGTTGTTTTCATGTAGCTATCGTACTGTGATGTTAAAATATATTTGTGTGCCTGATACGAAATTGGCAAACAACTGTTCGATATGAAATGTGAATTTGCGTAATACTAGAATTATTAATTGTAAACTAATAAACCTGCTAAATGTGTGATGGACTTTGCAAACGGTTCTAGTAAAAGCGCTTGTGATGGATAGCCCAATGTCACACAGTTTTCTTCATCAAATCGTGTGTGATGTAGTTGATAAAAGCAAATAGTTAACTAAGGCAGAGCGTGTGTGATAATTACACATTTCATACATGAGCCTGCATATAAAACTATGTGGGATGTACATACGAACGGAAACGTTTTCCCTGAATTGACTGTGTGAGATGTACATAAGAACAGAAACGTATTCCTTAGATTTACTGTGTGTGATATACATACGAACGGAAACGTCTTTCCCAGATTAACTGTGTGAGATGTACATAAGAATGGAAACGTATTCCTTGGATTGACTGTGTGTGATATACATACGAACGGAAATGTTTTTTTGGGATTCACCGTGTGGGATGTACATAAGAACGGAAATGATTGGGTTTCGATGCCTCGCCCGATCGCACACGAGCTCATTTTGCACCAGCCTGTGTCCCAGGAGGGCCTATCCCTGGCGATTTCTGGGTCGTGTGGAAGGACCCCCCTATCGCCCACACTTACTTGGCGACGGTTCCAAATATCGTCGCAGAAAGGGGTTAAAAACCGTTTGTATAACACCGACGCGTATCAGCGAGGGGAGAGGGGTTTGGTCTATTTTTTTAGTTTTTCCTTGCTTGCTATTTTCTATTTAATTGGGTACCCAAATGATTTTAATGGAGAGTAAAACTTGGCACAAAATTACTAGGCAATATAACAATGCCACACACACAAGTTGTTGGAAAATTTGACAAGTACAAATATTGGTTTGAATATCAAAGGGATGATTACATGTTGCCGGTCCAATTTTTGTTAGGTTAGGGGCATTTTAAATCTTCAATTAATGTTGATTTCTTTATGACAATTTCTTACTAAATATTTTCAAAAACATGAACACTTTAGCCCTGCAGTTTGAAAAAATAATAAATTGACTTGTATGTTGAATTTGAATTTGAGTTGGATTATTTCCTAAATGCAATTTATTTAGGATGATCATGATGACATGACAATTTAATTAGCTTAATGGCAGGGTTAAGATCTGGGGATGTTACAAATCTCCACCACTATAAGAAATCTCATCCCAAGATTTAAGAGGTGGAGTAATGGGAAAGAATTGGTTACGAAATTCTAATGAGTCTTCTCGGACTTGGTTGCTCTTCCCGAAGTAGTCGATCCTTTGAGTTGATGTCTTTAGTTCTCTGATTCAGGGCATCGTGATGAAGTTTTCGTTCTTCCTTCGGGATCTCCATCGTACTTACGGAAAAGATAAGGGGGGAAACTCGGGAAGGATGGAGCTCAACACATGTTAGGTACCTGGGGGCTATCTCCGTGAACAAGGCATAAAGTCATATCTCGAGTTGAGATTCAAGAAAGTCATCGAGAGCAAAATAGGTACAATCAGAAGTTTCAATCGAATAGATAATTGTTCGATGTCTGAAACACAGTGTGAGAGGGGTCCAGAGCAACGAGAATAAGCATTGCGTCTGATAACAGAATAGATCACTTGGAAGGTGGCCCGTGAATTACATACAAAGTCAAGCGCGAAGAATAACTTTGGCAATAGGGGTGTACATGAGAGTCAGGTTTCGATCCTGTGGAACTGTGGTTTATGGGCCCACAATGCTTGGAAGTGTCGGATAAAAAACTATACTCAAAGGTACCAGTTCTTGTTGGGATGGACCCAAAGGAAACAAACTTTGGTGGTATCGGAGTGAAAAAAAGACGGTTCCGAACAGACAAAAGAACATGGTTCTCTTAGTAGGCTCGCTCATTCTTCATAGGGTCGATATTGCTGAACAAAAAATAATCATAATTATCGAGGATAGGAAAAACGGGGGATTGAGTGGCAGAAGTCAAAAACCCAGGGATTTTAGTTGTGGATCTTCACTTGGAATTCAATCCTAGTTATTTTGCTTGTGCCCCTCTTTGATAAGATGATTGCCCTTAAACTCGGTGTCAATCTTGGATTCACCAAAGTCCTACATGCTATGAGCTTGAAAAAGACAACCACTTAGTAACACAGAAACTAAGGATCGCCAATGATGTTTCCACTCATCAATGAGGACCATTTTCCTTAAATGGACCTGAAAACATTAGTCGTCTTAATTTCCTTGTCATTAATTACCAAAACCAAATAGGGCATAAGGTGCCCTTTCATGTGTCTCTGCTTCCAGCGATGCTGCTCTTGCAGACGAACTTATAAAAGACAAAGATTTTCCAATCAAATGTGAGGGCCTTGATATCGATAATCTTATCACCACCTCCCCCACAAAGTTGGCAGGTTTCCTCGGAAAATATTCGGGCTTCCCTTTGCCTTTCAGGCACATGCGCAAGTGGACTTTTAGAGACTCTAAAGAAGAAGGTGAACGGTCCTGACACATCATGGGAGGGTAGTTCCCGTCGAATAAGCCATCATGGCATCTACAACTTACCACATGCCAACCATTCCCTATATCCACGTGGCCATGAAATAAGCTTGGCAAAATAGATTGAGGGTTCATTTGAAATGGCGACAACAAGGTGTCTCTTAAATGTTGAGACCACGCCCCACCTTAGCAGAAACCGCATTTTTTTCCAGGAGATGTGAAAAACATTAAATATTGGGTTGGGCACCCCACTACCATATTTTGATGTATCAACTAAGAACGTAAATCAAAGCTGGTAGGCTTTCCTTGCGACTCCATCAAACACGTAAATCAAAGTTGGTAGGCTTTTCTTGTGACTCCATCAAACGCCAAGGCTAGGATGCGAGCCGTCACCTCGTCTAGTTATGTGGTGGATGAACACATCACTAGGTTGCAGAAAAAGTTAGGGTAGATATTCTCTTGTGTGCATGTGCATCGTATCTTGCGCGGAAAGTTGATGCGTCGCTTTTTACACGTGCATATATATTGTAAATGGAAATCTACTTCTCTTAATTGATTTTTTTTCTGCGGGTTTCTCGAGAAATAATATTATTTTGGCACCCTGTTGAAATTCATGTGTTCGAAATTACTATAGTTCGCTCCTCGGAAATAGAGAACGGTTGACTTTTGTTTGACCATCCGAACAGAAGAAGAGTCGAGGTCCAAAAGAAGGGCAAGGCGAGCCATGGCGAGTGGTGGTGGGATGGAGGTGGAGGTGCGCGTCGTGGGCGGTGCCCGGAGCTGCTTCGTCGCGCTCCCGCTCCACCTCATCGAGGCCCTCTCCCGCACCTCCGCCTCAGGCGACCTCCCGCCCGTCCTCGCGCTCGACCTCCGCGCGGCCGCCGGTGCACGGTGGTCCCTCGCCTGGTCCGGCGCCGCGTCCCGGTCCCGTGCCATCGAGGCGAGTGACTCCTTCATCCCTAGTATGAATTGATAGCCATGGCATCTGGTTGGTTAGATAGAGCCTCCAGGAGTCGGAATTTACTGCTACGTTTCACTGAACTGATGATTGCTTCGGAGGTTTTGGGGATCAAATTTATTGAGATTCCGTTAAGTCGTTTCAATTTCTTTAATATTGTAAATTCTGTTCTTCGTGGATCTGAGGTTTCCGTCTTAGTATGTCTGTGTACTAAGAAGAAGAAAAGTCATGAAAACAAGATCCCTGCGTGGAGAGAATTATGGAAATTTTACTTAACTGTTTGATGGGTCGCTGTTGGGGTTGCATGGAATCAGAATCATCGAGATTTGTCTACTTGTTGTCAATCCAATCCAGTACTTGTTGTAAATTGGTGATCCCTTGTGCAGAATTGTAACGATCATCTATGATTTGCCCTTGATTTGTTTACCTTAAACACGTTTCTATACATTATATAAAAGAAAAAATATGCTCCAGATATTTGCAGTATGACATCAAATGGTGGAGCCTTGCAGGTTGCACAGGAGTTGGCAGAGTGCATTTCATTGCCTGATGGAACAATAGCTCAACTCAGTGTAGCTCGCTCTCTGACCAGAGCTGACTCGGTCAGTATAGAGCCCTTTAGTGAGGATGATTGGGAGATACTAGAGAGCCGTGCTGATTTGGCTGAAGAAACGATTTTGCAGCAGGTATTATCTGTCTTCTTTAGTAGTTGGTTTGTTTGCTGTGCTTGCTGATTTCATCTGCCATTAAAACCTAGTGAAGTTATAAGTTCTGCAGCAAATTATTTCTCTTAATCACATGCTACACTAACTGTTAATTCAGGTCTTACAATGAATTAAATCATCTGTACAATGCACTTCAGTGTTTCTGTATTACTTATTCACAAATCCATTTTCAGTTCTAATCCGTAAAATTTCAATTTTGTTCTTCAAACTAGGTCGGTATTGTTTATGAGGGCATGAAATTTCCGCTCTGGTTGGATGGCCATAATATTGTAAAGTTTGTTGTGGTTTCATCTAGTCCCAAGAAGTCAGTTGGTATGCTCCCCCCCCTCCGTTCACTTGCACGATACTGTTACATCCTTTGAACGTATGCGGCTTTCAATGCCCATGTAAAATCATATGTTGTAATTTCATCTTCCTATTTTTTTTCTATATTAAGTCATATAATGTACATTTTTAGGGAGGATTGTGTGCACTTGGTAAGAAAGTAGCCTTTTAGATGTGTCTCTCGCCAAAAAAAAATCACTTCTTATAAATTACTTTACACTGAAAGGATCTTGTTTTCATGATTTTTCTTGTATCAAGTGTGTTCTTGGAGAAAGCAAATTGAGCATGTCAGTATCTTCTGTCCATCCCCAAGTATGTTAATGGTTTGTGAGGTTTCATGTTATCTGGAACCAAGCATTAGCCCAAAACTTAAATTGCACAAAATCTTATTGCAGTATTTTGATGCTCCTTAGAGCATCTACAATGCTAGACGCTTGTATAGATGCTTATAGAGAAAAATATCATAAATTAAAAGAACATCTAAGCACTCCAGCTTTCATGTTGGATGCTAATTACATGTGCTAACTAAACAACCTAGGCGCTTGGTGCGGGAGGAAAAAGGACCAAGCGACTGGTGCATAGTTTTGTGCCGGTGCACGACCTGACACCGGGATTTAACTGGGCAACTACTAATCTGTCAGGAATCTGAACCTGGGGCCCGGGCTAAGTCTCCCCCATTGGGCATGGCCTTAAAAGGTTTGCAAACTAGTACAGTGTCAAGATTATGTATACTTCAGTGAAATATCAAAATATTCCAATTGTCATCTCATCTCTTATAAACAAAATGTATTATGCTAGTTCATTAAAACGAAATGACTCTTTTGCGGCCGCGCGTGCCAACGCTCGAACCAATACACAGGCCATTGTCAGCTTTCCAACAGGTAGTAGCATTAAATGCACAGGATCCACTTCCTTTTGCATGGGAGCGGCCTACACCAAGTACTACACACGCAAGTGCTCCGCGCATGCCGCGGTCAACGTGTAGGTTATTATGGTAAGCAGGCCCACCTAATCTACATTTAATGCCCCCCCTCTGAATTTCAGGGGAGTGGAGTGGGCATTCTAAATTAATCCTTCAACTAATCCTAAGGCAATCAAGAATGCACTGCACACTTTCCATTTTGGGAGAAGGTCTCCTGTCGGAAGCCGAGCGTTTGGACGCTCGCGCGCGAGATAACAATGCCCTGATTAAAATGGTATCAGAATAAGCAGGGTATGCTGTATAAGTTCTGAACACTCTTATTGTGTTCAAATTTAGTCTCTATAACTAGGTAAACTATTGCAATTATCTTTTTTCTACAGACAACGCTTTGTAGCTTCTCTAGTGCACTAGTACTGCACATGACTGTAGCTAATGTAATATCCTCTCAAGAGATCCTATGTATAGTTCTAGCCTCTATGGCATCATATGGCTTGAAGTTTCTTTGCTGCACTGTACTGTATACTGTAATTACTGCTACTCCTTATTTCAAGTTATCTATTGTGCCCATTTTTCAGTTCAACTTGTGCCGGGAACTGAAGTTGCCGTGGCACCCAAAAAACGTAAGGAGAAATATCAAGATGTGCAAAAGCAAGGTTCATTGAAGGAACAGGTCGAAACAAAGGCACTCTTGCGTGTGCAAGCAGCAGATAGAAAGTATGCACATAAATTTAAATCTAAGGGCATCGAGCTGGGGGTGGTTCTCAGCTATGCTGTGCTGATACATCCAGATACAGCTGCAAGGACTTCATTCGGTAATCTCCAGTTGGTCACTATTTCATCTAAATCATCGCCTAAGGGGCTTATTGAACAAGGCAAAGAAGCTGCACAAAAGAAGGGTGTTTCAGTACCCAAAAGGACCCGAGAAGTAGTTGTCTATGTCTTATTCTCAGACTCTGTTGCTAAAGGACATGTTATGCTTCCCTACTCTATTCGTCACTTTATAAGTGCAGACACACATTCATGTGAGTTCACAGGCCAGATTTTTCTTCCATATACCAAGAGTTATCCAGTTTTAATCTATGAATTATGGTTACAAATTGAAGCATTTCTCAATAGCCATTTTGCCAGTCTATTGTTGCATCTTCTCTGCTGCTTACTTTGCAATTATCTGAAATGGTGTTTGTCTGTTCCAGGGGTTTATGTGAAGAAATACACTGCTAATGTCAAGAAGGATGAGCCTATAATGAAAATGTGTCCATTACATTTCAGTATGCACGAAAAATATGTGCATGATAACAGCGATTTAGGCGGTCATGAAAAGGACACTTGGAGGAACACCAGTATTCCTTCAGAAAATGGCAATTTCTTTCAGAAAGCTCCTAACAATGAGCATCTTCTGAGTACAGATGCTGATAGTATTTCTGAATCCATGTCAGAACAGAAGGTACTTATTAAGCATTGGCTTATTGGGCAACTTAAAGAAATGGCCTTTCATGCTGAAAATTCTGAGATAAGTTCAGTAGTTTTACCAGCGAAAGTTTTGATCCATTTTGAAGTGGTAGATGGGAAACTAAGCAGAGGAGTTGATTTTCTCTACCTGTTAACAATTACTTTTGAAAACCCTGGTTACAACAATTCACAAGGCAATGTTGAGATTACATGGAAAGCCCCAACTGATGATTTAGAAAACTTGGAATTGAATTTCGGGAGGTTGGAGCTGGGTGAAGCTTTATCATTTGATTCTGTAGTGGACGATGGCTTCAACAATGCTTTTAAGCTGACTCGATCTTCGTTAGGTTGGATGGAGAATGCAATGTCGGATGTGACAAAAAGTATTTTCTTTCTCCACTGAACGTGTAAATGTTTACTTTTTTGAATTTTATTTTTTAGATACTTAGAAATATTGCTAATCTTGTTCTTTACTTCATGATTTGCATGCTTTCCTCTTTGTAGGACTATCTGTGCTCGTGTCTTCAACTGCTCTGAGGTTATTTAACAGGCTAAAGCTCCCCTTTCCTGGACATATTCTTGTCCATGGGCCTCGAGTACGTAATGATACCCAGTTTCTCTTGTGAAATTTTACATCTGTATTGACATAACTTTTCTGTGATTTCGAAATTAATTTGAGCTCGGGGTTATGTTTTTTTTTTCCTTTTCGAATTTGTTTAACTTTATGTTCTGTTTCAGGGTTCTGGGAAAACTGCTTTGACACGGGCTGCTGCAAAATACTTCGAAGACCATCAAGAGATACTGGCACACATGTAAGCCACTCTTTACAAGAAACTGAGTTTTTTCTTTTGAAATAATGATCATTGCACCTAAGAATATATCAATGAAAGGTGGATTTTGTTGTTAAGAGCAGAATATATATGGAATGTTCCAAACTTGCAATTGGCAAGGCTAAGGAGACAAGGCAAGCAATTGAAGAGAGCATTTCTGAAGCTTTGCTTCATTCACCTTCTATCATCATATTTGATGATCTAGACAATGTAATTTCAGTCTCTTCAGATCCTCAAGTATCCCAATCGTCCAGTTCCTCTGATTCGTTAGTAAGATACTTGACTGATATCCTGGACGAGTACCAGGTAAGCAGGTGTTATCATATTTTTCCTTATTTACGTTGTTATGATATGTAAAAATTAAGTTGTATAACTGCCATCTTAATATGGTAGGCTGCTCTTGTTTTACAAGAGTACTCATATGCCTTACTTGCTTAGCTTTACCCTGTATTCTCGGTAGGATAAAAGTCGTAATGCATGTGGATATGGACCTATTGCACTGATGGCTTCAGTTCAATCACTTCAGAGTCTTCCTCAAGAGCTGACTTCATCTGGTTATTTTCTTCCCCACTTTCCTTCTAGTCTGGTTTTGCATCAACAACCTCTGACAAACTAGTAAGAAATTCCACAGGGAGATTCGATTTCCACGTTGAACTCCGTGCTCTTGCCATCCCTGAGCGTGAAGCACTATTGAAACATCAAGTTGAGGAGCATAAGTTACAGTGTTCTGAGGAAGTTATTTCAGAGATAGCGTCCAAATGTGATGGCTATGATGCATATGACTTGGTAATGTTTCCTTTTATCATGCAACTGCTCTTTATTGACTATCTGGTATCGACAAGCATGTCCAAAAATAGAATTTGTAATTTCTCTTATAATCAGAGTATACTTGTAGCTCAATCATGTAACATGCTTGTCATAGAGCACCTTATCATATTATTATTTGTATTATTGCTGCAATTTTGGGGGACATAAATTTTATTTGGATAGGAGTAGGTCTACCAGGTAAATTGTGATGTATGTGATGTGTTTTGTGAACAATCTGCGGCTTATGCATATATGTATACCACTGTATTGCAGGGAATTCTGGTTGATAGGGCTGTGCACGCTGCTGCCTCTCGTTTTGTCATTCCTTCTGCCTGTTTGAACTCTGTAAACCCAACGCTGGTGAAGGAAGACTTCTTGAAAGCGCTGCATGACTTCCTTCCTGTTGCCATGCGTGATCTTAGGAAATATGCTCCTGATGGTAATAATGGTGGTTGGGAAGATGTTGGAGGGCTTAATGAAGCAGTAACTATTATTAAAGAGGTGCACATTTCTTGACTTCTTCAAATTATTTCTATCAGCGTATGTTAAACATAATGCCACTTGGAGGAGCTCACAACGCCGAATCTTCTTGGCTGTAAAAGTTTCACTAATTTCAATATTGTAACCTGAGCTTTAAGATATGATGACTGGTACTAATTCCATTAGGGTATCAATGGTCATTGTTCAGGGGATGAATACCCATAGCTAACGGAACATACAAATTATCCGTGCGCCAACGTCTGAAACTAAACTGTTGAGGACCTTAGCGGTAATATAAAAGTCGCCTTTTCTTCTGACTTCTGGGGACGTTGAAATGTACTGACTGTAGATACATTACAGTGAACATTGTTGTTGTATTCAAAGGGATTGTGCAAGACATTAATAAGCCAGTTTAGAACAATTTTTTTAATGAACATTGACATTGGTTTCTCATGGTCAACTAACTATCTTCTACACTCCTTCATTTTGTTACCTGTATAATAAGATGGTCCTACTTATATTTATTTTTCTCCTTATAGACTCTTGAATTGCCATCAAAATACCCAAACGTCTTTACTAAGGCACCTGTACGGATGCGGTCGAACATCCTCCTCTATGGACCACCTGGATGCGGTAAAACACATATTGTGAGGGTTGCGGCTGCAGCTTGTTCTCTGCGGTTCATTTCAGTCAAGGGCCCAGAGCTGTTGAATAAGTACATTGGTTCTTCTGAGCAATCTGTAAGGAACTTCTCTTTTTTAACTGTGTCATCTGATTCTGGTCTTTGCCCTTTTCTAGTTTCATGCACATATATAAAGGATACTTGGGATATTTTTTTCCTTATTTTTCTTCTAGAATACGTTTCTAAAAGCACATCTTTTTGTATTAGAAGAAAGTGCCGTGAACGCACGGTATTTCGCTGCGCCTTGTATTGCTCAAACCTATCTTACTGTTGAATATAGTTACTCTTTGTGTTGCAAAAGACCACTGAGATCACCATGTTCTGATATTAATGAGTTGATTCCAGGTTCGTGACTTTTTTGCAAAGGCTGCTGCGGCAGCACCTTGCTTACTATTTTTTGATGAATTTGACTCCATTGCACCCCAACGAGGAACACATAGTGCAGGAGTTTCTGATCGCGTTGTCAATCAGGTAAGTAACTGCCTTTGCTGCTACTCAACTTCAGTAGGTGGGTCTTTAGTAGTAACAAAAAAGGCAGAACATTATCTAGTTATTTTCTTGCCGTGATCTGTGTTGTTCTAATTGTATTTATGCAGTTCTTAACTGAACTAGATGGTGTGGAAACCTTGACTGGAGTATTTGTATTTGCTGCTACAAGGTTAGTTCTCAAACACTCAAAGCAAAACAGATTGCAGTCTCTACTTTTGGATTGTAATCTCTGTCAGTCTATCCTTTTGTCCTATGTTTCCTTCTGTGGTTGAGTCTTCATTATTTCAGTGAGCATAGGATGAAATGCTGTGGTTTTTACCAATGAGGATTTGTTTATTCAAATGCTTACTTTATCGCATTCCATTTTCTGATTGGTTGCTAATTTTGTTATGTGCAGCAAACCACAATTAATTGATGCGGCACTGTTGCGCCCTGGAAGATTCGATCGTCTTGTCTTTTGTGATTTTCCTCGATGGGATGAGCGTGTAGAAATTCTGAAAGTGCACTCTAGGACGGTGAGATTTCATTTAAAATGCATTGTTAGTTTTGTTGTTTGTTCTGTCATGTTGTCCTTTTCTGTATGATCTTTTACGGCAAAATTTATTACTCGCTCCGATCCATATTAATTGTCGCAGCTTTAGTGCAACTTTAGTACAGTACTAAAGCTGCGACAATTAATTTGGATCGGAGGGAGTGTCATATTGGTTATTCACCAGTTATTGGAACATCAGCAATTTTCTATCTAGTTTTTCAGGTGTACTATTCATGAGTTTGTTTTTGCTCCTAGATTAGAAAAAACATTTCTCAATAGACTAGAGAAGATGTACCCTCAGTTTCTCTATGTAGATCTTGTACCTCTAAAAATATACCTCATAATTACTCCCTCCGTTCACAAATATAAAATGTTTTGGATATTTCAATATGGATTGCATACGGACTAAAATGAGTGAACAAACATACTAAAACGTGTCTATATGCATCCAATTCAGAAAAAAAAAAGTTAGAACATCTTATATTTGTGAACGGAGGGAGTACTCCTAGATTAGAAAAAACATTTCTCAATAGACTAGAGAGGATGTACCCTCAGTTTCTCTATGTCAATCTTGTACCCCTAAAAATTTACCTCATAATTACTCCCTCCGTTCACAAATATAAAATGTTTTGGATATTTCAATATGGACTACATACGGACTAAAATGAGTGAACAAACATACTAAAACGTGTCTATATGCATCCAATTCAGAAAAAAAGTTAGAACATCTTATATTTGTGAACTGAGGGAGTACTCCTAGATTAGAAAAAACATTTCTCAATAGAGTAGAGAGGATGTACCCTCAGTTTCTCTATGTAAATCTTGTACCCCTAAAATTATACCTCATAATTACTCCCTCCGTTCACAAATATAAAATGTTTTGGATATTTCAGTATGGACTACATACGGACTAAAATGAGTGAACAAACATACTAAAACGTGTCTATATGCATCCAATTCAGAAAAAAAGTTGGAACATCTTATATTTGTGAACGGAGGGAGTACTTTCTATTTCAGTATTTGGTCAGTTATGTAGTTTCTCTCGTTTTATGAGCAATTTCAGCACAGAATACTACGTTCACTTATCTCTGCATCTACATTCTTCTTAATTTTGGCTTCGTTCTTGTGTCTTCTGTTGGTCTCAGGTTTCATTGGCAAGTGATGCCAGTTTGGAAGATGTTGCTTCCTTGACTGAAGGATTTACTGGTGCTGATCTCGCGGCTATTCTAACAGATGCTGGGTTGGCAGCGGTTCATGAAGTTCTGGACAGCAGGCAGGATGGTATCCCGGAAAGAGAACCGTGTATCAGCAAAGAACTTCTCATGTCTGTTGCTATGAAGGCTAGACCTTCTACACCAGCTGATGATAAGTCGGGGTACGATAAGGAGTTTGGCGAATTTGTGTCGTCCAGGAAGTCCCTTTCCACGAAGGTGCTAGTTGTTACCCAATTTCACAGTATCCATACTACATATTTCCAGATTGAATATTTGAATCATCCCCTTATGATTCACCTGCAATAACTATCTTTTTAATGTGATATTTCTTGCACAATTACTGAAAGAATGTTATGCAGGCTAGAGAGTCGAAAGGCAAGAAGGTGACGCTGGCTTGACTACCTCCTTCAAGATTGACAACTAACTACATGGGACAAATAAGGTCACCTGCATGCTTTGATCTGCATTGCTCATAAAAGAAAATCCATGCAAATACGAATTTCCCGAACATTTGGATGGACATTGGGTTCTCTCTGAATGCAGATGTTTGGTCTAGTTTCTCTGATGTCCAGATGGCGCGGAACAAAAGAACCCGGCTAAGGCTAGCTTATTTTGTACTACCACAAAAGAAGGAAGGGATCTGCACAAAATTCTGAATTGAGAGTGAAGGTGTTGCCATCTACCGTCGATATGCGACACTGTATTTACCAGTGTGCCCTAGTTTTTCTAATCGAATTAAGAGCGTCCCCGCGTAGGGAGGACGCATGCTAACAGGGGGGGTCCTGGTTTTGGTGGTTCGACTGTTGGCTATGTTTGTTTTGAGGAGGTACCGATCCGCTTCCCTTTGTGAATAAAGATAACAAGTGGGATTTTGTGTTGCTACTGCTGAGTAAGCGCCACAGCAAGGGATACTATGGCCTGCAGATTGATTTCAGCATAAGATAGGTTTACACAAATTCCAAACTAGTAGCATAATATGTAGACAATGTAAAAGAAAAACTGTTGTGTAAACATTATTTTTCTCAATGAATTGTGTTTTGTTTGGTATAATTTCTTGTCAAAGAACGAACGCTTAGAGCAAAAGTGGGCTAAGTGGCGCTAGACCACTCTGCATAATGAGGTTGCCTTCATTTTTAAATTGGCAGTTTCTTGTACTAAAAAGTCTTTCAAGTAGTTCCTCTGATGAGAGCGCCCAAACTCTCCTAGCCATGAAACAAAACAATCGAGCAAAGCATGACGCCAAGTGTTGTCTTGTCCACACTGGATGCACACGGGGGTATTGGCCATATTTCGGTGGTGAAGAAGCTCGCCCTTAGGGATGGACTGTTGTGCTAACCGCCATACAAACACTTTAAGCTTTGATGGGACACTGATTTTCCAAAACAAGGTCCAATTTTTACCTTGTGCCTCAGTACTAGAGGATCCACCATTATGCTCCAACCAATCCTCCCTGCTAATTTTTGTTTAAACAATCATCATGTAATTGGACCACACAGGAAAAAAAAAACCCGGCTCTCTTCACTCCACGCCCCAAAAGTCATCAACTCTTCCGGTGCACACGGGGGTCTTCAATATCTCATCAGCATCAAAGGGAATGAATACCCTGCACACCAGCTCCTCACGCCAAAAAAGAAGAGGTGGGATCTATGAGCTTGGCCACAAACTCTGGTGGGTTTTGGACGAGTGAAGTAATCGGCCCTTTGTAGCTGCTCCGCGGGATCCAATTATGAGCCAGATATTTTTGCTCTCTCCTATGCCAATCCTCCTAATAATTCTCTGAGCCATAATATCACGTCCATCAAAAATAGCGTGTCAGATCTGTGATGGATGAGGCCCTAGTTCAGCTTCCAAAATAGAGCATGCTGGATAGTATATCGACTTGAGAACTTTTGCGCCAAGGGGAGGTCCGTGCAGCACTCTTAAGGATTGCCTAGAAAGCAAAGCCAACTTAAAGATCTTCAAATCTCGAAAGCCCGGATCTCCTAGCTGTAGAAAATCCTTTACAATCTCTAGCCAGCGTCACCCAGCAAAGAATAACATCTCAAGACACCTTTTTTTTTACAATCTCTCAAGACACCCAACATGATGACGGTAGAAAATCCTTTGCTGGGTGACTTTTTGGTTTAGGGGTTGTTTTTTTTTTTAGGGGATGCTGGGTACTTGGAATTGGGGAACGCGAGGCCATTGGGGGGGATACCCGGGTACTGGAGGCCCAGAGCCTAACGCGAGGCCCGGTAGAGACATCGTGACTCCAATGAGAGGGGGGAATGGTACGTGGGCCAACATTGTCTGGTGAGGGGAAGGAAGGCGGAGAGAGAGAGAGAGAGAGGGAGAGGGAGAGCAGTGTAGGGAAATCGTGACTGACCACCGGAGAGAGAGAAGAAGAAGAGGCTGCCAAGGTCGACGGCGGAGAAGAAGAAGAGGCGATGGCGTCCGGGTGGGGCATCAACGGGAACAAGGGGCGGTGCTACGACTTCTGGCTGGACTTCAGCTCGTGCATGAGCCGCTGCCGCCAGCCCTCCGACTGCGGCCTCCTCCGCGAGGACTACCTCGAGTGCCTCCACCACTCCAAGGAGGTACCCACCCTTCTTTTCCCCCCCTTCCTCCCCACGCCTAGATGGATAGAGATCTATCCTTCCTCGTCTGATCTGCCGCCGCATCGGCTGGCCGGCGGCTACCTAGATCTGTCGCCGGGGCCTCGTGTAATTCGTACGTAGGCGAGCCACTCCGGAATTTCAGGCATCTCCTGTCTTTCGTGGCAGTATCGATATACAGAGAGAAATCGATTGTTCCCGATGTGTTCTCGAACTTGGAGAGTTCATGTCGATATTGTCATGTGTTCATTTGTTATATACCGTCGTCAATGTAGCCTACTTGTGAACCATCGACATTCTGAATCGATTCGATGTAGCCGTGTTCGGGCAAAGTAGGATTGCGCAGGGATCCTTTAACCCATTGTAGGCTTGACAAATTAGGTCGGAGTTCTTACATGCTCCATTTCATTGCGTGTTGCAGTCAACATTGATAAGGGTATTGTAAAGGGTTGTGTATCGGAGTCTTTTGTGCAATCATCTCTTAGGATGATCGCTGAAATTGTGCTTTTGGTGATGGGATAAACTACAACTACAACAACAACAACAACAAAGCCTTTAGTCCCAAACAAGTTGGGGTAGGCTAGAGGTGAAACCCATAAGATCTCGCAACCAACTCATGGCTCTGGCACATGGATGGCAAGCTTCCACGCACCCCTGTCCATAGCTAGCTCTTTGGTGATACTCCAATCCTTCAGGTCTCTCTTAACGGACTCCTCCCATGTCAAATTCGGTCTACCCCGCCCTCTCTTGACATTCTCCGCACGCTTTAGCCGTCCGCTGTGCACTGGAGCTTCTGGAGGCCTGTGCTGAATATGCCCAAACCATCTCAGACGATGTTGGACAAGCTTCTCTTCAATTGGTGCTACCCCAACTCTATCTCGTATATCATCATTATGGACTCGATCCTTCCTCGTGTGGCCACACATCCATCTCAACATACGCATCTCCGCCACACCTAACTGTTGAACATGTCGCCTTTTAGTCGGCCAACACTCAGCGCCATACAACATTGCGGGTCGAACCGCCGTCCTGTAGAACTTGCCTTTTAGCTTTTGTGGCACTCTCTTGTCACAGAGAATGCCAGAAGCTTGGCGCCACTTCATCCATCCGGCTTTGATTCGATGGTTCACATCTTCATCAATACCCCCATCCCCCTGCAGCATTGACCCCAAATACCGAAACGTGTCCTTCTAGGGAACCACCTGGCCATCAAGGCTAACCTCCTCCTCACACCTAGTAGTACTGAAATCGCACATCATGTACTCGGTTTTAGTTCTACTAAGCCTAAACCCTTTCGATTCCAAGGTTTGTCTCCATAACTCTAACTTCCTATTTACCCCCGTCCGACTATCGTCAACTAGCACCACATCATCCGCAAAGAGCATACACCATGGGATATCTCCTTGTATATCCCTTGTGACCTCATCCATCACCAATGCAAAAAAGATAAGGGCTCAAAGCTGACCCCTAATGCAGTCCTATCTTAATCGGGAAGTCATCAGTGTCTGACATGGTGATGCGATAAACTAATTAGGACAATTGCTGATTCTATGATATGACTAGTAGAACAAAAAAAAGGTAATTATACTCAAGTACTCCATTTGTAAAGAATATAAGATCGTTTAGATCACTAATAGGTCTTATATTTCTTTACAAAGGGAGTATCTGTTACATCCTGCCATGTGTGATGGGATTATATAAGAATTTTATGTTTTATTTCAAAGGGATAATACACCGATTCCTTAGAACCATTTTCCTGGCAAAAAGAATACCTTAGAACCAGCTTCGGTCCATTCATTGTTATTGAAGTACTTTCGAGTGCTAGATAAGATGACAGTCTGAACTCATATTATTCTGCACTTCCATTTCATTGTGCCGGGTGATTTTATGAATCATTGTAAGCTGATAGTGAAATCGTGAACTTAACATTTGTTATTTCTTCTACTGCAGTTCCAACGCAGGAACAGGATCTACAAGGAGGAGCAACGTCAGATAAGAGCTGCTGCTCGCAAGGCCAAGGAAGAAGCCGAAGGAGCTCCTGCTGTTGCAGCTCACCACTAGCATCCCTTTTCAATTTTTTCTTATGCTTTTGTTTGCTGCAAGTGCTTCCATGTTCGGCTATGAGCAAGGCAATAATTACCTAAACATTCTACCCTCCCAACTCCATGACTTGTTCTGAGAGCATGAGTTCGATAAACTACCTTGGTCATCAAGTTTGTGCATGTTTGAGATATTAAGCGATAATAAACGCTTGATTCAATCATGAAACATGATGTTTGTGCATGTCCGCATATCTTGTACCCCCTCCGTTCCTAAATATAAGTCTTTTTAGACATTTCAAATGGACTACAACATACGGATGTATGTAGACATACTTTAGAGTGTAGATTTGCTCATTTTGCTCCGTATGTAGTCACTTGTTGGAATATCTGAAAAGACTTATATTTAGAAACGGAGGGAGTAGTAACTTCATGGCATTCTTCTGCTCAAGAAAGAGCAACACGATGGTTCAATACAATTCACAGTAGCGCTTTTCTTTTAATTGATTGGCATTGGCACTTCAGGTGCTGAGGATGGGCTTGTCTTCAGTTGTTCCGATTCTACCTCCTCCTCACGAACTGATTAATCAGTTTATGAACTAAGATTGGAAAATGGAAGATTTCCTGCAAAAAGAAAAGTGAAGATTTTTCTTCCTTTAGTGCAAATGGTGTGATCGTTCTTCAGATTGTTTTTGCTGCAAATGCAAACAGCAGGCTCTAATAATATTCTGTGTCAATTTGGTGTTTCAGCTGTTCATAAAGCCTTGTTTATGGTTTGATTCGGTATTCATACAGAAGAAAAGGCATAGCACTGTTGTTGATTTTAAGTGGATGTGAGCAGAATTCGTTGCACATATTAGTTCTTCTAGCTGATCAAATTCAAGACATTGCTTAAACCTTGGCGCTGGAAACAAAGCATGATTTTATTTTTTATTTTATTTTTTTTCAAGAAAACACAAAGATCTTTGCGTTTCATTGCATTGAAGAGAAGGGATAGTACATTCCTCCTAGGAGGCTGGGGTTACAAAAGATTGTGCTCTCGATTAGTGGACGTCCCAGGATGTGGGCAGGACTACCCTGAGCCCCTTTGCCTCGGCTTGTGCCCAGCATGATTTTATTTTCACAACACAAAGCTACAGTGACAATAAAAAGAATGTGACAACTCCACATATACATGTTTTTGACAGATGGCATTTTATTCACCAGAGCAGGACGTACACTAGCTCTTATTCACAAGCAACCAGATGATTTTTTTCAACCAAAACAACAGGTGAAAAGAAACCACCTCTCACATCTGGCATTACTTTGCTTTAAACTATATACAACACAAAGGACTGCCTTTTCAGTCCCCAGTGGGTCTTAACGAATCGCTAACCCCTAATCTAGAATACCAACTGCCCAGCGCATATCTTCTGAGGAACTTGTGAGTCAGACGTGAGCTTCAACTCAAAATAATTAAATCTTCATTTGCTCCCAGCGCATATCTTCTGCTGTCAATGCAAACTGAGAGGCGCCACCGCGGGAAAAAAATCTACCGGCAGCTGTCAAAGTGCACCTAGAACTGCCTTGAGCTCATGGTCTCGCCTATTCTTTAGGAAAATAGCAATCTTTTACAGATAGCCGGTCAAAAGCATCAAAATTTGCCTTTAAACCAACAAACTGGCTTCCTAGCTGCGCACAAGCAGCATGCGGCCATCTGCACCCCTCTCTGCTGCGGAAGGGGCAGAGCGTTTCGCAAACTTGGTTGCTTGGTGTCTCTGATACCAAACTGTCCTCAATCGCAGAGATGGATACAGACAGGTCAGCATTATCATCTTGCTGGGATACAGTGTCAGCTTCTCTTCGAAATGAATATGACATCTCCTCGGACTTGTCCACTTGGTTTTCGTTCGTCGAGAAATTAACAGTGCACCCTATAGTTTGGATCGCCCTTTTAATGGCGACGTTCTCCCTTCGAGCCCTTTGAGCCATGGCTAAGGCTGAACTACTTGCACGCCTCTCCCTCTGCAAGTCTGTCAGCATAGACTCCATCTTCATTTTAATATCCCTTGATCTTGATTCAGCCATCTCCTTTGACTGCCCATTGCATGAGAAAACAAAGGAATACATGAAACCTATCTTCAGCCATGAATTTTTGTCTGCTAACTTATGTATTATAAGTACTAAAAAAAATAGAGATGAGCCTGCATAATAAATAATAAAAGGCTATAGAAAAGTACCTTGACTGAGGCCTCGTATTTTTTACGCATGGAATGCCCATGGGATTCAAGACCGCCACCTTGTGATTCAGGGGGACATGTCCATCTCAAATAAAACTGAGGCCATAGAGTTGGAGCAAGTGCTGCAGCAGGGGGTACAAGGGGGAGCCAATACCTCTCCCGGTCATAAAATGGATTAATGTGCTCATGGAAGCTACCACCAGAAGCCCGGAGATCAGCCAAGTACGTCCACATGCAATGGCAAGAGCTTGTAACCCCAGATTGCTCTCTTTCCCGCTCACTTGCATTTGGAATAAAAATTAGCCATGCAGAATACTTTACAATTAAGATAAACCAAACAGTGCAGAAAGAATCAAACATTAACTTCTTAACCAGAGACTATCATGGTCTGGACAAGCACATTTTTGGCACGTAATCAATAGGATCTCCAATTTGTGGATTATACAGCTTAAAATTTGTGGATGATGGATTCTAAAACGGATGTGGCATGATTACTGGGTCAACTAATTACTAGATAATACACATGCAGCCTGCTGACACTTTGAATTGATTTGAGCACCAAATGTGTACTAATAGATACCTAAGATAAACTTCAGAATTGCTCAGTGCACCCTATAGTGACTTAATTCAACTGCAATCCTTCATAAATAATCCTGCTAGTTGTTTTTCCATGAGGGGATACTTCTTAAACATTAAAAAGCATATGGAAAACCTTAGAAGAATGAGGGCATGTCTCCTTACAGAGGTTCCTTTTATTCGATACATACATACAAATTTTAACTGAAAATTGATCTGAACTTAAAAGAAGTTCAATTCTTACATGATGTCCTACTAATAAATATATCGACACAACATCTGCATTTCAAATTTCGCGTTTTTCATATGCTTCACTTTTATTGATGATTCGCACATAAAATGGGAAGGGTGTGATGAACATGCCTTTGTCTCCCCCTTCCTCCCTCCACACACGTATGCATATGCTGCAAGCACACACACACACACACAAACAACATACGAACAAAAAATTGCCAAGACGGTCTCTAGATTAAATACCTATTGCATAGGAAGTTCCCAAAGCGACATGATAGCACACAATCCATAAAGTCAACTAGGAATTTCTGCAACAAGAATAGTCCAGGTTATGCATATCCATGAAGAGACCTAGTGTTAGCATGACCATACAGCTGCAGAAGAAAAAGAAGACTTACAGATGAAAACTGAAATGCAGCTGGGTATAGACGTAACAACTGAGCAATACAATCAAGCCACTGAAACAAAAGATGCGGTATTAGAAGAGAACAAACTCAAGTAATTAAACGAAATGTATATCAAATACCTCCAAAGCAAACACAAATGCATGAACAAGACAACAGAAACATCCAAACTGTATGATAGGTCGCCCCTATTATATTAAAAAGGAGCCATGCAGTTTTGTTCTCAAATGCTCGAACACATTGATAATCATTAAAGCACACCATGCTGTTAACTGATGTCACTCCATTAGATATTTAACACTTCTGAGAGGCATGATTTGTGAAGGGTCTGCTGCACAGCCTAACTAAACTGTGAGCAGCCTTTAGCCCCCCAAATAGGTAAAATCCATAATCTATTAAATAGAACAAGTAATTTGAATATTAACATATAAAAGAAACAGCCTATCATTTATTCATCAAAGCCACCAGTTGGTAGTTGCTGAGACCAAGGCAACTCCTATTATTTATTGATACAATCTACAAGACAAAAGGAAAAGAAAAGTAGCACTTGTAGGCTACCTGTAACAGTATGGGTGAACTGTTGTTTGATGTCTGGGATTGAACTGATGTATTAGAGGATGACCCTGGTGTTCCTAAAGAACCTCTGCTCGGCGAACTGGTTAAATTCCCAACAGATGGTTGCCTTAGTAGCTCATACTGTGATCCCCCATTCTCAGACACTGTTGGAATTCCCAATCGCTCTGCAAACGGGTGACCAAAAGCTAGCCAATCCTTTTCCACAAGGGCCTAAAAACAGTTTGGTAAAAGAGTGTTATATATCCAAGTTCCAAAACCAAGTCTTTCATACTATTGAAGTGACACGATTGAAACAAATCAGCAATCGGGAACTATTATACATTAGACAACGTAATGTTGATTAATTGCAGGGCACAGGAACTTAATGTGAATATGAACTGCAGTTTTAGTCTTAAAAGTTCAGAAGGCCATATATCATGTGAAGAGGCATGTGCAACAACTAGTCCGAGGAAATGGCATGTCATTACATTACATTTCCATTTTAACAACAAAAACAATCAAACATCAAATATAATTCTAAATATTCCATTGAAGAGTTTCATGACAGGAATGGAGAAGTGGAAACAAAATTATCTTGCCACAGGAGCACATTGCAAACTTTGTGGTCTCTGCGAGTCTGTACCTGGAACCCATCGAACGTTCTATAATAGGGGTCAAGCAACAAACAAGCAAGTGCAATCAACTGGGTTGTGCGGTCCCAACCATCACTGCAAAAGAGAAACAAAAATCAGAAATTAAAATTTGATCGGAGCAACAAAGCTGTAGCAATCATGCAGCCTAAGATTATCAGTATTAATGCATGAGAGGTGAGCAAGACAGCCAGGATTTGGAGTCCCTCTGATTCCTAGTAGGACTAGTAAACAACAACAACAACAACAAAGCCTTTCAGTCCCAAACAAGTTGGGATAGGCTAGAGTCGAAACCCATAAGATATTGAAACCGTTCTGACACATGGATAGCTAACTTTCACACATCCCTGTCCATGATTAAATCTTGGGTCACAAGCCATGTTCCAAACTCAAAATGAACAAAGACCTACCAACCGGCATTTGGTTCTTAAGGCCTGCTTTAACACCAGATCATTATATAAGGTAACCTGCATGGTATAGTTCAACCACTCCAGTGGCATTGGCATGTAATCCCAGCTACAACAAATGATTAAAGGAGCTACGGCAGTAAAAGGGTGAAAATAGGCTGGCTTCACTACCTCCAAATGGTAGTTCAATAACCTCTCAAGGTGGTTTCACCATTATTTCACATCCTAGGGTCACAAGAGTAAAAGGAGCAAATTTTCAGGTTCTGATTATGCAAGTTCGACAACAAGTGGTAGAAACTTGGGATACATATCATTATTATTATTATTTTAACAAATGGGTTCAGATACTAAAACAGTAAAACCTTAACAGCAAACAGTGTCCATCCTTCCATGCAATGTATAAATGAATTTATGCACATCACATAAGCAGACTCTTGCCATAGTTGAGGGTTCAAATGGTTTTCTTTTCCTACTGATCACACAAATATTTCATAATCATTCGCAACAGGTCTTTTGTTATCTGAATTGATAAGCACAAATATGATGAGCAGAGAATAGCAAATCTTCCCTGCAGACACTTGCATGCATGACATGTCTGAACTAAATGCAAAATCAATAAGCATGATCACAGAAAACAGAACCATCAATGTTCTCCATTTACAACAACCAGCAAATTAGTTCAATTAGCACATCTTATCGATACCGAGGTAAGTACAAAAAAACCTGCAATGGACAAGAACTGAAGCTGATTCCTGGGCAATTTGTGCAGCAATCCATGAAGCACCAACCAGGATGTTCTGGATATGATTTAGCCATTCCCCTAACATCGAAGAAAACTGTGTCATGCTATTAAGACTGCCTCCACCCCAGGTTGATCCACGATTTCTCTGAAAGAGAAAATATTATATTATTCTTGTGTTTGCTTCTCAGTGAACATGCAGACATTACAGTGTGAAAAAATCAAATGCTTGCCCGGTCTCCGACGAGGGATACAGCTGAAGAGGAACCGTTTGATGATATTGACCCATGGGCATCCACATAATCCCTAAGGCGAGAAAGACTATCTCTCATTGTGTGGATGTTTTGTATTCCTAAGAAAAGAACCTGGTTCCAAATCCAATGAATTATAGAAATAAAACAAAGTATAAAGCAGTTCTATAGAATACCCATACAAGCCGATCTGTGCATATACTCTTACCTCAGATTTTGGATAATTAGAAGATGACTCTGAGCCACCACCCTTTGCCCCATTTGCTAAAGCATTTGCTCTTGGCCGGGCATCAACTATGTATAATTTCCTGTTTATATTGGAAGCGGGAAATTTGCAACATTAAAAGCATTGAAACTGTTCATAGCGGTTAGGTATCACCGTATCAGAAAGTCAATATGTGCTAAAAAATATGGAATGGAGGGCATAAAGAATAAGACAGTCGGTAAACACAAAAGTAGGTAAAATTAATATGACATGACATCAGCTATGGGTTCTCAGCTCTGCATGTGAGGATAGAGAATAAGACAGTCGATAGCATTAGCAACAGCGCAACACCGTTTGCCTGCGTACATCTGTTTTTTCAACTACATAACTGCCCATGCGTTGCAATGGAGGCATAAATATTCTAGTAGCTTAGCCCGCGACTGCGCATCCATCAATGTTAAATTGGTGCATTAAAATTTGTCTTGATGGAGTACTATCTTGTTGTCAACGCAATATTGGGTGATTTAAGCCATATGGAAAACTGGCTTAGCCTATCTAATGCTTGTTATCTTCTACACTAAGAAGTGTTCAAGTGTGGTCCTCTGGATGTTTATAATGTGCTTGCACATTTTTATTTCCCTGGTCTGATATTGAACACATTCCAGTTTTTAAACTGTAGACCAGATGTTTATAATGTAGTCCTCTGGATGTGTTCAATCAAATGGTAGTAGTTCAAGTGTAACCACTAATTATGTCCCTTCTGTCTTGAATAGATGAAGTTCTTCATCTGCTTGCTGCTCACAATCATCAACTACAGCTTGACATCATCTACGCGGTCAGCATGCTCGCAATTGATTAAGAGCATCCACCAATCGAACATGTGTTTGTGTTGTGATGATAAACCGCTGATATTCGCTGATCAAACATCTTGTATTTTTCATCTGGACCGTGGCATGTGCCATGTTTATACAATAATCATTTTCCTTATTTCTGGAATCATGATACTTATAACTGATTATAAGAGCTTATTTGTTGCTTTGCATAATCTGGTTGTACGTTCGTTGCATGTAAAGTTATTTTATGAGTTGAGTTGTAAAGATTGCACTTTTAATTGTAGTGTTGCCATTCTGCACCAGCTTGTTCAAAACTGTGTGTACCAAATAGTAGAAAGGGGATTAAGGGATGTGAAGGTTGGATTGGTGAGCATTTGAGAGGATTGGGTGAAGAAGAGGAGCCACCAAATCCCCTCCAATCCCAACCCCCTTGGGGCTGGAAAACCACCTCTACCAAATGAGGCCTTATTGGCTTGCCAACAATGAAAACAAGATTTTGTTTGGTAAGTCAAACAAGATGTGGGGAAGTTGAGACAGTTTTCAGGAAATCCAATGGGACAAAAAAAACAGAGGTGGGATGGGGAGAAATCAAAACGGGGAGTAGGAAGAGGGTTGGACAAAGGAAAGAGTGAAACGGGAACCTTTCGTTCATTTTTAGTAGAGATAGAAATAGAGAAAGAAAAGCACATGTAAGAATTAAGTTGCAAACATCATAAGTGAAAGAGGGCTCATAGAGTCAAGGACACATTATAAGAGACGATACTTAAATGATATCAGAGAGCCCAACCAACATAGAAATGTAAAACATGCTTTGATTACCTTGGAGGCAAATTCGCATCAACATTTTGGGTGCAGAGAGCAGAAACAAGCTTCTCGTCAGCATTGCTGCAGAAATTACCGTATGATTAGACCAGCAGCACTCAGAGGTCAGCACACATGTCAAGGCTATTTATTTAGATCGATGTAAGCTCACTTTCTAAAGTTCATCATTAATCCCACCAGCGGTTGAGACGACCTTGCCAAGACAGCTCCAGAAACTGCAATACAGACAAGTTCACTTCTTACTGCATATTATTCAAAAAAACTAAAACCAAAATGCTAGCTGATGCCTCCTTCACGGTTCTTTTTATCACCGCTATAACCATGCTTTTAATCACCAAAACATGTGTAGTTTGCCCGATCAATATGGATATAAAATACCTCCAACTCCAAAAAGAAGGCATATGATTTGGTATTGTAATTGTTGATAGTTTTCCTACAAACTTGGTCAAACTTTGCACCATTTGACTTCAAACAAAATTTGTGTGCCCTCTTTTCAAGCACGGCGGGTGTAGAGACTTGGTGTTCAGCAACATGAATGAACCACTCGAATTTCAAACTTACTTAAGAAAATACATATAAAACATGATTTCACATGACATGATTAAACTAGAAAGAAATAAGGACATCAGAGAACCAGGAAGTTCCCATTTCATAGTAGCTACTCTTGGGATTTTATTTGACATTTTAACAAACAGAAATAGAACTGGTTGGCAGACCAAATAGAAGGTTCATACCCAAACCTAGTAGCATTACAAGTACAATTGACTGGTTTGGATATACTTGCAAGAATACTAACAAGAGTTGTGGTGGTGCCAGGCTTTTAGCCGGTAGTAAAGGAGATAACTGACCATCTATGAACCAACAATATTTTACAAAAGAAAATGCTGAGGTTATTTCATGCATAAAACAATTTCCAAATATAGTGAGTAAAAAAATTACAGGGGAAGGTAAAAAATGTTTGCAAGAAATGAAAAATGAGTAGACATACCAGGGTTACACCACGAAATAATAGGCAAGCGTCTGCCGGCTCGGAAAGTAGAAGCTTGCCACAAATCTTCATCACTAAAAGAAAAATATTTGCATGTGTGACTTGTTGAGGATGTATTTAAAAGAACAGAAATTATCACATGATGTTGCCAAAGGCAAAAGAATACCTTATGCTCTTAGGAACAATCAACTGAGAGGGGTATGTTGAACACAATGAATAGCTCGAATTAACTGTGGTTAGTCTCCAATTGTTACGGAAATAATATTTTTCAACTTCAAACTCATTGCCTTCGCTAAGAAGACGATGGTATTCCTTCATGAGACGCATCTTTGGATCGGATTTCTTATCAACAGTGGATGGGTCACAAGAAAATGCATATAGCTCCCACAGCTGAGAAGGTTTAGCATATCTTCTCAAAGCGTCAAACACTTCATTTTTCTGGAAAGGTAAGTATCAGAAGTAGATCTCTGAAGATAAATGGCTAATCTAGTAATCTGGTATAACAAAATACAAGTGCATGTAAAGTTAAAACTGGATGTTGCTCAACCTAAAGAAAATGCCGCGCTTATTTCCAGAATAAGCTAAAAAAAAGTAATCAATAAACAAATGCAATAGTTTTTGGCTAGAATGGAAAAGAATATCTACCTGCTTGGTTCTAGGACGAAAAGCGAACACAATAACTCTCATGTCTTTACCTGAACAGAAAAGTAACCAAGTAAAAGGTGAGGTAATTAAAATGTATTTTCTGAACTTTTCAAATGGTCAACAAAATCACTGGAAATAGACTGCACATCCATTAAAAAAATGAATGAAGCAGCAACAGAACAAAGACATTTCAACTATCACGGTAAAAATCACAAATCTGAGTCGTCGGGGTAAAAGAATAGAAGAAATGGTGGATGCGGTTACAGGATGATATGTAAAAGAGATTCCTCACACCAATAGTATCATTCTTCCACCCAGACTTACTCAAATTTCATGATTAAGTAGCTGTTGGTGCTCAGGGCAACCCTACGAAGTAGAAACTCACCAATGACTTGAAGAAGTTCACGAGGCTGCTTCTTATCATACTGGCGTGGTACGGATTGAAGCTTTACATCCTGCAGAAAAACCAGTCTGATCAATAATCCATAAGAATTGCTTGCAAGCATTAGAGCAAACAAACAGTGGTCATGCGCCAAAGAAGATAACCAAACTTAAACCAATAAAGTGTCCACTGATAGTAACCTGGAGACTTACATCATTTAACTTCTCAATTGTACTAAGGGGTATGGTACCTAACTCTATTATGCTTTTTGTTGCCTGGCTCTGAAAAAAAAGGAAATGTAAGACAGAATATACAAAGTTCTTATTCCAAAAACAAACCAATAAATTTTCTAGATTCCAATTCGATGGAATGAAATTGAGAGCACAATGTAGAAAGTGAACAATATTAAAAGAAGAATCACATGGCAGAAGGAATTTGTATTTAAGTGCAAGAAGCATCACGCCGTGTAATATTAGTTTTCACGGTTCCAACAGAATAATAATATGATTGCTTACCACAAAGAGAAGGCGGAAATTTGTCACTGAAACAATGCCGGCCTCATCTGTGTTTAGTAGAACAACACCATGGCCCTAAGTAAGGAGAGGTAAGGATGATCAAATTCGAGATGGACAAATGTGAAGACAAACATGGGAATGAGATTCATTCAGTGAAGGTTTCTGGTTTATGACTGGAAATGCATTATCATTTACAACTCGTGGTTTTCCTTATTATTAAATTACGAACACTAGGGAAAAACAAGTCACTAAATAACCTTGAGTACTAAATTGATTTGGCCCCACACAGATTAATAAGTACTTCAATTTAAGAATATGTCATGTGGAAAATTGACAATGATAGGCAGTTAGGCATTTATTTCCCTTGTTAGCAGAAATTTCATGGTATGGGGGGGAGCAAATATAGCAGAAAGGGAGGAACTAGCCACAGACTAGTCCACTGAACCTTGAATTATCTCACCCAACACAAATTCTCCTTGGGTTATCTTTGTTCTCTGTTGAGTTGACCACGGTGGGGCTATTGTGTAGTTCTCTCTGTCTGGCAAGTGAATATGCATGGCAGTAAAAACCAGATTATAATTTCAGTACACTTCATTTGTCTGCCTTTCACATTTATTCCACAATTTTTAGAGGCATTCCATAATTATTTCCTGTTTACTGATCCTATTAGCTAACAAATTGATTAACGCGTGCCATGCATGCACTCCGACCATATGAATTTCCAGTTCAGCCACTAAATAGCCAACTATGTACATTACTACATTGGACCTGCTATATGCTATTACACAACCTCCAAATTTTTTGGAATGCACTAATTGCGATCTAACTCCAGTATCTAGCACATGAATGCTGGAAGCACAGCCCTACATTGCGCGGATACTTCAGAAAGCATGCGTATCTGGCCAGATACTGCCCGGATACTCGGATACTGCCCCGATATGGCCCGATACATATCTTGTACATGTCCTTTAATTTATTGATTTTTTATAAAGAAACTAATGTTTGATACGTGTGGGATACTGCTGCGATACGTTTTGGATACGGAAAACCCTTCGTTCGACGTGAAAACACCTAATGGAGCTGTTGCAGGTATAATTTGGCTACCAAGTTTATTTGATCTGCTAGATTAGTGTATATGCTAATGTTCAGTGCAGAGACACCAAGTCAGGCAAAGCAAGTTATTTCCTTGGGGCAAAAGTAGAAGGGAAGACATCTGGATGGAGGTGGCGCAAGTGAACAAGGCAACTAGTATAAAACTTCTATTATCTGGTATGATTAGCGTCCTGGCCGGAATATTTTATTATTTTCATTATAGGCCAATGAAGCCCTGTATGAGACATGGCAGGGGAACATGGCTAGCAGGCAGGTTTTTCTGTATACATGGCAACCAACTTAAAGTGGTCAAAACCTATTCGGTTTGGACCTGGAGTCCTGCTCCTAAGCGCAAAGTCCTGTGTGCCTTATATATATAGGCCTTGGCCGATTGGAAAAGGGGCAATCAATCGATCCTTTCCAACCTTACGTTACTTTTTTCTCCTACGTTCTTTTCTTTCCAGCACCTAGCTCGTAGCTTCTGCCCAGCCCTAGCAACCCTAGGGTTTGGCTGATCTTTGCCGTTTTGCATTGAAAAACGGTCGGTTTACCTCCACGAAAGTGAGGATTCTGTGGTGCTTGTGTGGATCAATTTCGCGCAGCAACACAATTGGCGACTCCGCTGGGGAAGAAGAAGAGGAACACAATGAGCACCGACCCCAAGGACTGGAGTGATCTCAACCCCGACAACATCATCGCCGTCACACTTGAGGATCTGCCTGAGGATGAACGGCAGAAACTTGAACAGGAGCTTGAGGAAGAGAGGATGGAAAAGCTGAAGCAGAAGTTGGCGGGCTTCCAAAGGACAAGAAACGGCGTCATCCAGAAGGTAGCTACACCAGGTCATCCTGCTTGGGTAAGTAAAACTGCTTGTACAGAAGAAATTGCGCATCTAATTGATGCATCTGTAGCTAGTAAATATGGCAAACAAATGACGGACATGGCACGCACGATTACTGAATCTGTAGCTAGCAAATTTGATGAGTTCAGAGAGCAATTTAGTAAGGATATTCAGATCAGCTTGCCTCGTCAAATTCGTTCAATGGTACTACAGGCCAATGATGAACGTTATGAGAAACAGCCGGTGCGTCCAGAAAATAGTAGGTTCACTAATGTACCTAACCTGATGCATACACCCGTCGCAGTACCCAATGTTGTGCAGACCCACATCCCGTTAAGCAATAACCAAAGTGGCCAGAATTATATTGGCAATTCGGCCAATAATTTTGTACCTACTGCTGGTACTCCTGCTCTGACTTCGGTTCCACAAAATTTCAGCAGCAATAACCGAAGTGTTGGCTTTAATTCCAATCTGCAGCAACCCTACTATCAAACAGTAGCATATAGCACACCACCCTTGCCACCTATTGGTACCGGGGTTCCTTACGAGCCGGTGCCAGATGCGTGTTTTAATGGTTCTCCGCAACAAATGTATCATGCTCAAACTTCTTTGTCAGAGTTACCGCCACGTACTTATGGTGCATCTATGCCACAAGCTAGTTCTCCGCAGCCTACTGAAAATTTTAAAGATCAACTTGCTAATATACTTAGAGAATTTGGCTTGGAACCTAAGGGTAGAGCACGTGCATATCAAAAACCCTACCCTGAATATTTCGACACAACACCTTATCCTCGTGGGTTTAGAATTCCAGATTTTGTTAAGTTTACAGGAGAAGATAGTAGATCAACCTTTGAGCATGTAGGACAATTTTTAGCACAATGCAGTGAAGTTGGTACATCAGATATTTTTAGAGTGAAATTATTTCCTTTGTCTTTATCTGGTACTGCATTTACTTGGTTTACATCGCTTGCTCCTAACTCTATTGCAACATGGGCTCAATTGGAGCAGAAATTTCATGAGTACTTTTATGGTGGTGAAACTGAACTTAGACTTTCAGATTTGACAATGGTTAAGCAAAAACACAATGAATCTGTTTATGATTATATTAAAAGATTTAGAGATGTCAAAAACCGATGCTTCAGTTTGACCATAGCCGAAAAAGATTTAGCTGATCTTGCTTTTTCGGGTTTGCTTGCTCATATTAGAGATAAACTGGAAGGGCAAGAATTTTCAGATGTTAACCAAGTTTTGCAAAAGGCTTGGGCACAGGAAAACCGTGCTAAAGAAGTTAAACCATACAGCCGGTTTAGAGATAATAAGAACAAAGACAAGGAAAAACCTACGGTTAATGTTGTAGAGCATGATAGTGATTCGGCTAGTGAAGATGATGTTGATATATGTATGGCCGAATGGGTTCGAGCACCTAAGTCAAAACCTTTTGCATGTGCTGCCCTGAAACCCACACCAGCTAAAAGAGAGGAAATCAAATATACTTTTGATGTTAGTAAGTGTGACAAGATTTTTGACATGTTGTTGCAAGGGAAGTTAATTAGAATAAAAGAAGGGCATGTAATTCCATCTCAAGAAGAACTGGGTAGAAGAGCTTATTGTAAATGGCATAACTCTTTTTCTCATGCTACTAACGATTGTAATGTGTTTCGTCGACAGGTGCAATCGGCCATTAATGACGGACGATTGGTATTTACAGAAGGTACTAAGATGAAGCTCGATAGTGATCCTTTTCCTATCAATGTGGTTGAGTTTGAGAACAAGAAAATGCTTATTCGGTCGGATCAGACCGAATCCGCAAGAGAAAAAAATGTTGTTGATAATAGTGCTCCTCCAAGGATGATCAAACCAAAGAAACCAGAAGTAGGAGTGTGGAAAGTTAATGGAAGGAGACAAGCTCCGAGGCCAAAGCCGACAGTTAACATGTTGTTGGAGAAATACACTTCATGCAAGGCCACCAATGTATTTAACCGGCTTGGAGGTAATAAACGTCCTAGATCTCCTTCTGGACCTGCAGGTCATGAGCAATGGCAGAGAAATTCATATGACCAGCAGCCATATTTCGCAATGGAGCCAGCATATTGGGGTTGATGGGGTTTTAATCCTTGGGCGTCATATCCTATAGGGCCAGCAGGTTATTTTCAACCAGGATGGATCCCGCCTAGGCCTATGTTCAGACCAAACATGCATGAGAAGAAGGCTCGATTTAATCATGAAGCAAGATCACGTGATGCTATTGTGGTTCGAGGTAAAGATGGTTCACGCAAAGGGGCTGAAGATAGCTCATCCAGCAAAAGATTTGCGCAGAGCAGATTGCCTAGACACAATGCGGATGGCAAGGTTCACATAGGTGGCCAGAAGTTTGCATGGGTACCAGTCAGGTCTAAGGGTGATGTAAAAGATTCAGTTGAACATGATGAATGTAGGTCTGGTTGTGCTACTACAAACCAACCTGGGTTGGGTGCTGCTCATAATGTTGATAATGGTAAGCTCAAATCGGCTGCAGGTGTTGCCCCTGATCCAGGAACAATCATGATTGGAGGTTTCAGATTTGGTTCAGTTCAGAAAAGAGTTCCAGGTTCAGAAAAGATTAGTAATGATGCATTGCAGCAACAGGGACCTGATACATCGCAGCAAGAGGAAATTCCAGTAAAAGAAAGCAACTCACATGCTGATTTGGGGCCCAATATGCAGAAAGATGGGACCGCTAGCACGACTGATCAATACAGAATTGTTTCGGCCAAAGACAGAATGTTTGCTCCCCAAGCAGCAGCACATCAGTACAGACCGAGGAACTCGGGGGGCAGCAGAATTAGGTCAGTGGCACCAGGAACTAAACCGAAGCTTCGATGGTGCCCGACAGGGCTCACACATACTCAGAAAAGAAGGGTGCAGCGGCTGCGGGCATTGGAAATTAGAGAGGAACTAGCTGAGAAGAAGCGCGACGAGTGGTTCAATAAAGATAAACCAATGGTGCCCTCGAATATGACTTGGAAAGAGAAGCGCATCGCAAGGGAGGAAGGCAATAGTGCTGATGACATGGTTATGGATGGAAACTCTGAGGATAAACAGGATATGCCTGCGGATATGGACATTAATATGGTATTTGAGCTGCCCGCTGAATTTCGTGCGCCTAAGGCTGAAGAGGCTGAAGTTGCAGAACTTGTTCTTGGCCCAAAAAGTGTTACATTTGAGAAACCAGAGAAGCATGGACAACACCTAAAGCCTTTGTTTATCAAGGGTCACATTGATGGTAAACCTATTGGTCGCATGCTTGTTGATGGCGGTGCCGGTGTTAATATCATGCCTTTTTCGGTTTTTTCTAAGTTGGGCCGAAAAGAGGAAGAACTGATCAAAACCAATATGGGACTTAGTGGGTTCTCAGGAGACTTGTCTGAAGCTAAGGGTGTTATTTCTATGGAGCTCACGGTTGGTAGCAAAACATTGCCGACTGCTTTCTTTGTAGTTGATGTCAAAGGCCGATATAATATACTTTTGGGGCGCGATTGGATCCATGCAAATTGTTGCATCCCTTCTACTCTCCATCAATGTTTGATTCAGTGGGTTGATGATGATGTTGAAGTGGTTGAGGCGGATAATTCGGCCTGCATTGCTTTGGCTGAGGCTCCGGTTGATTGGCAACACGGTGAGATGCGATGCTTGACGGGTAGAGATTTATCAGATTATGATTATATTAGCATTGGCAGAGATGGTTTTGTTCCTGTACATGCACAGCCGGCTAGTGTAGCTCGGCTTAATGACTTATCCTTGTGAATAATGAATAAGGAAGATAGTGTTAAATGGATGCAAAGGCGTGTTGACGAGTATCGTTCAAGAAAGAACGATATGCATGAAGCTATTGAGGATTTCGATGACATGGAGAAGCTTGGACAAGGATTCTCATCGGCTGACCCACTTGAGGAAGTTGATATTGGTGATGGAAGTGTCCCTAGACCTACATTTATTAATGCTAATATGGGGGCCGATCAGAGAGGAAAGGTATGTGCATTACTTAGGGAATTTGTTGATTGCTTTGCTTGGAATTATACTGAGATGCCCGGTTTGAGTAGGGACTTAGTTGAACACAGATTGCCTATTAAATCTGGTTTTAGGCCGCATAAACAGCCCCTTAGGCGATTCAATCCTAGGATATATGACTGCATCAAAGATGAAATTGATCAGTTGTTAAAAGCTCGGCTTATTAGGCCATGTAGATATGCGCAATGGATTTCTAATATTGTTCATGTTGAAAATAAAATACTGATAAGATTAGAGTATGTATTGATTTTAGGGATTTGAATAAGGCTACCCCTAAAGATGAATATCCTATGCCTATAGCCGACATGTTGATTAACGATGCTTTTGGACATAAAGTAATCAGTTTTTTAGATGGTAATGCTGGTTATAATCAGATATTTATGGCCGAAGAAGATATGTTTAAGACTGCTTTTCGATGCCCTGGTTTTGTTGGTTTATTTGAGTGGACTGTTATGACTTTTGGATTGAAGAATGCCGAAGCTACATACCAGCGTGCTATGAATCTGATTTTTCATGATCTTCTAGGCATCGTATTAGAAATATATATCGATGATGTAGTTGTTAAATCAGATGGGTTTGATCATCATTTAGCCGATTTGCGATTAGCTTTTGAAAGAATGCGTCGGTATGGGCTGAAAATGAATCCACTCAAATGTGCTTTCGGTGTATCGGCTGGTAAGTTCTTAGGTTTTATAATTCATGAGCATGGCATAGAGATTGATCCTAAGAAGGTAGAGGCAATCAGAAAATTGGAGGAGCCCACATGTAAAAGGGATGTGCAGAAATTGTTAGGAAAAATTAATTACTTGAGACGATTCATATCTAACCTTGCGGGAAAAATTGAATCGTTTGCTCCTTTACTTCGGTTAAAATATGAAGCCGAATTCACTTGGGGGGCAGAACAGCGAGAGGCTTTTAATAATATAAAACGGTATTTGTCAAGTCCTCCGGTGCTTCGAGCACCCAAGTCTGGTGTGCCGTTCAGGTTATACATTGCCGCACAAGACAAGGTGATCGGCGCAGTTTTAGCACAAGAGAACGGCGGGAAGGAGTACATCATTGCATACTTGAGCCGCCGGTTGCTTGACGCTGAGAGTCGGTACGTGTTTATTGAAAAATTATGTTTATCTTTATATTATGCATGTACAAAATTTCGGCCATATTTACTTTATAGTACATGTGTAGTAGCTTGCCAAGCCAACGTGATTAAATATATGCTGCAGCAGCCGATTCTTAGTGGTAGGATTGGAAAATGGGCTTATGCACTAATAGAATATGACTTGGCATATGAATCGTTAAGTGCTATGAAAGGTCAAGTCATCGCTGATTTTATTGTTGATCACAGGATTAAGGATGAAGAAGATATTAATTATGTTAGTGTGTGCCCGTGGAAGTTTTATTTTGATGGATCGGTTTGTAGGAAGGGACAAGGCGTCGGTAATGTTTTAATTTCACCAGACAATGTCGTTTATGAACCATCGGTCCGTTTGGAATATCCTTGTACAAATAACCAAGCTGAATACGAAGCTTTGTTCTTTGGTTTACAAAATTTAGTAGATATGGGTGTAAAGGATATAGAGGCTTTTGGAGATTCACTTCTGGTAGTCCGGCAAATTGGTGGTGAATTTCAATGTTTTGATGGATTATTAAACAGCTATTTAGACCGATGTTTAGATATAATTAAGTCTCTGAATACTTTCACTATCGGTCATATACCTAGGGAAGAGAATTCTAGAGCTAATTGCTTAGCGCAGCAAGCATCCGGATACCAAATCAGTAGGGGAAAGTTTTTCATATTAGAAAAACCGATGCTAGATGTTGTTAATAGTAATGTTGATCTGTTGGCTATTAATTTGCTCAAGGATGTAGCAGGTTCTTGTTCAATCCAGCAGCAAATAGTACATGGCAAAGAAGATTCGGTGCAGGAGTCACAAATAACCGAATCAGCAGCTAATTTAGAACCATGTGATTGGAGAACTCCTCTGATTAATCATCTAAAGGATCCTGGACAAACAAGAGATAGGAAAATTCGGCGACAAGCTTTAAAATATACTTTGCTAGATAGTGAGTTGTACCGCCGAACGATAGATGGATTACTTTTAAAGTGCTTAGGTCCTGATCAGTCAACCGTAGCTATGGGTGAAGTACATGAAGGGCTATGCGGAACACATCAGTCGGCCCATAAGATGCAATGGTTATTGAAAAGAGCAGGTTTTTATTGGCCGACGATGTTAGGGGACTGTTTTCGCTATTATAAAGGGTGTGAAGAATGCCAGAAATTTGGAAATGTTCAATTGGCACCTGCAGCTATGATGCATCCCATTATTAAGCCATGGCCGTTTAGAGGATGGGGTTTAGATTTTATTGGTCAAATATATCCTGCTTCCTCTAAAGGTCATCGCTTCGTCCTAGTAGCTACAGATTATTTTACCAAATGGACCGAAGCAATTCCTTTAAGAAATATGACCCATAAGGAAGTGATTAATTTTGTTTTGGAGCATATTATTCGCAGATTCGGTATTCCTCAAACTTTGACTACTGATCAAGGTTCTTCTTTTATGTCTCATCAATTTCGTGAGTTTGCAGAATCTTTTAGAATTAAATTGTTAAATTCGTCGCCTTATTATGCTCAAGCTAACGGACAGGCCGAATCTAGCAATAAAACTTTAATTAAGCTTATAAAGAAGAAAATTAAGGAGCATCCAAGAAAGTGGCATGAAGTGCTTTCGGAGGCTTTATGGGCTCATCGGATATCTAAGCATGGAGCAACTCAAGTGACACCATATGAGTTAGTGTATGGACAGGAAGCGGTGTTACCTGTAGAGGTTAATTTGCAAGCTCTTAGAGTAGCCAGACAAAATGATTTGTCGGCTGTAGACTATAATAATTTGATGATGGATAGAATTGATGATGTTCCAGAAGAAAGACTAAGAGCCTTACGAGAAATTGAAAAAGAAAAATTAAGAGTAGCTAAGGCTTATAATAAAAGAGAGGGAAAAATCGTTTCAAATAGGAGACTTGGTGTGGAAAACGATTTTACCTCTTGGAACTAGAAATAATAAATTCGGCAAATGGTCGCCGCGTTGGGAAGGCCCATATAAGGTTTTAGGAATTGTTCCTGGGAATTCATATTTTGTACAATCTTTGCAAGGGGAGAAATTGCCTAAAGCACTCAATGGAAAATATTTGAAGAAGTATTATCCTAGCATGTGGCAAGAGGCTTGATGGCACTATGGCGATATTGTTTAAGATATCGCCTGAGCAAAATATGGCCGATATGATTTCAAGTATCGCCCTAAGTAAAATTTGGCTGATGTGTTATTTGTATGTCACCTTGAGCAGTAATGTGACCAGTGAAAGCAGTCAACACTGTTCTGTGGTATTATTAAAGTGTTTTTGGTGAATACAAGTGTACCAAAAACAGGGGGCATGTGTTGCAGGTATAATTTGGCTACCAAGTTTATTTGATCTGCTAGATTAGTGTATATGCTAATGTTCAGTGCAGAGACACCAAGTCAGGCAAAGCAAGTTATTTCCTTGGGGCAAAAGTAGAAGGGAAGACATCTGGATGGAGGTGGCTCAAGTGAACAAGGCAACTAGTATAAAACTTCTATTATCTGGTATGATTAGCGTCCTGGCCGGAATATTTTATTATTTCCATTATAGGCCAATGAAGCCCTGTACGAGACATGGCAGGGGAACATGGCTAGCAGGCAGGTTTTTCTGTATACATGGCAACCAACTTAAAGTGGTCAAAACCTATTCGGTTTGGACCTGGAGTCCTGCTCCTAAGCGCAAAGTCCTGCGTGCCTTATATATATAGGCCTTGGCCGATTGGAAAAGGGGCAATCAATCGATCTTTTGCAACCTTACGTTACTTTTTTCTCCTACGTTCTTTTCTTTCCAGCACCTAGCTCGTAGCTTCTGCCCAGCCCTAGCAACCCTAGGGTTTGGCTGATCTTTGCCGTTTTGCATTGAAAAACGATCGGTTTACCTCCACGAAAGTGAGGATTCTGTGGTGCTGTGTGGATCAATTTCGCGCAGCAACAGGAGCCGCCGTACATCCACATAACTCCTCAACTCGTCAAGTCCTCTCATCTCCCCACTGCACACATTATGTCCTTCTGAATTCCAATAGTTGATAGCCGGCTCGCTGGCGGCAGGAGACTTCCACATCTCTCCTGCAGGAGGTATCACAGCCTGTAGACCTGCCATGCTGGCCTTTACTCAGATTTTATTGTTCTGTCAACTAACAGGTTCCACCTAATGAATGGTATATTCAACAAATTTGATATCAAGTTGTTTTTTATGAATTTGCTCACACAAACTTGTTTGGTTAGGTTGTACATATAAACAATGGAAATAGCAATTTAGTTCCATTTAGGACAATGACATGCCCAACTGTACTCGATTTTTATTGCAGATCAACTGTTTGTGTACATAATACTTTATTATTGAAGGAAGCATCCATAATAATGTTGTATGATACTGCTTATTGTGATAAATTTCGTTTGTGTTAAACACTAGTTTTTCCTGTGAAAATTTACATCCAGCTTAGGCACATTATTACATATATATGTTAACTGAAAAAAAAAACTGTAGAAGTGGAACCTGTTGAGACTAGAAAATAAAGGGAAACACACATTATCTACTACCCCGCCGCAACAAATCATATAGTATAGCAATATTGCAACCGATATACTAGCCCATTTGTTATATAGAATTTGAGGTATGTGCAATGCCATTGGGCTAATCTAGAACGGCCACAACCAATACATATCAAGAGTTAATGACAATCCACGCCACCAGGCTCGCCGTATACCATAAGATTGCATATGGTTACCAAAACATATCAATAGGTCGCGAAGCGGAATTCACCAACCTCACAGAAAATGAAATCCATCGAACTGGTGAGGAATTTAAACTTGGGGGATGGAGTCGAACCTGGGCATAAACCTCCTCGTCCTCGAGCAGGAACTCCTCCATTCCCTGCGAAGACCTCCGCGACCTCGGATCCTTGAAGCGAGAAAAAAAAAAGCACAGAGCCGCATTAGAACGTCAGACCACAGCCACAACAGCAACCTAACCCTACGCACTCGCGCCGGAGGGGTGCAGGCACATGCGCGTGCTTATCGGTTCCAGGAATGGAGCGATGCGCGCTCGCAGCGTGCGGTGGCCCCGACGCGGGCACGCGGGCCGCGTGCGAATCGGAAGCCCCAACTCCCGCCGAGGCGTCGGGCGCGCGGCCGAGGTGGTACAAGGTGAGGGACCGCGGGGCCGAGGAAGGTGTGGGGACGGGGGCTGGGGCTACCGTACCTCGATTTGGTTCCAGTCGATGGCGTCCCAGCTCCCAGAGGCCTCCATCTCCGGCGAGCGGAAGCGGCGGGGTACCCGACAGCGCCGCGGCTTCTCGTTGTCGTCGCGCGCGCGAGAGGAGAGAGAGAGAGGGACAGAGAGAGAGAGAGAGCGGTGTTGCGTTCGCGTGGGCTTTGGTTTGGCGTTGGCTTGTCGGGGGAGGCGACCGTCTCGCATTCGTGACGGCGCGGTCTCTATGCAATGCACGGTTTGTGTTCGTGTGCGGTGGCGTGAGGCAACCTACGAACCATGGAGCGGCATGGGACGATGGACGAGTTCGTTCCAAGTTTCCTCCAAATTATTTTCCTGCGGATATTAAATAATGTGTATTTTTATTAATATACAGTACGCTCATATACTCGCTCTATGAATGCACGCACGCATATCCTACTCCTATGAGTACCTTCGAGAGACTAAGCCGGCACATTATCTTGTGATTGACGAAGTTGTCACATTGTCACGTCTAGGAATTAAACTTTGGTGGGCTGGTGATATCATTGTTCTTCTAACCATCCAACCACAGGTTGATCAGCAAAAAAAGTGTATTAAAATATCATATGACTCAGGTAGCAGTGGCTCAAAAACTTAACGGCATAGATTGGGCGCAACCTAGTTGTGTACCATTCGGTTGGGTCTGACTCAGAGATACAGCTAGCTTTCGAGTAGGATGTCGACTCATCGGCTGCCTCCTAGACTTGTTTATGTATAGTTAGTGGTCGAGTCGTTTTGGAACTTCTCGTTCTAGTCCATCAAATAAGCGCATGTGTTGGTTAGCAGCTAATTGAGAAGAGCAAACACGGATACCCATCATGAGTCAATAATAAATGTTTTAAAAAACCATGTCCGCAATTATAGACGGCTTGAAGCATTGTAACAGTTTATAGAACAACTTTAAGATAATAATCAGACTTGCCAACGTGTGAGCGCCTTGATTGTCTCTTCTTCGTGAGTATGCGACGGGAAGGGTAAGGTAGTGCTATGTTTGCGTAGGTAAATGAATAATATGTTTAGTTCACGGGCTACCTGTTCTGAATTACGCTTCTCATCTTAATCCAATAGAGATACTCTCTCCATCCGCAAATAAGTGTACATCTAGATTTGAAACTTTGACTAACTTTATAGGAAAAAATAGCAGCATTTATTGCACTAAATTATTATCAGTAGATTCGTTTTGAAATGTACTTCCATAATATACAAATTTGATGTCATATATGCTACTACTTTTTTCTATGAAGTTGGTCAAAATTTTAAAACTTTGACTTAAAACAAAAGATAGAAGTACACTTATTCGCGGACGGAGGAAGTAAGTTGTAGTGTGATGCTTACGCGCTTGCAGCTTCACCACTTAACCATTCCATACCTAATTGTATTTGTGAGTACTAGTATCCTTAGTAGTGAAACATAACACTCACCCTTGTCAATACAGAACTTACATATATGGTGATGGACGACATTAGCTTGGTTGCCTGATGTCTTGCAAGTGCACAAGACATTGTAGCAATTTCATCATAGTAAAGTTTGTTGATCCCACGGGAAGTGAAAAGGAATGGACTACTATCTATGCAGTTGTGTCATCACTTGCGCAGCTACGCTCACACCTAAAATAGAGTTCAAAAATAATTCACTAAAGTCGGTTGCTAGGGGAAACAACTAAACATGGGAATTAAACTTAGTACTGGGATGAACGAAAAATAAATACTAAACTAAACAGACAAATAAACTAGGAGAATTTATGCGATGTCTTAAATTAGTATGTTGGCGCCTAGGTATGGTCTCGTTTTGCTTCGGTGTTGATTGGAGTTAAGCTTTTCGACTACTAGCACATACGACTGAGTCAGTGTCTTGCATTACAGGATACACGCAATTTACAGATGGTAGAAGGGCCCTCACATAACATTGTCTCTCGAACGACGCTTATTAAGACAACTTAATTGTTCTACTTACCGTCCCATACCAACGGTGAAGGAACGTAGAGCAACAGAGGACAGATGACTTGGTGATTCGAAGACTAGAGGAGACCGTCGGTAACGCTCGCAACCAAACGAAGGTTGCTGGGGGGCAGCTTCGCGTGCTTGAGCACCACCTGTCGGGTGAGTGTTATGTTGTGTGTGGTCTCTATTTTGTTTCCTTTTTGTGTAGTTGTTTAACCGGGTTATATGATTGTAGCCTGGTTCCCGTCCTTGGAAGAGGAAGTTATACGGGCTTTGTTATACCTTCAGCAGTTGAACGATGTAATGTATTTTACTCTCAAAGACTATTTTTCTCAGTGTGTCGTCTTGGGGCATGTCGTCGATCCACTCGATCGTGTTCGCCAGGTTACAGGCTTGCAATGCTGGCGCAGATTCAAATGAGAAAGTTGATGGCTTCTATCTTTGGAGGGGGCACTCAGCAAGTTTGATCTCTCCGCCCGGCTTGGCAAGGTGATGCAGGGTAGAACCCTAAATGCCCGATCTTTCACGAAATGGAGTGGATCTACGAAGAACACGACGAACACGAGGGGAACACACTCATATCAACGGGAGAGATCACACATGTGCTAGATCCATGAACATAAAGAGTGATACAAGATGCAAACGCAACAAAGGACGATACAATCGGTAGCAAGTTCTTCTCCGAGAGGAGGTCTTTAGGGGTCTTCCCGTGAGGGGTCTTGAATCCAATCGATGGATCTTCTCCGTAGAGGCCGCGGTCTCTCGATGGAGTAGACCGAATGGATGAGTAAAGCTCTATCTCTAAAATGAGTTAATCCTTTGCTAACCCTAAAACGTGAGGGAGAGGGAGTATATATAGTCTAGGGGGGCGAAGGGTTACATGGGCCTCGACCCTTTACTGTGCGTAGACAGGCTGCACCAGACGTCCGAGCGTCGGGCCGGATGTCTGGGGTGTGGCCGGATGTCCGGGCTGGCGGGGTCCAGCTTCGGTGCTCTCTGGATAGGTGCGGTCCTGATTTCCGGGCTATTGGCCGGATGTCCGGCTGCTCATGATGGGTCGGATGTTCGGGGCCTGGGCCGTCAGTTTGGGGATGGTATGCTTAAGAGAACAAGAGCTTGATTCTGAGCTTGGCACATAAGGTCTTCCAAAAGTAGCATAACAACTTGACGTCGCGGTCTGAGACAATAGTCTTTGCCACTCCATGTAGGCGCAAGATTCCCCTACAAAAAAGATTTGCAACATGTGAAGCACCGTCTATCTTGTTGCATGGGATGAAATGAGCCATTTTAGAGAATCGGTCCACAACAACAAACAAGGAATCTTTGCCATTTCTAGTTCTAGGTAAACCAAGCACAAAGTCCATACTAATATCTTCCCATGTGTGATACGGAATAGGAAGTGGCATATAGAGACCATGGGATTGAGCTTTAGACTTAGCTTTGCGACATGTAGAGCATCGGTTGGTGAAGCGTGAGATGTCGCGGAACATCTTGGGCCAAAAGTAGTTCTTTGAGAGCGTAGCAAATGTCTTGTCGCGTCCAAAATGTCCCATAAGTCTTCCTTCATGAGATTCTTGCATAAGTAACAAACGAAGAGAAGACTCGGAGATACATGATATGTCTCAACCGTATCTACAATTTATGAAGTTTTCATGCTGTTATATTATCATTCTTGGATGTTTTACAATCATTTTATAGCAACTTTATATCGTTTTTTGGGACTAACCTATTGACCCAAAGCCAGTGCCGATTCTTGTTTTTGCTTGTTTTTACATCGCAGAAATCAATATCAAACGGAGTCCAAACACATGAAACTTTTGTGGATTTTTATGGACCGAAGACTCGATGGGCTAGAGCAGCACATGGGGGTTCTCGAGGCACAACCCACCAGTATGCGCACTGGGGCTCAGCGCGCCCAGTGGGTTGTGCCCACCTCGTGGCCTCCCACACCCCTCTTTGCCCTATAAAATCCCAAATATTCCAAAAACCCTTGGGGTTAACCTAGATCAGAAGTTCCGTCGCCCCAGGCCTCCGTAGCCATCGAAAACCAATCTAGACCCCGTTCCGGCACCCTTCCGGAGGGGGGAATGATCTTCGGTGGCCATCTTCATCATCCCGGTGACCACCACGATGAGGAGGGAGTAGTCCACCCTCAGGGCTGAGGGTTTGTACTAGTAGCTATGTGTTTAATCTCTCTCCCTCTCTCTCTCTCTCTCTCTCTCTCTCTCGTGTTCTTGAGATGTCACGATCTTGATGTATCGCGGGCTTTGTTAATATAGTTGGATCATATGGTGTTTTCCCCTCTCTATCTTGTGATGAATTGAGTTTTCCCTTTGAGATTTCGTTTTATTGGATTGAATACTTTCATGGATCTGAGAGCAGTTGATGTATGTCTTGCAAATAAATACTCATGGTGACAATGGGGTATTATTTTGATTCACTTGATATATGTTTTGGCACTCAACTGGCGGATTTCCGAGGTGACATTGGGGTAATCTACACATAGGGGTTGATGCATGTTCTTGTCTTTGTTTCTCTGGTAGAAATCTTGAGGCACTCTTTGAAGTTTTTGTGTTGGATTGAGTATTACGAATCTGAATTTGCTTTGGTGTTATTTTAGTATGAACTCTTGGATAGATCGATCGGAAAGAATAGCTTTAAGGTGGTTTCGTACCCTACGAACAATTTATTCTTATGTTCTCCGCTAGATAGGAACTTTGGAGTGATTCTTCATCACACGTTGAGGGATGGTTATATGATCCAATTATATTAGCATTGTTGAGAGATTGCACTAGCGAAAGTACGGACCCTAGGCCTCATTTTGAAGCATTGCAATACCATTTTTGTGCTCGTTCACTATTTTCTACCTTGCTGTTTTTAGTTATTCAGATTATAAAAATATATTTCTACCATCCATATTACACTTGTATCACCATCTCTTCGCCGAACTAGTGCACCTATACAAATTGCCATTGTATTGGGTGTGTTGGGGACACAAGAGATTTCTTGTATTTGATTGAAGGGTTGTTTGAGAGAGACCATCTTCATCCTACGCCTCCCACGGATTGATAAACCTTAGGTCATCCACTTGAGGGAAAATTGCTACTGTCCTACAAAACTCTGCGCTTGGAGGCCCAACACGAGTCTACAAGAATAAAGTTGTATAGTAGACATCATGCTCTTTTCTGGCGCCGTTGCCGGGGAGGTTAGGTAAGCGGCACTCACATCCCGTCAACGAAGCTCTTTTCTGGCGCCATTGTCAGGGAGGTGAGTGCATGAAGGTATATCTTTAGATCTTGCAAAATCTTTTAGTTTCTTGTTTTATCACTAGTTTGGTCTATAAAAAATCGAATTGAGGTTGCATCATATTATTGATCATCTTTATATATCTTTCTTGAAAATGATGGATCGGAGAATTGTGCTCAATTGTTAGAAGAAGAAATCAATAAAATGTTTGGCACAAAAAATTTGAATGATGAGCATGATTGCAATGTTGTTAGTATGAATTCTTTGAATATCCAAAATGCTAATGATAATTGCACAAGTCATGACAAAAATGTTTCTTATAAGCATGTCAATTTTTGTGGGTGCATAAAGTTTGTGAAGATGTGCTGATGACCCACAAGCATAGGGGATCTATCGTAGTCCTTTCGATAAGTAAGAGTGTCGAATCCAACGAGGAGCAGAAGGAAATGATAAGCGGTTTTCAGCAAGGTATTCTCTCCAAGTACTGAAATAGGTGGTAACAGATAGTTTTGTGATAAGGTAAATTGTAACGAGCAAAAAGTAGCAAAAGTAAATAAGGTGCAGCAAGGTGGCCCAATCCTTTTTTTAACAAAGGACAAGCCGGAACAAACTCTTATATAAGGAAAAGCGCTCCCGAGGACAAATGGGAATATCGTCAAGCTAGTTTTCATCACGTTCATATGATTCGCGTTCAGTACTTTGACAATTTGATATGTGGGTGGACCGGTGCTTGGGTGTTGTTCTTATTTGAACAAGCATCCCATTTATGATTAACCTCTATTGCAAGCATCCGCAACTAAAACAAAAGTATTAAGGTAAACCTAACCATAGCATGAAACAAGTGGATCCAAATCAGCCCCTTACGAAGCAACGCATAAACTAGGGTTTAAGCTTCTATCACTCTAGCAACCCATCATCTACTTATTAATTCCCAATGCCTTCCTCTAGGCCCAAATAATGGTGAAGTGTTATGTAGTCGACGTTCACATAACACCACTAGAGGCTAGACAACATACATCTCATCAAAATATCGAACGAATACCAAATTCACATGACTACTAATAGCAAGACTTCTCCCTTGTCCTCAGGAACAAACGTAACTACTCACAAAGCATATTCATGTTCATAATCAGAGGGGTATTAATATGCATAATGGATCTGAACATATGATCTTCCACCAAATATACCAACTAGCATCAACTACAAGGAGTAATCAACACTACTAGCAACCTACTAGCACCAATCCCGGACTTAGAGACAAGAATTGGATACAAGAGATGAACTAGGGTTTTGAGATGAGATGGTGCTGGTGAAGATGTTGATGGAGATTGCCCTCTCCTGATGAGAGGAGCGTTGGTGATGACGATGGCGATGATTTCCCCTCCCGGAGGGAAGTGTCCCCGGCAGAACAGCTCTGCCGGAGCCCTAGATTGGTTCCGCCAAGGTTCCGCCTCGTGGCGGCGGAGTCTCGTCCCGAAAGGTTGCTTCTGGTTTTTTTCTTGACAAAAGACTTCATATAGCAGAAGATGGGCATCGGAGAGCCACCAGGGGGCCCACGAGGTAGGGGGCGCGCCCTAGGGGGGGCACCCTCGTGGACAGGGTATGGGCCCCCTGGCCTTCATCTTTGGCGAGGATTTTTTATTATTTATTTTAAGATATTCTGTGGAGTTTCAGGACTTTTGGAGTTGCGCAGAATAGGTCTCTAATATTCGCTCCTTTTCCAAATTGAATTCCAGTACCGCATTCTCCTCCTTATGTAAACCTTGTAAAATAAGAGAGAATAGCCATAAGTATTGTGACAAACTGTGAAGTAACAACCCATAATGCAATAAATATCGATATAAAAGCATGATGCAAAATGGACGTATCATCTGCCTTATATGGAAGATAGATTTTGTAAGAAGCATAGACATGACGAAACCAATTCTTTGCTCAAAGTAATAGATGAACTTGCTACAAAATTATGTTCTCTTTGTCCTATTACTTGTGAACTTTGTAATAAGGTTGGTCACCTTAATTTCCAAAGCAAACTCTTTCATAATCTAATCGTGTCCAAATATTGCAATAACTTGATCACCCTAGAACTTTATAATGAACTTTGTTTCTTTTTGGGGAGTGAAGAATTGACATATAAAAATAGTTGGTTTGAAGTATTCATTCTCACAGACGACACTGAAACTAAACTAAAAGATATCTATATGTTTTGCATGGTAAATTGCAACGAGAATGCTTATATTGCCAACTATAGAAAGATAGGAAAACCAATAGAATATAAAAGGAATACTAATGATAGGGTAAAGATTTCTACTTTCCCTCCTATTGTCTCTCATGATGAAATAGGTGATGAGGAGGAGCTCCCTATTCAACCAATCTCATCAATAAGAAGCTTGAAAAAATTAATTAAACCCACACATGATGTGGTGAAGAAGAAGAAAAGAAGAAGAAAGAATAGAGGTAAAAAGGAATCTCTCCCAAATAGTGTTGCTCCTATTATTTTTGTGCCTCATGAAAATAAATCAAAAATAATTGTGGAGGATGATGCACTTGATGATGATATTGCTTCTATGTCTTATGACATAATGTCTGAGAGCACTATTAATGATGATTTTGTTATGCCCATTGCTTGTTGTGAAGATTATGATTGGGAAGATAATGGTACTTTTTATAATCTTGGAAATCTTTTTGGCACCAACTTGGGAAATTATGATGGTAGCAATTGTTATACCGTTGGTGCTATTCATACTATTAATGATGAGAGTGATTATGCTTATGATATGCCAAGCCACAAGCTTCGGGATGCTATGTTTGATGATAATGACATATTTGAGAATTTATTTGCTGCAATTAATGTTTGTCCCAAGCTTGGGGATGCTATGCTTAATGAAGATGATCTTTTTAGTCCCTTTACTTTGAATGATCAAATTTGCTATGATGATTGCATGCCTCCCACTTATGATGATTATTGTGATGATACTTATGTTATAAAAAGTAGTGATAATTATTGTCATAATTTTGAATATCCTTCCAATGAACATTACTCTTTTAATGTGGGAACAATTTATAGTATTCGAGTTTCATATGATACTCCCACCATTGTGAATGAGAAGAAATTTTCTTATGTGGAGAGTAATAAAATTTCTACACTTGTGGATCATGAAAAGAATGTTTTATGTGATGGATATATTGATGAATCTATTCATGATGCTACTGAAAATTATTATGAGAGAGGAACTTATGATTGAACTTATGATTCATGATGCTCTTGTTATGTTTCAATCCGTATCTTTTATGCGAGCATCATTGAACTCATCATGCCTAGCTAAAAGGCACCAAAGAAAAGCGCTTGTTGGGAGACAACCCAAACTTTTACCTACTAATTTTATGTGTTCACATGATTAGGCTACTGTGGTAACCATGTTTTATAGCTTTTGTTTCAATAAAGCGCCAAGTAAAGCCTTTGGGATAGTGTGGATGATAGTTGACTTGAATCTGTGCAAAAACAGAAACTTTTGCTTCCAGAAACATAATTGTTTAAATTCACTGGAGCGTCGAAAAATTCTAAATATTTAAAGATGATTGATATACAAATTTTCTACGTGGTCCTAATTTTCCAGAAATTTTGGAGTTGCAGAAGTATGACTAATATTCAGATCTTTACAGACTGTTCTGTTTCTGACAGATTCTGTTTTCAATGCATAGTTTGCTTGTTTTCTAGTTTCTATGGCTTATATTGCTCAATATAAATTGTGGAAATGATATGCTATAGTAGGTATTGTGTAGAAACAATTAAGAATCTTGTCTTTGACAATACCAAAGTGAAATGGTTTGCTCTTTATCATACTAACCTATCTTACGAAGTTCCGTTAAGTTTTGTGTGATTGAAGTTTTCAAGTTTTGGGTGAGATGTCGATATGAGGAGAATAAGGAGTGACAAGAACTTAAGATTGGGGATGCCAAAGGCACCCCAAGGTAATATTCAAGGAAGATCCAAGAAACTAAGCTTGGGGATGCCCCGGAAGGCATCCCCTCTTTCGTCTCCAACATTATCGGTAACCTCACTTGGAGCTATGTTTTCATTCGTCACATGATATGTGTTTTGCTTGGAGCATCATTTTATTTTGTTATAATTTGCTTGCTGTTATTTAGAACAATGTTTTGCATCTTTTATTTCAATAAAAATGTCAAGTATAGCCTTTGCCATGCTTATCTTGCAAGTATATGTGTTGTTGTTTGAAAACAGAAAGTTTGCCAATGTTGCAAAAATTCCCTAAAAAAGTCAGAATGTGATAAAATGTTGAAACTTTTTGCAAAATAATCTCTGATAAATTTTCTACAGTGTGGTAAAATTTTCATAATTTTTGAAGTTTAAGAAGTATTTATACTCTTGCATTCTTTAAAGACTGTACTGTTTTGGCAGATTGCTATTATGTTTGCATTGTTTGCATATGTTTGCTTGTTTAATGATTCTATTTGAGGATAGGAGTATTAAACATGCAGAGGAATTTAGTATGCACTGTTGAATAATATTTTTTGTGATTTTCCACAATATAGAATGATAAGGTTTTTGCATTGGTTTATACTAACTTATCTCACGAGTTCTTGTTGAGTTTTGTGTGGATGAAGCTTTTGAGATTTAGGAAAACCGTGATATGAGAAGAATTGAGGAGACACAAAAGCTCAAGCTTGGGGCTGCCCAAGGCATCCCAAGATAATATTTCAAGAAGTCTCAAGCATCTAAGCTTGGGGATGCCCCGGCAGGCATCCCACGTTTCTTCATCAACAATTATCGGTTAGTATCGGCTGATCCTAAGTTTTTGCTTCTTCACATGATGTGTGCTATTGTTGGAATGTCATTTTATTTGTTTTACTTGGTGTTTTAATAAAATTCTTAGATCTGAAAACTTTTAAATAAGGGAGAGTCCTCAAATAGCTACCTATTTACTTAACTACTCGTTTGATCTTCACTTATATCTTTTTGGAGTAGCTTGTCATTTACTCTTGTGCTTCACTTATACCCTATGAGTAAATTGTTGAATGAATTGAATATCATAAAGTTGAAATTATATGTTCATATCATGCCTAGTGGTAGCTTCACATTGGGTATAGAAATTGAAATCTTTTGAGGCTTAACAATCACAATATTGGTCATTGTCGGATTTCGGGTTCCGGCAGACCCTTGAGGTTCGAACACTGGGGTGCGCGCGGAGATCTCTCCCCTACCGATCTACGCCCGATATCCTCGTGTGATCTAAGTTGGAAACGATGAACAACACAAAGGACACGAGATTCATACTGGTTCGGGCCACAGTTGTGGTGTAATACCTACTCCAGTGTGTGGTGTGGTGGATTGCCTCAGGGGCTGATGATGAACAATACAGGGGAAGAACAGCCTCGCGAGGGGTGTTCTTGAGCGGGTGCGGCGTGTTCTACCTGGTCTGGATCTCTCCTACTCTGTGGTGGCTAGCTCTATTTATAGAGGCCCTGGGCCTCTCCCCAAATAATGAGCAGGAAGGGCGCCAACAATTGGCCATTTTGAAGGGGAACATCTAGTACAAGTTATCCTGACCAAAGGTGGTCTTCAGCTGCCAAAAGCACTAGTGACGACGCCGTCTTGGGCTCCACGGTGACCTCCGTCCTGCCGCTCTGTTGGTCTTGGTCTCGTTGCACCGGAATGGTAACATTTGCCTGATGCCTTGGCCTGTGCTTTCCCCCTTTGCACCGAAGGGGAAACAAGGACACTGCGCAGGCCGGCGCCCGCCTGGTCTCGATCGTCATGGCTTGCGTCACGGGCTCCTCGCGAGGTGCCCCTGCTTTGATCTCTCCGCCTCCTCGCAAGCCTGCCCGATGAGGCTGCCTCTGAGGAAGCTTCTTGTCGTCCGCCCCACGAGGCTTGGCCCCTCACGAGGGTCTTGAGCTTGAGCTGATGAAGCTGGGCCACACTGGGCCCCCACTTGAGCCACGCCGCAGGTCGCAGGCAGGCAAGTCTGGGGACCCCCGTTCCCAGAACGCCGACAGTAGCCCCCGGGCCCAAGGCGCGCACGGGCTTGGCTTAGCAGAGAAGCGAAGGGGCAAGCACGAAGCGCCGCGGGCCCCAATAGCCTGCGGCCTTGGGCGCCGCGTGGCGATTGATTGGACGTGGGCGTCTGCGCTTCCCCACGACGCCTTGTTACGCGCCCGACTAAGCGGACCCGCAGTTGCACACAGTTGTTCCTCCTTTCCGCTGCTCGCTCGCCTCCTACCTTTCCTTCTTCTTCGAGCTTCAACCTTCGCCGCCAATCCGGCACGATTTCTTCCCTCTCTCCACCGCCATGGCACAGACGAAGAAAGGAAAGGGAAAGAAGCCCGCGCCTTCGCCCCGCACACCTCTGGTGGCGGCCCCCGCCGTTGATCGGCCGATCATACTCAATCCAGAAGCTTTGAACAAGGTCCGCTCCGCCCTTGCCACTATCTTCAACGAGTGTGGCAGAACCACAGCCTGGCCTGCATCCCATGCCTCCCTTGCTAGGACCGTCACGGAGGTCCGATTCTTCGTCGATGCCCTATGGGCGGGTCTGGTCCCCCCCTTTTCCGCCTTCTTCAATGCGGTGCTCTCCCATTATCAGATCCGCATGATGCACCTCGGGCCGGAGTCCATTACCCTTCTGGCTGTCTTTGCTTTTGTTTGCGAGGCGATGATAGGCATTCCTCCTTCTGTTGCCTTGCTGTGCCACTTCTTTTATTTGCGCCTGAGCGACCCCACTCAGTGCTCAGGGTGCGTGAGCTTCTTCGCCGTGCCGGAGACGGCTGCTTCAGGGATCGACTTCGGCCTTCCTCCCCCCGAGGCCAGGTTCAGAGAGCGGTGGCTGTATGTGGACGTTGGAGTGCCCAACCCTCTGCTCTCGCACCCGACCTCGCCTGCTGTTCCCCATCCGGGCTGGGACCACGAGATGCTCGCGAGCCCCCGGCTCGCCTTCGTCTGGCGCCGCTTCCAGAGTTTGAGGGCGCTCAATGTGACAGCACCCAAGGTGGTGAAGGAGTTCCTCCAATGTCGCATTGCTCCTCTTTAGCGCCACTCTCGCCGGATGTGGGGCTTTGCAGGGCATAGAGACCGCATGCGGCTTCAGGAGGAGGACTTGGTGCCTGAGGTGCTGCAGACGGTGCTTAGGGTCTTGACTGGCGATCCTTCCCCGGGCAGCCTACGGAGTGGTGGTGTCCTCTTGTATCTTTGCTCTGGTAGGGCCGATTTCGTGAGGTAGATGCCCAGCTTCGATGAGTGGGGGCTGCGCCTGGCTGGCTTCACGGGGCCCCGCGAGAACCCAGCCGCCGTTGTTGCTCCCCCTGCCGCCCATAGCGGTCCTTCCTCAGGCGACAGGGCGGGGAGACGAGAACCGGCGGGAGCTGAGGCGACCGATGTCGTGGTGCCGACGCCGCGAGAAGCCTCGAAGGCGGCGTCTCCCGAGGCCCGGCCTGGAGCGGCGGCAGGTGCAGAGTTGCGGCCTACGGCTCTTGAGGCCGGGGCTCCCAAGGCCCCAGCCATTCCTCGTGAGGCGACGCCTGACGGCGTCCCCCAGGCAAACTCCTCCGGCGCTGATCGTCTTGACGCTTCTTCCGCGCCACAGGCTGACCCCTGCGCCACGCGCTTAGGTCGGTTCCGCGTAGACTTCGAGGCCCTCCGCAGGAGGAAGGAGGCCTTGGGTGGCAGCGACCGCCCTTGCCGCTTGTTGAAGCGCAGGAAGTACTTCGCCATGGACGAGTAAGTCTTCTTCTTTCTCTGCTCATTTACTTTGCTATCCTTGCGACTGATCGTGGCCTTTCAGGCCCTGCCCTGCCAAATTCGCCGAGTCGGCCCGGGAGCCTGTTGGGGAACGTAGTAATTTCAAAAAAATTCCTACGCACACGCAAGATCATGGTGATGGCATAGCAACGAGAGGGGAGAGTGTATGTCCACGTACCCTCGTAGACCATAAGCGGAAGCGTTATAACAACGCGGTTGATGTAGTCGTACGTCTTCACGATCCGACCGATCCAAGTACCGAACGCACGGCACCTCCGAGTTCAAAGACACGCTCAGCTCGATGGCGATCCCGGCTCCGATCCAGAAAGCGTCGGGGATGAGTTCTCACAAGATGACGGCGTGGTGGCGATGATGATGCTCCACCGACGAGGCTTCGCCTAAGCTCATGACGATATGACTCTCATCGGCGTGGGCTTCGCCTAAGCTCATGACGATATGACCAAGTGGAATATGGTGGAGGGGCACCGCACGGCTAAGGAACGATCCGTAGATCAACTTGTGTGTCCATGGGGTGCCCCCTGCCCCATATATAAAGGAGGGAGGGAGGAGGAGGCCGGCCCTAGGAGGCGCGCTTATGGGGAGTCCTACTCCCACCGGGAGTAGGATTCCCCTTCCTAGTCCAACTAGGAGTCCTTCCATGTATTAGGAGTAGGAGACAAGGAAGGGAAGAGAGAAGGGAAGGAAGGAGGGGTGCGGCCTCCCCCAGTCAATTCGGACTAGGCCATGGGCGCGCGGCCTGCCCTAGGCAGCCCTCTCTTTTTCAGGGCCCAATAAGGCCCAATACTTCTCCCGGCGAATTCCCGTAACTCTCCGGTACTCAAAAATACCGAATCATTCGGAACCTTTCCAACTCCGAATATAGTCGTCAATATATCGATCTTTACGTCTCGACCATTTCGAGACTCCTCGTCATGTCCCCGATCTCATCCGGGACTCCGAACTCCTTCGGTACATCAAAACTCATAAACTCATAATATAACATCGCATCGAAACCTTAGCGTGCGGACCCTACGGGTTCGAGAACTATGTAGACATGACCTAGAACTATTCTCGGTCAATAACCAATAGCGGAACCTGGATGTTCATATTGGCTCCTACATATTCTACTGAAGATCTTTATCGGTCAAACCGCATAACAACATACGTTGTTCCCTTTGTCATCGGTATGTTACTTGCCCGAGATTCGATCGTCGGTATCCAATACCTAGTTCAATCTCGTCACCGCAAGTCTCTTTACTCGTTCGTAATGCATCATCCGTAACCAACTCATTGGTCACATTGCTTGCAAGGCTTATAATGATGTGCATTACCGAGAGGGCCCAGAGATACCTCTCCGACAATCGGAGTGACAAAACCTAATCTCGAAATCGCCAACCCAACATGTACCTTTGGAGACACCTGTAGTACTCCTTTATAATCAGCCGATTCGTTGTGATGTTTGGTAGCACCCAAAGTGTTCCTCCGTAAACGGAGTTGCATAATCTCATAGTTACAGGAACATGTATAAGTCATGAAGAAAGCAATAGCAACATACTAAGCGATCAAGTGCTAGGCTAACGGAATGGGTCAAGTCAATCGATCATTCTCCTAATGATGTGATCCCGTTAATCAAATGACAGCTCATGTCTATGGTTAGGAAACATAACCATCTTGATTAACGAGCTAGTCAAGTAGAGGCATACTAGTGACACTCTGTTTGTCTATGTATTCACACATGTATTATGTTTCCGGTTAATACAATTCTAGCATGAATAATAAACATTTATCATGATATAAGGAAATAAATAATAACTTTATTATTGCCTCTAGGGCATATTTCCTTCAGTCTCCCACTTGCACTAGAGTCAATAATCTAGATCACATCACCATGTGATTAACATCGATAGTTCACATCATCATGTGATTAACACCCATAGTTCACATCGCCATGTGACCAACACCCAAAGGGTTTACTAGATTCAGTAATCTAGTTCACATCGCTATGTGATTAACACCCAAAGAGTACTAAGGTGTGATCATGTTTTGCTTGTGAGAGAATCTTAGTCAACGGGTCTGTCACATTCAGAGCCGTATGTATTTTGCAAATATTCTATGTCTACAATGCTCTGCACGGAGCTACTCTAGCTAATTGCTCCCACTTTCAATATGTATCCAGATTGAGACTTAGAGTCATCTGGATCAGCGTAAAAAGCTTGCATCGATGTAACTCTTTACGACGGGCTCTTTTATCACCTCCATAATCGAGAAATATTTCCTTAGTCCTCACTAAGGATGTTCTTGACCAATGTCCAGTGATCTACTCCTAGATCACTATTGTACTTCCTTGCCAAATTCAGAGCAAGGTATACAATATGTCTGGTACATAGCATAGCATACTTTATAGAACCTATGACTGAGGCATAGGGAATGACTTTCATTCTCTTTTCTACTTTCTGCTGTGGTCGGGTTTTGAGTCTTACTCAATTTCACACCTTTGCAACACAGGCAAGAACTTTTCTTTGACTGTTCCATTTTGAACTACTTCAAAATCTTGACAAGGTATGTACTTATTGAAAAAACTTATCAAGCGTCTTGATCTATCTCAATAGATCTTGATGCTCAATTTGTAAGCAGCTTCACCGAGGTCTTTCTTTGAAAAACTCCTTTCAAATACTCCTTTATGCTTTGCAGAATAATTCTACATCATTTCCGATCAACAATATGTCATTCACATATACTTATCGAAATCTTGTAGTGCTCCCACTCACTTTCTTGTAAATACAGGCTTCTCCAAAAGTCTGATAAAACCATATCTTTGATCACACTATCAAAGCGTTTATTCCAACTCCGAGATGCTTGCACCAGTCCATAGATGGATCGCTGGAGCTTGCACATTTTGTTAGCTCCTTTAGGATTGACAAAACCTTCGGTTGCATCATATACAACTCTTCTTTAATAAATCCATTAAAGAATGTAGTTTTGACATCCTTTTGCAGATTTCATAAAATGTGGCAATTGCTAACATGATTCGGACAGACTTAAGCATCGCTACAGCTTGAGAAAATCTCATTGTAGTCAACACCTTGAACTTGTCGAAAACCTTTTGTGACAAGTCGAGCTTTGTAGATAGTAACACTACTATCGGTGTCCGTCTTCCTCTTGAAGATCCATTTATTTAAATGGCTTGCGATCATCGAGCAAGTCAATCAAAGTCCATACTTTGTTCTCATACATGGATCCTATCTCAGATTTCATGGCCTCAAGCCATTTCGCGAATCTGGGCTCATCATCGCTTCCTCATAGTTCGTAGGTTCATCATGGTCTCGTAACATGACTTCCGAACATGATTATCGTACCACTCAGTGCGGATCTTACTCTGGAAGACCTCACGAGGTTTGGTAGCAACTTGACTGAAGTTTCATGATCATCATCATTAACTTCCTCACTAATTGGTGTAGGAATCACTGGAACTGATTTCTGTGATGAACTACTTTCCAATAAGGGAGAAGGTACAATTACCTCATCAAGTTCTATTTTCCTCCCACTCACTTCTTTTGAGAGAAACTCCTTCTCTAGAAAGGATCCATCTTAGCAACGAATGTTTTGCCTTTAGATCTGTGATAGAAGGTGTACCCAACAGTTTCCTTTGGGTATTCTATGAAGACGCACTTCTCCGATTTGGGTTCGAGCTTATCAGGTGAAAACTTTTTCACATAAGCATCAAAACTCCAAACTTTAAGAAACGACAGCTTAGGTTTACTGCTAAACCATAGTTCATACGGTGTCATCTCAACGGATTTAGATGGTGCTCTATTAAACGTGAATGCAGCTGTCTCTAATGCATAACCCAAAACGATAGTGGTAAATCGGTAAGATACATCATAGATCGCGCCATATCCAATAAAGTGCGGTTACGACGTTCGGACACACCATTATGTTGTGGTGTTCCATGTGGCGTGAGCTGTGAAACTATTCCACTTTGTTTTAATTGAAGACCAAACTCGTAACTCAAATATTCATCTCCACGATCAGATCGCAGAAACTTTTATTTTCTTGTTACGATGATTTTCCACTTCACTCTGAAATTCTTTGAACCTTTCAACTATTTCAGACTTATGTTTCATCAAGTAGATATACCCATATCTGCTCAAATCATCTTGTGAAGGTCGAAAATAACGATACTTGCCACGAGCATCAACACTCATTGGAGCGCATACATCGGTATGTATTATTTCAATAAGTCAAGAGCTTGTTCCATTGTTCCGAGAACGGAGTTTTAGTCATCTTGCCCAAAAGGCACGGTTCGCAATCATCAAATGATTCATAATCAAGTGATTCCAAAAGTCCATCAGCATGGAGTTTCTTCATGCGCTTTACACCAATATGACCTAAACGGCGATTACCACAAATAAGTTGCACTATCATTATTAACTTTGCATCTTTTGGTTTCAATATTATGAATATGTGTATCACTATGATCGAGATCCAATGAACCATTTTCATTGGGTGTGTAACCATATAAGGTTTTATTCATGTAAATGAACAACAATTCATTCTCTTACTTAAATGAATAACCGTATTGCAATAAACATGATCAAATCATATTTATGCTCAACGCAAACACCAAATAACATTTATTTAGGTTTAACACTAATCCCGAAAGTATAGGGAGTGTGCGATGATGATCATATCAATCTTGGAACTACTTCCAACACTCATCGTCACTTCCCTTCAACTAGTTTCTGTTCATTCGCAACTCCGTTTGAGTTACTACTCTTAGCAACTGAACCAGTATCAAATACCGAGGGGTTGCTACGAACACTAGTAAAATACACATCAATAATCTGTATATCAAATATAACCTTGTTCACTTTGCCATCCTTCTTATCCACCAAATATTCAGGGGTAGTTCCGCTTCCAGTGACCAGTTCCATTGCAGCAAAAGTACTCAGTCTCAGGCTTAGGTCCAGACTTGGGCTTCTTCACTCGAGCAGCAACTTGCTTGCCGTTCCTTTTGAAGTTCCCCTTCTTCCCTTTGCCCTTTTCCTTGAGACTAGTGGTCTTGTTAACCATCAACACTTGATGTTTTTCTTGATTTCTACCTTCGCCGATTTTAGCATCGCGAAGAGCTTGGGAATTGTTTTCGTCATCCCTTGCATACTATAGTTCATCATGAAGTTCTAGTAACTTAGTGATGGTGACTAGAGAATTCTGTCAATCACTATCTTATCTGGAAGATTAACTCCCACTTGATTCAAGTGATTGAAGTACCCAGACAATCTGAGCACATGCTCACTAGTTGAGCGATTCTCCTCCATCTTTTAGCTATAGAACTTGCTGGAGACTTCATATCTCTCAACTCGGGTATTTGCTTGAAATATTAACTTCAACTCCTGGAACATCTCATATGGTCCATGACGTTCAAAACGTCTTTGAAGTCCCGATTCTAAGCCGTTAAGTATGGTGCACTAAACTATCAAGTAGTCATCATATTGAGCTAGCCAAACGTTCATTACGCCTCGCATTTGCTCCTGCAATAGGTCTGTCACCTAGCGGTGCATTAAGGACATAATTCTTACGTGCAGCAATGAGGATAAACCTCAGATCACGGATCCAATCCGCATCATTGCTACTAACATTTTTCAATACAATTTTCTCTAGGAACACATATAAAAACATCGGGAAGCAAAAACATAGGGAAGCAACAATGTGAGCTATTGATCTACAACATAATTTGCAAAATACTACCAGGACTAAGTTCATGATAAATTAAAGTTCAATTAATCATATTACTTAAGAACTCCCACTTAGACAGACATCTCTCTAGTCATCTAAGTGATCACGTGATCCAAATCAACTAAACCATAACCGATCATCACGTGAGATGGAGTAGTTTTCAATGGTGAACATCACTATGTTGATCATATCTACTATATGATTCACGCTCGACCTTTCGGTCTCCGTGTTCCGAGGCCATATCTGCATATGCTAGGCTCGTCAAGTTTAACTCGAGTATTCTGCGTGTGCAAACTGGCTTGCACCGTTGTAGATGGACGTAGAGCTTATCACACCCGATCATCACGTGGTGTCTGGGCACTACGAACTTTTAGCAACGGTGCATACTCAGGGAGAACACTTCTTGATAATTTTTAGTGAGAGACCATCTTATAATTCTACCGTCAATCAAAGCAAGATAAGATGCATAAAGGATAAACATCACATGCAATCAATATAAGTGATATGATATGGCCATCATCATCTTGTGCTTGTGATCTCCATCTCCAAGCACCGTCATGACCACCATTGTCACCGGCGCGACACCTTGATCTCCATCGTAGCATCGTTGTCGCCTCGCCAACTATTGCTTCTCGACTATCGCTACTGCTTAGTGATAAAGTAAAGCAATTACATGGCTTTTGCATTTCATACAATAAAGCGACAACCATATGGCTCCTGCCAGTTGCCGATAACTTCGGTTACAAAACATGATCATCTCATACAATAAAATATAGCATCACGTCTTGACCATATCACATCACAACATGCCTGCAAAAACAAGTTAGACGTCCTCTACTTTGTTGTTGCAAGTTTTACGTGGCTGCTACGGGCTGAGCAAGAACCGTTCTTACCTACACATCAAAACCACAACGATAGTTTGTCAAGTTGGTGCTGTTTTAACCTTCGCAAGGACCGGGCGTAGCCACACTCAGTTCAACTAAAGTGAGAGAAACAGACACCCGCCGGTCACCTTTAAGCAACGAGTGCTCGAAGCGGTGAAACCAGTCTCGCGTAAGCGTCTGGCGTAATGTCGGTCCGGCCGCTTCATCTCACAATACCGCCAACCAAAGTATGACATGCTTTGTAAGCAGTATGACTTATATCGCCCACAACTCACTTGTGTTCTACTCGTGCATATGACATCAACGCATAAAACCAGGCTCGGATGCCACTGTTGGGGAACGTAGTAATTTCAAAAATTTCCTACGCACACGCAAGATCATGGTGATGGCATAGCAACGAGAGGAGAGTGTATGTCCACGTACCCTCGTGAGACCGTGGCGCGAAGCGTTATAACAACGCGGTTGATGTAGTCGACGCGTTTTCACGATCCGACCGATCCAAGTACCGAACGCACGACACCTCCGAGTTCAGCACACGTTCAGCTCGATGGCGATCCCGGGCTCCGATCCAAAGAAAGCTTCGGGGATGAGTTACGTCGACCTGACGACGGGCGTGGTGGCGATGATGATGCTCCACCGACGCAGGGCTTCGCCTAAGCTCATGACGATATGACTCTACGGTAGCAGGCTTCGCCTAAGCTCCGTGACGATATGACCGAAGTGGAATATGGTGGAGGGGGCACCGCTGCACGGCTAAGGAACGATCCGTAGATCAACTTGTGTGTCCATGGGGTGCCCCCGCCTGTATATAAAGGAGGGAGGGAGGAGGAGGCCAGCCCTAGGAGGGGCGCGCTATGGGGAGTCCTACTCCCACCGGGAGTAGGATTCCCCCTTTCCTAGTCCAACTAGGAGTCCTTCCATGTATTAGGAGTAGGAGACAAGGAAGGGGAAGAGAGAAGGAAGGAAGGAGGGGGTGCGGCCCTTCCCCCTAGTCCAATTCGGACTAGGCCATGGGGCGCGCCCTGCCCTAGGTAGCCCTCTCTCTTTCCCTTGAGGCCCAATAAGGCCCAATACTTCTCCCGACGAATTCCCGTAACTCTCCGGTACTCGAAAATACCGAATCATTCGGAACCTTTCCGAACTCGAATATAGTCGTCCAATGTATCGATCTTTACGTCTCGACCATTTTGAGACTCCTCGTCATGTCCCCGATCTCATCCGGACTCCGAACTCCTTGGTACATCAAAACTCATAAACTCATAATATAAGCATCGCCATCGAAACCTTAAGCGTGCGGACCCTACGGGTTCGAGAACTATGTAGACATGACCTAGAACTATTCTCGGTCAATAACCAATAGCGGAACCTGGATGTTCATATTGGCTCCTACATATTCTACTGAAGATCTTTATCGGTCAAACCGCATAACAACATACGTTGTTCCCTTTGTCATCGGTATGTTACTTGCCCGAGATTCGATCGTCGGTATCCAATACCTAGTTCAATCTCGTCACCGGCAAGTCTCTTTACTCGCTCAGTAATGCATCATCCGTAACCAACTCATTGGTCACATTGCTTGCAAGGCTTATAATGATGTGCATTACCGAGAGGGCCCAGAGATACCTCTCCGACAATCGGAGTGACAAAACCTAATCTCAAATACGCCAACCCAACATGTACCTTTGGAGACACCTGTAGTACTCCTTTATAATCAGCCCGATTACGTTGTGACGTTTGGTAGCACCAAAGTGTTCCTCCGTAAACGGAGTTGCATAATCTCATAGTTACAGGAACATGTATAAGTCATAAAGAAAGCAATAGCAACATACTAAACGATCAAGTGCTAGGCTAACGGAATGGGTCAAGTCAATCAGATCATTCTCCTAATGATGTGATCCCGTTAATCAAATGACAACTCATGTCTATGGTTAGGAAACATAACCATCGTCGATTAACGAGCTAGTCAAGTAGAGGCATACTAGTGACACTCTGTTTGTCTATGTATTCACACATGTATTATGTTTCTGGTTAATACAATTCTAGCATGAATAATAAACATTTATCATGATATAAGGAAATAAATAATAACTTTATTATTGCCTCTAGGGCATATTTCCTTCAGAGCCAGCCCCCAAAGCTTCGCCTTCTCCGCTGGCTCCGGGCTCGCCGAGCTCGAGCGGCACCCCTGCCGCTGGACCGGTTGGTGGAGTGGTCCATTCCATAGGGCACCTCGAGCCCGCGCGCCCGCTGTCCTTTCTTCACGAGTCCTCCTGGGGCACATCCGGCTTGGCCCGTGTTCCTCCTCTGATCATAGATGGTGAATGGCTGAAGGCTGTCTTTGGCTCCTCCCCCGTGGGTGGACCGACGCCAGGCTGGATCCCCGGAGGGGTCCATTTGGTGTTGGCTACGGCGCCAGCCCCCAGCCCCACGCCAGGAGGGGGCGTGCCGCCTCGGGCCCTCCGCATACTCCGGTGGCAGAGGGTGATGCAGAAGACGTGCTCAGGCGTGCTCGGGAGAGTCGCGCCCTCCGCGAAGAGTTCCTCCAGGGGGCAGCTGATGCGGTGAGCCGGATCGGGGCAGAGCTTGCAGTCGAGGATGCGCGCATCGAGGCCGAAGGTTTGCGCCTTGCTGAGGAGAGGCGCAAGCTGAAGGTAGCCATCGCCCTCGCGCGTCACCAACGTGATCTCGACAACGCGAAGGACGGCGTCGCTGGTGGCTGCTCGGGAGGCCTGCTCCCAGGCCATCGAGGAGGCTCGGGAAGCAGACCGACGGTGCAAAGATGTGGAGGAGCGCGCACGGGAGCTCCAAGCCTGGAGCAACTCCCTGGAGCAGCAAGTGGAACTGCGCCAGGCGGCCCTTGGGTCGATGCAGGGGGCCTCCGTTGACCAGGCGGAGCTTTTGAAGCGCGAGGAGGTGCTGACGCTGGAGGCCGCCGAATGCAACCTCGACCTTGAGCGGTTGGAGACGAGGGAGCGCCTGGTGGCCCAGGCGGAGGATGATGTTGCTGCGCGCGAAGCCCGGGTCCAGAAGAGGTCGACCGCCGCATGGCGGAAGCTTGCTCGGCCTTCGAGCGCGAATACGAAGTGAGGTTGGGGTTGTTTGGGGCCGAGGCTGAGGGCAGGACCGCGGGCCTCAAGGCCAAACTGGATGAAGTGACACGGCGTGCGGACTCCTCCGCAGCCGCCCTTGGCGCAGCACAGGCGGAGCTGGCCACTTCCCGGGCTGAGCTGATTCTTCTCCAACAAAGGGTTGATGACGCCGAGGCCATCACGCAGCGGAACGAGGACGAGATCCGTGAGCGGAGGGTTCCGGAGCATGAGCATGCTCCCATGCTTCGAACGCTTAGGGAGAGGGCCAACTCCGCTTTGGGCAACATTTGCGAGGCTGCCGCTGAGGAGCCGCATGAGGCCAACTACGCCGACAACCTTCAGTTTTTCACCAGAGTGGTGACGCTTTGGAGAACCGTTTCGAGAGGTCCCGTTGGCTTGTTGAAGAGAGGAGCCGAGCCTTGCTCGGGCGCGCCTTCTCCCGTGTCTTCAGCTATCTGCAGGGAAGGGACCCCCACTTCGACTTCGACGCTGCCATTGCACCCGTGCCCATAGCCGTCCGGGGCGACCTGGCGCAATGGGTGGAGAACAACGTGGACGCCCTCGTCAGGGCCTTTGCGTCTGATGACGACGGCGTGGTCGTGGCTGCCGATGAAGGCGGCGTTGTGGACGCGCCTGGCGCTGACGGAGATGCTGGCGGTGGTGGCGACGATGTTAGCGACGCCAGTGACGCCTCCGAGGGTGCCCCAGAAGACGCAGTGAGTGATATGTCCGACTGACCGCATGTCACTGCTGTTCACCCTACACGAAGAAGGTTCGGGCTTGGCCCTGAAGAATGTAAGAGCATTTTGGGAGGGGAGGCCCCTCATGTAAAGATTTGTGATCAACACCCTGGTAAACACAACGTTGCGTGTGAGCTTAGCCGCTAGCCCAGTGATGGTTAAGCTGATTCATTTACCTTTTGACCCCGACGAGCCCTGAGCGGGCCTACGGGGGGTCGCCGCGCCTCGAGTGTCTTCCGATCAGCCTGTTGATCCTGCGATGAGAACCTCCGGAGAGGGTGTGGCGACAGCGGTCCCGGCTGTAGACGTGCCTGGCCCGGCCCGGCTCGCGAGGGGCTCGCGAGGGGGGGGGGGGGCAGCCGATGCTAACTTTGGACGTAAAGCCGAAACCAGAACACGAGAGATTGCTCGAACGAGACTAAACACCCCTCCCCAAACACACGCAAGTCTCGAACTCAAATCCAACTTAAATCCAAACCGAAGAAACTTGTCAACAAGGAAGAAGCAAAAAGCAAAAGGCCGCGTTCGGCACCTAGTCTAGTCTTCGACGTCTTCTCACCAACGCGGAGCTAAGTGCTGCCACTGGGCGTGGGCGGGAGTCCCCGAGGCCCGAGGGCGGCTCTCCGGATACTCTGGGGCGTGTACAGCCCCACTCATTATTACGTGAGAGTGTCACGGGCGGCGAGCTTCACAGGCACTGGGCCTTCTTCACAGGTATCGGCCTTGCTTCATATCGCCAGACGAGGGCCCCTCCTTGCGCCTCACTCTGCCGCCATTGACAGCGACCGGAAACTAAGGACGACGCCAATGGGGTAGAGTGGTCGCCAGCGGTTCCCCCGACGACCACGGGTCTTCTGCCGGGGGCAGGCCCTGGGGCACCTCCCCGGCAGAGGGCCTACCTCCTGAGAACGCCTTGCTCCGACCGCCGCGGGGGCGAGCCCAGATCTCGGCCCCTCTCCTGCAGCCCCCTGCGCCCTCCTCCCGAGGGATAGGAGACTGCATCATTGGGGCAGCCATCTACTGCGGCGACCTGTACCTCCTGCGACCCATGGTTAGCGTAAGCTTGCTCCTGAGGGATGAGTGGTACCCGATAGTTGCTGCTGCCGGTGAGGTTGTCGAGGCTCTCTTGGGGTTCCTGAAAGAGCTCGGCTTCTGGCGCCTCCTCGTCCCAGCCTGGCCTGAGGAATGAGCCATGATCTTCTTCCAGTGCGCGCCCCTGATCCACCATGCGGGGCACATAAGCTTCCGGGGCCACCACCTCGTGGACCTCGCCGTAGCGCCCCGCATGCCACACAGTCTGGCTTGGAGCGCCGTCTTGGAGGTGATGGCGCGGCGGTCCGCCAGAGCCGAAGGTCGCGGCGTGCACCCCTTCGCCGGGCTGAGGAGGGGTCGGGGCGACTTGCCGCCCGGTGCTGACGGAGGTGTTGGCGCTGGACTGGCCCGGGAGTCCGCTCGAAGTTGCGTGAGCACGCATAATGCCGCTATACGGTCCGCCCTGGATCTGGGGCGGCAGCTGGATGCAGAAATGGGGTGTTCATGAGGCGGCTGCGTCCAGGAGCTCGGCCACTCGTTCCAACAACACGTCGCGGCCGCCCTCTAGCAACCGGCATCGTAGCAGCTCTCGGGCCACCGTGAGCGCGGCCCTGGAGTTCGCCTGCTCCCGTCGGGTGTACGGCGCTGTGGCCGCGGCGTGGTTTGAGGCCCTTGCTGCGGCCCGCACCTGCCGTGGTGTGAGGGCAGGCGGCGTCTGGCCGCGTCGCCCGCACCCCGCAGCGCCCTGCGGAGCGCGGGCTGCCTGAGGCGCAAGGTTGAGGTCGCCCTGAGCCGGCGATACGGCGTGGGCGGGCCACGCCGCCCAGTGGTCGGCGTTGGCAGCCGGGTCACTTGACATCTGAACAGCGAGGCGACAGAACGCGATGCGGAGGAAGAAGGATTCCGGCGCACCCCTACCTGGCGCGCCAAATGTCGGATTTCGGGTTCCGACAGACCCTTGAGGTTCGAACACTGGGGTGCGCACGGAGATCTCTCCCCTACTGATCTACGTCCGATCTCCTCGTGTGAACTAAGTTGGAAACGATGAACAACACAAAGGACACGAAATTTATACTGGTTCGGGCCACCGTTGTGGTGTAATACCCTACTCCAGTGTGTGGTGTGGTGGATTGCCTCAGGGGCTGATGATGAACAGTACATGGGAAGAACAGCCTCGCGAGGGGTGTTCTTGAGCGGGTGCGGTGTGTTCTACCTGGTCTGGATCTCTCCTACTCTGAGGTGGCTAGCTCTATTTATAGAGGCCCTAGGCCTCTCCCCAAATAATGAGCGGGAAGGGCGCCAACAATTGGCCATTTTGAAGGGGAACATCTAGTACAAGTTATCCCGACCAAAGGTGGTCTTGGCTGCCAAAGCACCGTGACGACGCCGCCTTGGGCTCCACGGTGACCTCCGTCTTGCCGCCTGTTGGTCTTGGTCTCGTTGCACGGAATGGTAACATTTGCCCGATGCCTTGGCCTGTGCTTGCCCCTTTGCACCAAGGGGAAACAAGGACATCAAGGCAGGCCGGCGCCCTCGGGCGCCTCACTGGTCTCGATCGTCATGGCTTGCGTCACGGGCTCCTCGTGAGGTGCCCCTGCCTTGATCTCTCCGCCTCCTCGCGAGCCTGCCTGATGAGGCTGCCTCTAAGGAAGCTTCTTGTCGTCCGCCCCGCGAGGCTTGGCCCCTCGCGAGGGTCTTGAGCTTGAGCTGATGAAGCTGGGCCGTGCTGGGCCCCCACTTGAGCCACGCCAGCAGCCGCAGCAGTGCAAGTCTGGGACCCCTGCCCGAGCGCCGACGATCATACAAGCAATTCACGAATGATTAGTAGAAGGAAGAGAACTTTCACATGAAAATACACTATCTTGGTCTTTTGTGATTGTGAGCCCCCATCAAAATATTATATGCCAAAATTGTTGAGGTTGGACAAGGAAGACAACGTAATGGTTTATGTTTATTCTTATTCACATAGAAGTTATATTGTCATAGATCCTTCAACATGTGGTGCTTGCCCCCCGTCTTTGCTAGCCAGAAATTCCGCACCAAGTAGAGATACTACTTGTGCATCCAAAAACCCTTAAACCCAAATCTTATTTTCAAGATTCCACCATACCTACCTAAGGATTGAGCAGGATCCTTCAAGTAAGTTGTCATCGGTGCAATAAGGCAATACAAATTGCTTCTAAAAGTGTTAGATCATTTGGTGTAAGAGAAAATTGAGCGTTGTACGAACTTGTGATGGCAAAGAATAAAAGTGAAAAATTGCATAATAAAGGTTGCTATCATAAGGGGCAATATAAGTGACGTTCTTTTTGCACTAAGGGGTCGAGCATACAAACAAATAAGCGCATGACAACCTCTGCTTCCCTCTGCGAAGGGCCTATCTTTTACTTTTATGTATTTACTTTTATGCAAGAGTCAAAGTTTTTCTCTCTACTCCTTTTTATTTTTCTCCTTTGGCAAGCATCATATGGCGAGGAAAGATCTAGGCACATATATCCAGTTGGATATGGGTAGCATGAGTTATTATTGTTGACATCACCCTTGAGGTGAATACGTTGGGAGGCAAAATTGTAAGCCCCTATCTTTCTATGTGTTCGGTTGAAACGTTTTGCTCATGTGTATGCGGTGAGTGTTAGCAATCATAGAATACTATATGATGGTTGAGTATGTGGAGCTCTTACTGACTCTGTTGAATAAGTTGAATTGCAATTGCTTGGTGACTAGAATATAGGTTTTGAGTTTCAAGAGAATTCATTGTTTGAACCTTAACATGTGAATTGGTTGCTACTTTAACATGATGAGTTTTATGAGAAAGAGTTGCTGTTATGATGCTAGGAAAAGTGATTGAAATTGTCATTGATCAAACTTGTGCACTTTGCTAGCATTCTAACTTCATAAATTATTTCTTTTATCATTTACCTACTCGAGGACGAGTAGGAATTAAGCTTGGGGATGCTGATACGTCTCCAACGTATCTATAATTTATGAAGTTTTCATGGTGTTATATTATCATTCTTGGATGTTTTACAATCATTTTATAACAACTTTATATCATTTTTTGGGACTAACCTATTGACCCGATGGCCAAAGCGCCGCCTATTTTTTGCTTGTTTTTTTACATTGCAGGAAATCAATATCAAATGGAGTCCAAACACCGTGAGACTTTTTGTGGATTTTTATGGACCAGAAGACTCCCGATGGGCAGAGCAGACTGGGGTGCCGAGGGGCACAACCCACCAGGACACGCCTGGGGGCCCAGGCGCGCCCAGGTGGGTTGTGCCCACCTCGATGGCCACCCGCACCCCCTCTTTGCCCTATAAAATCCCAAATATTCAAAAAACCCTCGGGGTTAACCTAGATCAGAAGTTCCACCACCGCAGGCCTCTGTAGCCACCGAAAACCAATCTAGACCCTGTTCCGGCACCCAGCCGGAGGGGGGATCATCTCCGGTGGCCATCTTCATCATCCTGGCGGCCACCACGATGAGGAGGGCGTAGTCCACCCTCGGGGCCGAGGGTTTGTACCAGTAGCTATGTGTTTGATCTCTCTCTCTCTTTCTCTCTCTCTCTCTCTCTCATGTTCTTGAGATGTCACGATCTTGATGTATAGCGGGCTTTGTTAATATAGTCGGATCATATGGTGTTTTCCCCTCTCTATCTTGTGATGAATTGAGTTCTCCCTTTGAGATTTCGTTTCATCAGATTGAATACTTTCATGGATTTGAGAGCACTTGATATATGTCTTGCAAATGAATACTCGTGGTGACAATGGGGTATTATTTTGATTCACTCGATATATGTTTTGGCACTCAACTCGCGGATTTCTGAGGTGACATTGGGGTAATCTACGCATAAGGGTTGATGCACGTTCTTGTCTTTGTATCTTCGGTAGAAATCTTGGGACACTCTTTGAAGTTCTTTGTGTTGGATTGAGTATTACGATTAGTGTTATTTTAGTACAAACTCTTGGATAGATCGGTCGGAAAGAATAGCTTTAAGGTGGTTTCGTACCCTACAAACAATTTATTCTTATGTTCTCCGCTAGATAGGAACTTTGGAGTGATTCTTCATCGCACGTTGAGGGATGGTTATATGATCCAATTATATTAGCATTGTTGAGAGATTGCACTAGCGAAAGTACGGACCCTAGGCCTCATTTTCAAGCATTGCAATACCGTTTTTGTGCCCGTTCACTATTTGCTACCTTGCTGTTTTTATTTATTCATATTATAAAAGTATATTTCTACCATCCATATTACACTTGTATCACCATCTCTTCGCCAAACTAGTGCACCTATACAAATTGCCATTGTATTGGGTGTGTTGGGGACACAAGAGATTTCTTGTATTTGATTGCAGGGTTGTTTGAGAGAGACCATCTTCATCCTACGCCTCCCACGGATTGATAAAACTTAGGTCATCCACTTGAGGGAAAATTGCTACTGTCCTACAAAACTCTGCGCTTGGAGGCCCAACACGAGTCTACAAGAATAAAGTTGCGTAGTAGACATCAATACATAGTTTGTTAGTTCTCATAAGATAATCATCTTTGATGTAATAGCGTTCCCAAGATGTATGCGTCAAAAATTTGGCATATGGAATATCAAAAGTAGGATCATGCGCGTACAAGTCTTTTATGTGCTCAAAGCCAATGACATTCAATTCAAGTTTAGTAACAAGCATGCATTTGCGGGAAAGCGCATCTGCCACAACATTTTCTTTGCCTTTGATGTACTTGATGACATAGGGAAAAGACTCAATGAATTCACTCCACTTAGCATGACGCTTGTTCAACTTAGTTTGACCCTTAATGTACTTAAGCGTTTCATGGTTGGTATGAATGACAAATTCATGGGGGCAAAGATAATGTTCCCACTCACGCAAAACTCGCACTAAGGCATATAGCTCTTTGTCATAGATGGGATAATTGAGTTGCGCTCCGGAAAGTTTTTCGTTAAAGTAAGCAATTGGGCGTTTCTCTTACATTAACACACCTCCTATGCCATTACCGCTAGCATCGCAATGAACTTCGAAAGTTTTGTCAAAATTGGGTAATGCAAGCACGGGAGAATGAGTAAGCAAAATTTTAAGTTCATTAAATGCGGTATCTTGGGATGGTCCCCAAACAAAGGGTGCATTTTTCTTACTCAAAGCATGTAAAGGGGATGCAATGGTGCTAAAATCCTTCACGAATCTATGACAGAAACTGGCTAAGCCAAGGAAGCTACGCATTTGTTGCAAGTTTGTTAGTTGGGGCCAAGTTTTAATAGCATTGATCTTAGATTCATCAACACGAACACCCTTAGAAGACATGGCGAAACGCAAGAAAATGAGCTTATCAACACCAAAAAGGCATTTGTCCATATTAGCATAAAGGCGCTCTTTTCTAACAGTTTGCAAAATGGTTCTAAGATGGGTGACATGATCTTTGAGAGATTTTCTAAAAACAAGTATGTCATCAAAATAGACCATAACAAATACACCAATGTAGGGGTGAAGAACAAAATGCATGACACGCATGAAGGTACCGGGTGCTTCGGATAAGCCCATTGGCATAACAAGCCATTCATATAAGCCAAATTTGGTCTTAAATTCGGTTTCCATTCGTCACCTTCTTGTATGCGGATTTGGTAGTAGCCACTCTTAAGGTCAATTTTAGAAAAAAATGGTGGCTCCGCTAAGCTCATCTAACATATCATCAAGGCGTGGAATAGGATATCTGTAGCAAACAGTAATAGCATTGATAGCACGACAATCGGAACACATGCGATCTGTACCATCTTTCTTGGGAACAAGGATTGCCGGGATGACACGTGGTCTCAAGCTTTCTCGTACATGGCCATTGTCGATGAGTTGTTGTACTTGCCGTTGGATTTCCTTGGTTTCTTCGGGATTGACGCGGTATGGTGCCTTGTTAGGAAGAGGGGCTCCAGGTATGAGGTCAATGCAGTGTTCGATGCCTCGTAGTGGAGGTAGTCATGGAGGTAGCTCATCGGGGAATACATCTTGGAATTCCTGCAATAGAGAAGACAACACTAAAGGTGGATTGTGAGAGGTGTTAGTTTTGGTGCCTCGTCCTTGCACAAAAGGACATAGTGCATAACACTTGATGGGTTCTCACACACTTCTCTCATCTCACTTTTGGTAGCAAATGGCACGAGGTTTTTCTTGTCGCTCATCGTGGAGGCACACATTTTTGGTTTGTGGCTCTCACTCCCTTTGGGTGGCTCACTCTCTCACTATTCTCTCCATGATGTTTTGTTGCTTGCTTATCGATGATCACTTGGTTTGGTGACATAGGTCGTAGCATGTACTCCTTTCCCTTCATCTTGAAGCTATAGTGATTGGTACGCCCGTTGTGGTGACGCCGCGGTCGAATTGCCACGGTCGTCCAAGTAGGAGATGGCAAACGGACATCGGAATGACATCACACTCCAAAGTGTCTTCGTATGCTCCTATCTTGAAGGAAACTTGCACGGTGTGCTCTACTTGGATAGTGCCGGAGTCTCTAAGCCATTGGACCTTGTAGGGGCGAGGGTGCTTCATCTTGGCTAATTGGAGCTTGGAGCATAGTCCTTCACTCGCCAAGTTATGGCAACTTCCTCCATTGATGATGACCTTCACGGACCTTCCATTGACGCCTGCCTTGGTGTGGAAGATATGGCATCTTTGGTCTTCATCTTGTTGATGTTGAAGTGTCGAGACTTTAGAGACAACAAGAGCGGAGCTCGAATCTTCATCACAAAAGACTTGATCATCTTCATCCTCGTTCACGCGCCGGTGCATGGCCACTTGCTCAAGGGCCTCCATTTCCTCTTCACTCATGGAGTCATAGGTGCCGTCATCGTTGAGGATCATGGTGTGCTTGTTAGTACACTCGAAGGACTTGTGGCCTCGGTCGCCACATGTGAAGCACTTGATGGAACTTGTCTTGATGGTCTCATCCGGTGGGGTCGTAGATGATGAAGCTATATATCGGCTTGAAGTTGCTTGTAGTAGGAGGATGGCTTGAGGATGTTGAAGTTTTCTTGTAACTTGACTTGTCACTGTTGTTTGTAGAAGGTTTCTACTTCTTGAGCTTGCGTTGATTTTTCCCTTGAAGAGGAAAGGGTGATGCAACAAAGTAGAGATAAGTATTTTCCTCAGTTAGAGAACCAAGGTATCAATCCAGTAGGAGACAACGCACAAATCACCTAATACCTGCACAAACAATCAAACAACTTGCACACAACGCGATAAAGGGGTTGTCAATCCCTTCACGGTCACTTGCAAAAGTGAGATCTAATAGAGATATATGAAACTAAACAAATGATAAGTAAATATTTTTGGGTTTTTGGTTTATAGATTGGAAAGTAAATGATTGCAAAATAGTAGATCGGAAACTTATATGATAGAAAATAGATCCGAGGGCCATAGGTTTCACTAGAGGCTTCTCTCAAGATAGCAAACAATACGGTGGGTGAACAAATTACTGTCGAGCAATTGATAGAAAAGCGCAAAGTTATGACGATATCTAAGGCAATGATTATGAAATATAAGCGTCACGTCCGTGTCAAGTAGACCAAAACGATTCTGCATCTACTACTATTACTCCACACATCGACCGACTCCTACCTGCATCTAGAGTATTAAGTTCATGAAGAACAGAGTAACACATTAAGTAAGATGACATGATGTAGAGGAATAAACTCAAGCAATATGATGTAAACCCCATCTTTTTATCCTCGATGGCAACAATACAATACGTGCCTTGCTGGCCCTACTGTCACTGGGAAAGGACACCGCAAGATTGAACCCAAAGCTAAGAACTTCTCCCATTGCAAGAAAAACCAATCTAGTTGGCCAAACCAAACCGATAGTTCGAAGAGAATTACAAAGATATCAAATCATGCACATAAGAATTCAGAGGAGATTCAAATCATATTCATAGATAAGCTGATCATAAACCCGCAATTCATCGAATCTCGACAAACACACTACAAAAGAAGATTACATCGGATAGATCTCCAAGAACATCGTGGAGAACATGGTATTGAGAATCAAAGAGAGAGAAGAAGCCATCTAGCTACTAGCTATGGACCCGTAGGTCTGACGTAAACTACTCACGCTTCATCGGAAGGGCAATAAAGTTGATGTAGAAGCCCTCCGTGATCGAATCCCCCTCCGGCGGGATGCCGAAAAAGGCCCTAAGATGTGATCTCACGGGTACAGAATGTTGCAGCGGCGGAAAAGTGTTTTTGTGGATGGTTCTGAGGGTTTGGGAATATATGTGAATTTATAGGACGAAGAAGTAGGTCAGGGGGGCTTGGAGTAGGCCACAAGGCAGGGCGCCCCCCCTAGGGCGCGCCCCTATGGCTTGTCGTCTACTCCAAGGTCTTCTGACTCGGAGTCCAAGTCCCACAGGTGTCTTATGGTCCAAGAAAAATCACTGCGAAGGTTTTATTCCGTTTGGACTCTGTTTGATATTCCTTTTCTACGAAACTCAAAAAACAAGAAAAAAACAAAAACTGGCACTGGGCTCTAGGTTAATAGGTTAGTCCCAAAAATAATATAAAAGAGCATATTAATGCATATAAAACATCCAAAATAGATAATATAATAGCATGGAAAAAATTATAGATACGTTGGAGACGCATCAAGCATCCCCAAGCTTAATTCCTGCTAGTCCTCGAGTAGGTAAGTGATAAAAACTGATTTTTTCATGTGGAATGCTACCTAACATATTTATGCATGTAATTTTCTTTATTGTGTCATGAATGTTCAGATCCATAAGATTCAAAACAAAAGTTTAATACTGACATAAAAACAATAATACTTCAAACATACTAACAAGGCAATTATGTCTTCTCAAAATAACATGGCCAAAGAAAGCTTATCCCTACAAAATCATATAGTCTGGCTATGCTCCATCTTCATCACGCAAAATATTCAAATCATGCACAACCCCGATGACAAGCCAAGCAATTGTTTCATACTTTTGATGTTCTCAAACTTTTTTAACTTTCATGCAATACATGAGCGTGAGCCATGGACATAGCACTATAGGTGGAATAGAATGTGGTGGTTGTGGAGAAGGCAAAAAGAAGGAGATAGTCTCACATCAACTAGGCGTATCAATGGGCTATGGAGATGCCCATCAATAGATATCAATGTGAGTGAGTAGGGATTGCCATGCAACGGATGCACTAGAGCTATAGGTGTATGAAAGCTCAAAATAAAACTAAGTGGGTGTGCATCCAACTTGCTTTCTCATAGGGCAATTTGAGGAAGCCAATCGTTGGAATATACAAGCCAAGTTCTATTATGAAAAATTCCCACTAGCATATGAAAATGACAACATAGGAGACTCTCTATCATGAAGATCATGGTGCTACTTTGAAGCACAAGTGTGGAAAAAGGATAGTAACATTGCCCCTTCTCTCTTTTTCTCTCATTTTTTTCTTTTCTTTTTTTCTTTCTCTTTTCTTTTCTTTTCTCTTTTTTTGTTTGGCTTCTTTGGCCTCTTTTTTTATTTTTTTATTTCCTCACATGGGACAATGCTCTAATAATGAAGATAATCATACTTTTATTTACTTACAACTCAAAAAATTACAACTCGATACTTAGAACAAAATATGACTCTATATGAATGCCTCCGGCGGTGTACCGGGATGTGCAACTACTCAAGAGTGACATGTATGAAAAAAATTATGAAAGGTGGCTTTGCCACAAATACAATGTCAACTACATGATAATGCAAAGCAATATGACAATGATGGAACGTGTCATAATAAAACGGAATGGTGGAAAGTTGCATCGCAATATATCTCGGAATGACTATGAAAATGCCATAATAGGTAGGTATGGTGGCTATTTTGAGGAAGGTAAATGGTGGGTGTATGGTACCGGCGAAACTTGTGTGGTACTAGAGAGGCTAGCAATGGTGGAAAGATGAGAGTGCGTATAATCCATGGACTCAACATTAGTCATAAAGAACTCACATACTTATTGAAAAAATCTATTAGTCATAAAAACAAAGTAGTACACGCATGCTTCTAGGGGGATAGATTGGTAGGAAAAGACCATCGCTCGTCCCCGACCGCCACTCATAAAGAATACAATAAAAAAATACCTCATGCTCCAACTTCGTTACATAACGGTTCACTATACGTGCATGCTATGGGACTCACAAAACTTAACACAAGTATTTCTCCAACTCACAATTACTCACTAGCATGACTCTAATATCACCATCTTTATATCTCAAAACAATCATAAGGAATCAAACTTCTCATAGTATGCAATGCACTTTATATGAAAGTTTTTATTATATCCCCCTTGAATGTCTATCATATTAGGTCTAAATTCATAACCAAAGCAAATTACCATGCTGTTTAGAGACTCTCAAAATAATATAAGTGAAGCATGAGAGTTCAATAATTTCTACAAAATAAAGCCACCGCCGTGCTCTAAAAAGATATAAGTGAAGCACTAGAGCAAAATTGCCTAGCTCAAAAGATATAAGTGAAGCACATAGAGTATTCTAATAAATCACGATTCATGCGTATCCCTCTCAAAAGGTGTGTACAACAAGGATGATTGTGGCAAACTAAAAAGTAAAGACTCATATCATACAAGACGCTCCAAGCAAAACACATATCATGTGGTGAATAAAAATATAGCCTCAAGTAAAGTTACCGATAGATTTAAGATTTAAAGAGGGATGCCTTCCGGGGCATCCCCACGCTTAGGCTCTTAGTTGTCCTTGAATATTACCTTGGGGTTCCTTGGGCATCCCCAAGCTTAGGCTCTTGCCACTCCTTATTCCATAGTCCATCAAATCCTTACCCAAAACTTGAAAACTTCACAACACAAAACTCAATAGAAAATCTCATAAGCTCCATTAGTATAAGAAAATAAATCACTACTTTTGGTACTGTTGTGAACGCGTTCTTTATTTATATTGGTGTAATATCTACTATATTCCAACTTTTCCATGGTTCATACCCCCCAATACTACCCATAGATTCATCAAAATAAGCAAACAACACATAGAAAACAGAATCTATCAAAAAACAGAACAGTGTGTAACAATCTGCAACTCTCGAATACTTCTATAACTCCAAAAATTCTGAAAAATTAGGAAAACAGGGGCACGTAAATTAATCTTCTGCAAAAATAATCAGTATTTTATCGCGCTTATGTGATTTCTAACAATTCTGGGACTGAGCGCAAAAGTTTTTGTTTTTCAGCAAGATCAAATCAACTATCACCGTAAGCTATCCCAAAGGTCTTACTTGGCACAAAAACTAATTAAAACACCAAAACACAATTACTACTGAGGTAATAATGTGCAATTTATTCAAGAACAGTAGCAAAAAAAGCACAAAAGTAAAATTGGGTTGCCTCTGAAAGTGCAATCTTGCTCTGAAGTATATTTTTGATGTTGGTGACAAAATACACATAGGGGACTAACCATGTTTGCTGAGTATATACACATGACATCAGTCCGCTGGTTGTTTTAATGTGCATCATGGACACATCATATGAGATATTACTCAAGTAATTAAACAATGCGGAAAGGAGCAAACAAAGACGAAGCATCGTGCTCTTTTATATATTTCTTGAGTAATAGGGACCCCGCAATATTAAGAGGGGATCCGAGGTGTAGGTTCAAGGCTTGCTCACAATATACCTCACAAGAAGTTTTTCACAAAGACCAAAGTCCCTAGCAAAACTACTTAGCCAAAACCCACTACTCTTTCTCTTCATTCTATCCACAAGCTGACCCCATAGCCGGATCATCCGGACTTGGCCCTGGATCATCTGGGCTTGTCCCTGGATTGCCCGGAGCTGGATCCGGATCGTCCGGATAATGCATCCAGGGGGCATCATTTGGCACTGATTATAGCCGGATCATCCGGACCTGCCCCAGATCATCCGGGCTATGCTCGGATCATCCGGACCTCGTCCCGGATCGTCCGGATAATATCGCTCCCTGCATCACAAAACTTTGGTGGATGAATCCAGATCATCCGGGCATTCATCCGGATCATCCGGGCTTACGACCAGATCATCCGGGCTATCCTCCGGACTGTCCAGCCTCCATGCAGCTCTGTTGCTACCACTTACATCCGGGTCTATAGCCAGATCATCCGGACGTTGTCCAGATCATCCGGATGGTCCTCCAGATCATCCGGGCAAGTCAACCTCTACTCAAAATGGCTCTAATCTGTTGTGGGTATATATAGCTCCTTACCTCTTCCAGATAACGCTGAACACTCCACTCCAACATGCCCCAAGAACACATGTGCTCCCTCTCTCTTGCTCATCCATGAAATCCTAGATCCCGGTTTGATTCTTGAGAGTTTGAAAGAGTTGTTCCAATCAAAAGAAAGATCTTCTCCCTCTCCTTCTTGTGACCGAAGAAAATCGTGATTTGAGCAAGTCTTGAGCTTTTTCCCCTCGGATCTTGTTACTCTTGGAGGTTGGAGAATCCTAGGCGGTAGGAGTCTTTTGGTGAGGAATCGATCATTGTGATTACCCTCGGAAAGTTTGTGAGGGTTTGGAGACCACCCCAAGGTCTACCACTAGTGGTTGAGAAACACCTTTGTGGTGTTGTCTCAAAGGGATAATAGGGTGAGCCTTCGTGGCGTTGGTGTGCCTTTGTGGTAACATCCACCTCTCTAACGGTGACGTAGCTTCCCTCCAAGGAAGTGAACATCGACATACATCCTCGTCTCTCGGAGTTACGGTTATTCCTAACCCTAACTATCTACTTATGGTTACTTGTCTCTTAGCACTTATATTATATTGTGCTTTCTTACTCTCATATTTGTGTTACTTGTTTATCTTGCTTAGCTATTAGCATCATACTTGCAATTGTTAGGCTCACTTTCATATTTCTCATTATTGCCTAAAATTGCAAAGTAATAATTAAAATTTGTAATTGTACCTATTCACCCCCCTCTAGGTCCATCTTGATCCTTTCAATTGGTATCAGAGCCTCGTGCTCTATTCTTGTGGCTTAACCGCCCTAGAGCGAGATGAACTCTGATGGGACTCCCCTTGCCACGGATCCGAAGAATACGGGCGTGACTTCCACGAAAGTCAAATCCTTCACTTCTAAGGATCTGGAACGGGCGCTTGCTAAGCAAAAGGAGGAGCATGATGCTTCTCTTGAGGCCTTGGTCCAAATGAGACTAGCCACACTAACCACGATGCTTGCACGACTTTCTGGTGGTGCGGCCTCGAGGCCTGTTGTGCCTACTCCTTCACTGTAGCGACCAGACCCGAATGGATCAAGTCTCTGTGCTCAGTGTCATCCTTGGATCAGTAATGCTGACACCACACAGTACTTCGAAGGATTTATAGCAGAGTAGCAATCACACACTTATTACAATGTTGTCCACAAGGAACTTATTACAATAATATGGCTTAAGGCCATCTAATAATAACAGCGGAAGGCTTGGAAGATAAGTGAGTCCATCAACTCCATCGGCATCACTGAGTATAGAACCACGACCTAACACCTTACTCGTTGTCTGAAAAGTCTACAACGTGAAAGTTGCAGCCCGAAAACGGGTCAGCACATGGAATATGCTGGCAATGTAACATATAGAGAGTAATGAAGGAATAAGCCTATACTACATGCATATATGGCTGGTGGTAAAGCTCTACGGTTATACTTTTGCATAAAGCTAGTTTTTCCCTACAACAAAGGAATAATTTTATTTAACTATCATGGTGGTTGTTAAACATTGAGAATGGTTGACAGCATCCTCAATCCCAATTAAAAAGTACTCATCAAAACCCAATAACATTTATTAGAAGTAACATGTTGAGATTCACATGATATTCAATTACTAGATACTCAAGACGTCCATAACCGGGGACACGGCTAATCATGATTAGTTTATACACTCTGCAGAGGTTTGCGACTTTTCCCCACAAGACTCGATCGCCTCCGCTTGGTTCTCGTGACTACATGGTGTTTGAGAAGCGGATGACCGAGACACAATCTTTCGTAAGCACTAGCACCTTACATGTGGGTAGACCGTACCAACCTACATCCCCTACATCAGCTAGCCTACCCGTAAGAGTTCGCACAACTTACTCAACTATGCCAGAGCCCATATTGGCTTGTGGCTGCACACGGAAGTTTCTAGTTTAAATAATCTCATGATCCCTTAGAGCACAGGTGGCGGTCTCAAGAAATCTGAGCAAGTCTGATAGAAACCAGTGCCTCAATCCACCCAGATGTGTGTTTAGGTTGCCACCTTAGATAAACCATTAATTAACAATCTCACATCTGTCATGGATATTCACTCACCCAATCCACGTCTACTAGCATAGCATGGCATAATAAGCAAACGTGAAGTAACTCCCAAGGTTTCATAAGTAAAACAGTATTAGGTACTACCTCAATCTACTTCCCATCCCACAATTTAAGTTGATCCTAAACATGCAAGTGTTTGAGGAATAGGGCTAATGCATAAAAACTGGGTAGTAGAAAAGGTATGATCAAATGTTACTTGCCTTGCTGATGATCCGCGAGACCTAGAGATTCGAAGTAACAAGCGGCGCACTCCGGGTGATCTAACGCAGACAAACAACAGGCACACAATAAGTACTCATCTAATGCACAGGGAAATCTCGAATAAAAGATCTAACCAGAGAGTTCAACTTAAGAACCCTGGTTGCAAAAAGAATCGAATCAAATAAAGCAACGAAAGTCGAAAGTCGAGAGAGATCGACTCGGTTTTAGCAATTTAAAACTTGGTCAAATTCTACAGTAGCAAAACTTTGTTTAAGTGGGTTAGTCGGAACGGCGGTTTCGAAACGAAACTCCAGGCGCTTGAATCACCTGATTCCGATAAACGAGCGAGAAAATAAACTGATTTGAAGATTGGATCGGAAATCGAATTCGGAAAATAACGGATTAAATCCAATTAAAAGAAAAACGATGAACGGTTAACCGAACGGACGTTCGTTAACAGAAACTAACCGACGAACACGTTCATTAAAACGAACGGGTCGGTGAACGTTCACTAAATAATAAAACCGAAAAAATAAACCGATCTAGGTTTTTTTAAAAACCGAACAACGAAAGAAAAACCGGATCGGTTTTGGAATAAACCGGACCGGGTGGCGCGTGGCGTGGCTACCTCCGCGGGGTCGGTGGCGGTCGGCGGGTGGCGGCGGGGTCGGCGGGGTCGGGCGACGGCGGCGTCGGCCTTGACGGCAAGGCGGCGTCGGGTTAAGGCGGCGGGGCGTGAGGAGGAGGAGAGGGGGGGGTTATAAAGGGAGGGGGGGTCCGGTGCCTTTGGGAGGGGGGCACGCACGGCGGCGCGGCGTGGCCGAGCCGGACTCGGCGGCAAGCGGCGGCGGGACTCCTCCAGCAGAGCGCCATGAGGGGAGGGCAATGGGCTGGGCTCATTCTTTGGGCAGGGGGCCTTTAGCCCAGTGCGAGCTGCTTTTTTTTAAAACAAAACGAAACAATTAAAATAAAACCAAACAAACTCCAAATTAAATCAAATTAATTTTCCCCGACTCTTAAAAATGAGTCAAACAAAATGAACTTTAAAACGGGGCAAAAATGCATATTTTTTTAAAATACTCATTTTTTCCCTAAAGCAAATAAACTTTGAAAAAACCAAAATTTGACTTATTTATTAAATCTTCATTTTTCCTAAATGTTGGGAAAGTCATATTATTCCCTCTCTTAATTTTTTATCGGAAAAACTTTTGAAGATAAATAAATAAATCCAAATGATCCTATTTTCAAAATTTGAGAAATCCCAAATATGAAAATAATGAAATCTCCAACTCTCTCCGAGGGTCCTTGAGTTGCGTGAAATTTTCTAGGATCGGAAAAATGCGAGAAAATATGATATGCATGATGACCTAATGTATAACATTCCAAATTGAAAATTTGGGATGTTACAAACCTACCCCCTTAAGATGAATCTCGCCCTCGAGATTCGGGTTGGCTAGAAAATAGGTGAGGTGGTCCTTAAGCAAAACTTCCTCTCTTTCCTGGTGGCTTCATCTTGATGTGGTGGCTCCAATCGAACTTTGCAAAACTTGATAACCTTGCTGCGAGTAACTCTGCTGGCATAATCGAGAATCTTGACTGGTTTTTCCTCATATGTTAAGTCATCCTTCAACTGAATTGCTTCGGTGGCACTGTGTCTCTTAACGGTATCTCTGCTATCCGGAATGACATTTCTTCAATGGAAACATGGAATACATCATGAACTCCTGACAGTCCTTCTGGCAATTCCAGCTTATAAGCAACTTCCCCATGCGTTGCAAAATCTTATACGGTCCAACGAAACGTGGTGCTAATTTTCCTTTAACTCCAAAGCGCTTAACTCCTCGAGCGGGATACTCTAAGATATACTCTGTCTCCAACTTCATATTCAGCGCCTTGCGTTTGAATCCGCATAGCTCTTCATGTTCGATCGGGCTACCTTGAGCCTGCTCTCGAATCAACTTAACCTTCATTCGCACTCCTTAATCAAATCTGGGCCAAACAATTGACGATCTCCGTTTAGTCCCATGACAACGGTGTCCTGCATCTTCTTCCATACTGAGCCTCGAAGGTGCCATCTTCAAGCTGGTTTGGTAATCGTTGTTATAAGAAAATTCTGCATACGGCAAATTATCATCCCAACTGGATCCATAATCTAATGCGAAGCTCTCGGATATCCTCCAAAATCTGATTGACTCTCTCGGTCATCCATCGGTCTGTGGGTGGAAAGTCATCTTGAATTCCATCTGGTTCCCAATGTTTCGTGTAACCGGTTCCAAAATTTCAAGGTAAATTGGGTTCCTCTATCGATAGGATGCTCCTCGGAACTCCGTGTAAACACACAATTCTGGTCATGTATATTTTTGCCAATTTAGTACTGCTATAGGTAGTCTTGACTGGAATGAAATGAGCTACCTTCGTCAAGCGATCGACTATAACCCATATCGAGTCATATCTGAACGAGTCTTTGGCAAACCTGTGATGAAATCCATGCCTAATTTATCCCACTTCCATTCGGTATCGGCAATGGTTGTAACAATCCTGCTGGCTTCGATGTTCTCGCCTTTACTCTCGACATACATCGCAAACTGCTACATACTCCGCAATATCCTTCTTCATTCCGGTCCACCAGAAAGTATTCTTCAAATCCAAATACATCTTGGTATTTCCTGGGTGAATCGAATAGGGTGAATCATGAGCTTCTTGCAAAATCAACTTCCTGATCTCTGGGTTATTGGGCACATAAACACGGTCTTCAAACCATAGGGTATCGTGCTCATCCTCACGAAATCCTTTAGCTTTTCCTTTGCTCATTTTCTCCTTTATAGAGGCAACTTCCTTATCGCCTTTTGGGCTTCTCGATTTTGTCCATCGCTGTAGACTGAATCTCCAATGCTGCTACATAGCCTCTCGAACTATTTCCAAACATAGATCTCAAGGTCCTCGGCTAACTCATTGGGTATTCCTCCCATCATTAGGGTATTGACGTGGCTCTTACGACTCAATGCGTCTGCTACAACGTTAGCCTTTCCGGGGTGATAATGCAATCTCATATCATAATCCTTGATAAGCTCTAACCATCTCCTCTGTCTGAGATTTAATTCCTTCTGTGTGAAGATGTACTTCAAACTCTTGTGATCCGTGTACACTTCACAATGATTTCCAATGAGAAAATGCCTCCATGTCTTCAATGCATGCACAACGGCTGCTAATTCCAAATCATGCGTAGCATAATTTAACTCGTGAGGCTTAAGCTGTCGTGAAGCATACGAAACAACTCTTCCTTCCTGCATAAGCACTGCTCCAAGTCCTCGACGTGAAGCGTCGCAATACACCTCATAATCCTTGGTTTGATCCGGCAATATTAAAAGCGTGAGGTAACCAATCTTTTCTTCACTCTCAAAACTTGCCTCGCAGTCCTCAAATCCATATGAATTTGTTATCCTTCTTCAACAATTCTGTCATAGGCTTTGCAATCCTTGAGAAATTCTCAATGAATCTTCGGTAGTATCCTGCGAGTCCAAGGAAACTCGAATCTCTCAACTGTCGTTGGTGCTTCCCATTTGGTTATGGTCTCAACCTTCGTAGGGTCAACTGCTATTCCTTCTCCGGATATAACATGTCCAAGAAATCCAACTTCCTTTAGCCAAAACTCACACTTGCTGAACTTGGCATATAACTGGTGTTCCTCGCTCCAAAACCAATCGCAAATGTTCCTTGTGTTCCTCTTCATCCTTCGAGAAAATCAAAATGTCATCAATGAACACCACGATTTAACTTATCCAAAAACTCCATAAACACTTTGTTCATCGTGTTCATGAAATAGGCTGGTGCGTTAGTCATCCAAATGACATAACGGTATACTCATACAGTCCATATCTCGTGGTAAACACTGTCTTGGGTATGTCCTGCTCCCGAATCTTCAACTGATGGTACCCTGATCGTAAATCGATCTTGGAAAACACTTTAGCTCCTTGCAAACGGTCAAACAAATCATTTATCATTGGTAGTGGGTACTTATTCTTGATTGTTACTTCATTCAATCCACGATAATCAACAACCATTCTTAGGGATCCATCTTTCTTCTCCACTAACAATACGGGTGATCCCCAAGGCGAAGAACTTGGGCGAATAAAACCTTTATCCAACAATTCCTTAATCTGCTTCTTGATTTCCTCCAAATCCTGTGCGGGCATCCTGTATGGTCGCTTTGATATTGGTCCTGTTCCTGGTAACAGCTCAATCAAAAACTCAATGTCTCTATCCGGTGGCATTCCTGGCAACTCTTCCGGAAATACATCAGGATAATCCTTCACCACTGGTACTTCTTCCTGCACCACTCCTGATAAGCAATTTACTTGCGTTCTCCTCGGCTTCGTGTCGCGATCGCATTTGATCCTTCTTCCTTCTGGTGTGGTGAGCAAAATTGACTTTGTGGTGCAATCTATGTTCCCTCCATACTTTGATAACCAATCCATGCCTAATATCACATCATATCCTTGGGATTCCAGAACTATTAGGTCTGAGGGGAAAACATAGTGTCCAATCCTTAATGGCGGTCGATCACACCATTTACTAGCCATGTATTCTGCTCCGGTGAGGTTACTAGCATGGGTGACCTAAGGGCTTGGGTCGGTAATTTGTACTTATCCACAAATCCCTTGATATGTATGAATGCGATGCACCAAGATCGAAAAGAACAACTGCATAAATGACTTAACCAAAAACTTACCGACATCTTGATCGGGCTGATCTTCAACCTCCTCCACATCAATGTGGTTCACCCGTCCCTATTGAAAGGGTTGGGCTTCTTTCCGAGCTTCCATTGCCATTTCCATTCGCCTTCGATACCATTTGCATAATGCCCGATCTTGCGGCACTTAAAACAAGTGATGTGACTCAGGTCTACCTTGGATGGTGTTGACGGGTTGGTGCGATTCTGTCCATTGCTTCCTCCATTCCCTGCTCCCATTCTTAGTGCCATTATGGTTATGCGAATTACCTCCTCCATGGGTATGTCAAACTGAATTCCAGATTTAGGGGTATAACGAGGCTTCTGCTTGGGCTCGAGTTATACTTCCCTTGTCCATACTTCCTCTTGCGGTTCTCAATTTGTCGCCGCTTTCCTTCAATCATGAGGGCTCGGTCTACCAACTCCTGGTAGTTGTTGAAACTTGCTACCATCAACGGCATGTCAACTCATCGCTCAGTCCTTCCGAAACTTCTCTGCTTAGCGGCGTCAGAGTAACGCTATCCGGGGCATAGCGTGCTAACTTACTAAAATCATCCACATACGCCAACATCCTTCCTCCTTGGCGTAAGTTGCGAAACTCACGCTTCTTCATGGCCATGGCTCCTGCTGAAACATGGGCAAGTCTGAAAGCTTGTCTTGGCCGATCCCATGTGACAAAGTCTCACGGGTAAGTGGTCTGTAAAATTCTCCCACCATGTCTGCTGCGGGTCCTTGAAGCTGGTGTGCGGCAAACTTCACTCTTTCTCCATCATGCATCCCGCAGTGGTCAACTCCTTCCTATCTTGCGGAGCCAATCATACTGCTACAATCGGCTCGGTGCTCTTTGGAATACACCGCGGATTCAGTCTAAGGAAACGAGTCAAGTGATCCGCGGGTGGTGGTGGTGGTGGGTTGTTGTTGTTGTTGTTGCCCTGGTTCTGCACCAATGTTTGAATCAAGGTGTTCTGCTGCTGAATCAATTGGGTGATCTCTGGCGGGAAAACGAACCCGGGGTCGCGTCTCGGAGGCATCTGATGGGTTTAGAAAAGACGAGAAATTAAGAGTAGAATGGGGTCTAAGGAGAATCACTACCCAAATGCACATGAGCAAATGCACACAAAATCACTTCATTCAATCAAACAAAGGGCTTACAACGATCTAACTATCGCAAAAGTGCGTGTACTATAATGTTTACATGGAGGTAATACTACTAATATGTGGGGGACTTCTACTAATTTGATACGGTGGAAGACTCCATGATGTCTGCTCCAGCTTCGTCTTCAAAGTCGGGTTCACTTGGATCCGAATCGATGTCGTCGATGATGATGTAGTTGCTTGGACAGCCGACGTACTTGTCTTCATTCTTGAGCGCCAATTTCTTCTTGAGTTCCTCGATCTCATACTTAAGATCGTTATTGTGTCTTGCTAGAGCTACGATCTCGTCCATGTAGTCCTTGCGTGTAGTCTTTAGCTCTTCTTCAAGTTCGATGATCCTTCCCTTTCCATTCTGCAACTCCAACATATCATTGCACATCTGGTTCTCCTGGCGTCGAATGTGCTGGTTTAACTCCTGGATGAAAGCTGCAATGGATCTATCCTTCTTGGTGCTGACTATCTCCCATTGTTCATCTCGACGTCCGCAAATCTGGTAGATAGTGTCCTTGAGGTCTTCTTGATAAACTTCTCCAATGCGCCCCATGGTGATATGAGCTGCCATGCTCTTTCCTGCACTCCAAGTTGGTGCATCAAAACACTATCTATAGGCTTGGTGATTGGGGCGAATGTCCTTCCCGAACGTGAGCTTGAATCTTCCAAAGACTCCTCTTCAGCAGAGTGGCGTTGAAAGTCCCGTGAAACTTGGTAGTCCAATGTTCGGTATTTGGTGACTTCCTTCAAGTGAAATCCAAAAGGTGTGCCTTCATCTGGTTGGCGTATTTGATCTTCGCGTCCGTCATCCTAAAGAGTAGAAAAGATGAGGAGTTAGAAAATGGGAAGAGAGTAGTGATCTATGGCTTTAACTTAGTGGTCGTGTCCTACAACAACGTGTGCTCGATACCATCTCTCAGAGCGACCAGACCGAATGGATCAAGTCTCGTGTGCTCGGTGTCATCCTGGATCAAGAATGCCGACACCACACAAGATGCCAAGGATTTATAGCAGAGTAGCAATCACACACTTATTACAACGTTGTCCACAAGGGAACTTATTACAATAATATGGCTTAAGGCCATCTAATAATAACAACGGAAGGCTTGGAAGATAAGTGAGTCCATCAACTCCATCGACATCATCGAGTATAGAACCACGACCTAACACCTTACTGTCGTTCAAAAAAGTCATAACGTGAAAGTTGCAGCCCGAAACGGACACATGGAATATGCCGGCAATGTAACATATAGAGAGTAATGAAGGAATAAGCCTATACTACATGCATATATGGCTGGTGGTAAAGCTCTCTGGTTACATTTTTCATAAAGCTAGTTTTTCCCTACAACAAAGGAATAATTTTATTTAACTATCATGGTGGTTGTTAAACATTGAGAATGGTTGACAAGATCCTCAATCCCAATTAAAAAGTACTCATCAAAACCCAATAACATTTATTAGAAGTAACATGTTGAGATTCACATGATATTCAATTACTAGATACTCAAGACGTCCATAACAGGGGACACGACTAATCATGATTAGTTTATACACTCTGCAGAGGTTTATGACTTTTCCCCACAAGACTCGATCGCCTCCGCTTGGTTCTCGTGACTACATGGTGTTTGAGAAACGGATGACCGAGACACAATCTTCGTAAGCACTAGCACCTTACATGTGGGTAGACCGTACCAACCTACATCCCCTACATCAGCTAGCCTACCCGTAAGAGTTCGCACAACTTACTCAACTATGCCAGAGCCCATATTGGCTTGTGGCTGCACACGAAAGTTTCTAGTTTAAATAATCTCATGATCCCTTAGAGCCTGGGTGGCGGTCCAAAGAAATACAGCAAGTCCTGATAGAAACCAGTGCCTCAATCCACCCAGATGTGTGTTTAGGTTGCCACCTTAGATAAACCATTAATTAACAATCTCACATCTGTCATGGATATTCACTCACCCAATCCACGTCTACTAGCATAGCATGGCATAATAAGCAAACGTAGAAGTAACTCCCAAGGTTTCATAAGTAAAACAGGTATTAGGTACTACCTCAATCTACTTCCCATCCCACAATTTAAGTTGATCCTAAACATGCAAGTGTTTGAGGAATAGGGCTAATGCATAAAAAGCTGGGTAGTAGAAAAGGTATGATCAATGTTACTTGCCTTGCTGATGATCCGCGAGACCTAGAGATTCGAAGTAACAAGCGGCGCACTCCGGGTGATCTAACGCAGACAAACAACAGGCACACAATAAGTACTCATCTAATGCACAGGGAAATCTCGAATAAAAGATCTAACCAGAGAGTTCAACTTAAGAACCCTGGTTGCAAAAAGAATCGAATCAAATAAAGCAACGAAAGTCGAAAGTCGAGAGAGATCGACTCGGTTTTAGCAATTTAAAACTTGGTCAAATTCTACAGTAGCAAAACTTTGTTTAAGTGGGTTAGTCGGAACGACGGTTTCGAAACGAAACTCCAGGCGCTTGAATTACCTGATTCCGATAAACGAGCGAGAAAATAAACTGATTTGAAGATTGGATCGGAAATCGAATTCGGAAAATAACGGATTAAATCCAATTAAAAGAAAAACGACGAACGGTTAACCGAACGGACGTTCGTTAACGAAACTAACCGATTTAACACGTTCATTAAAACGAACGGGTCGGTGAACGCTCACTAAATAATAAAACCGAAAAAATTAAACCAATCTAGGTTTTTTAAAAACCGAACAACGAAAGAAAACCGGATCGGTTTTGGAATAAACCGACCGGGTGGCGCGCGGTGGCTACCTCCTGGTGGTCGCTGGGCTCCGGCCCGCGGGGTCGGGCGGCCGTGGTCGTGGGGCGGCGGGTCGGCGGGTCGGCGACGCAGAAGCGGCGGCGGGCCAGGCGACAGCGGCGTCGGGTTAGGGGCGGCGGCGGTGAGGAGGGGAGAGGGGGGGCTGGGGTTATAAAGGGAGGGGGGTCCGGTGCCTTGGGGGGGGCACGGCGTCGTGCGGCGTGGCCGAGCCGACTCGGCGGCAAGGGCGGCGGACTCTCTCCAGCGGAGCGCCATGAGGGGAGGGGCGGCTGGGCATTTTGTTGGGCAGGCTGGGCCTTTGGCCCAAAGGGCGCGCGCTTTTTTAAAGAAAACGAAACAATTAAAAATAAAACCAAACAAACTCCAATTTAAATAAAATTAATTTTCCGACTCTTAAAAATGAGTCGAACAAAATGAACTTTAAACGGGGCAAAATGCGATTTTTTTAAAATACTCATTTTTTCCCTAAAGCAAATAAACTTTGAAAAACCAAAATTTGATTTATTTATTAAATCTTCATTTTTCCTAAATGTTGGGAAAGTCATATTATTCCCTCTCTTAATTTTTTATCGGAAAAACTTTTGAAGATAAATAAAAAATCCAAATGATCCTATTTTCAAAATTTGAGAAATCCCAAATATGAAAATAATGAAATTCCAACTCTCTTGAGGGTCCTTGAGTTGCGTGAAATTTTCTAGGATCGGAAAAATGCGAGAAAATATGATATGCATGATGACCTAATGTATAACATTCCAAATTGAAAATTTGGGATGTTACATTTACTTGGCCAACAACCTCCTAGTAATGAACACTCTAGTGTTCCTTGGCTTTATGCAAGACCTCGACTAGAGAAACCAAAGTATAACCCTCGAGGCAAACCTCCTTTACTTGATGACACTACCGATTTTGCTTTGTGGTGAGTTACTATGCAGGATCATCTTCGATATGGAAATGATGAGATGTTGGAGATCTTGGAGTATGGCTACCAAGATGTTGACCCGAAGAATCTTACTCCAAGAGAGGTATATGACAAGAATCTCAATGACACAGCAACCATGTGCATAAGGAGAGGTATGACTGACAAGCAAAGGAGGCCATACATACATATCACAAATGCCAAGGAATTATGGGATAGCATTGTGAGGACCAAGACCGGTACCTCCACTCTCCGGCTTGCTCAATATGAAATTGCCAAGGGTCAATTGCAAAACTTTTGTATGGAGAAAGGTGAATCTCCCAAGCAACTCCTTGAGCGTCCCATGACTCTCACTGCTGACATCGAGTCATGTGAGTGTGATAAGACACAAGATGGATTCAACTTGACTAAGCAATTTCTCGTGGATAAGTTGCTACATGCTCTTGCACCAAATGGTGTGGGACATAAGACAACACCATGGATTCAATGAAATGACTCCGGATGACATCATGTCCACTTTCTAACTATTTGAAGAGTCAAAGGCAAATGCTACAGAACATCTTGCCATGCATGGTACCTCAACATAAAAAATCAATCTTGCATTGAAGGCCAAGCATGTATATGAAGAAGAGCAAAGTGAAGAAGATGAAGATGATGAGGATGGAGACGGTGATGAGATTGACTCCGATTAGAGCCCTTAATATGAAGACATTGCCCTCTTTGTCAAGAAGTTTAGTGCGGGAAAATTCAAGGGAAGATTCCAGAAGAAGAAAGTGAGAAAATGTTACAACTGTGAAGAAGCCACCCACTTCTCCAACGATTGCCCCTATGAGAAGAGAGAAGATAAACCAAGGTTTCCCAAGACCTTTCCCAAGAATAAGTTGCCACACCCTTTGAACTCAAAGATCAAGAAGAGAGATGGGAAAGCAATGGTTGCTCATGAAGAATCCGATCCGGATGATGTTAGTGGTGTTGTCGGAGTTGCTCAAGATTATCAAAACACTTTGAGGCTTGTCAACAAGAGTGGTGATGTTGTCACCTACAACTATATGAAAGACTACAAGGGCAACGCTGACAAGTGCCTAATGGCAAAGGTCGTGGTAGAAGATGGAGAGGACCAAAACTCTCCTAACAAGGTCAAGGTAATCCCACGATCAAATCCTCCTCTCTTCACTCCTCCTACTCCTAGTGATGAGTACCTTGATGCGGAGGATAATTATGATGATAATGATATAGATGACCCCATGTTTGCTAAATTAAAGAAGGTCATGTGCTCCCTCAAAGGAAAGAAGCTCATTATGTTTCGTATGCTTATGGAGATGGTGGGTAAGCACACTGTCACCATTAAGGAACTTGAAACCCTCGTAACCGAGGAAAAGGAAAAATATGAAATCCTTGAGCAGAAAGTCCAATATGAGGAAGCACGAAATGATGAACTATGCTTGAAAATTGGTGCAAACATTGATGTTCATGCTAAAGATCTTGCCTCCTTGAAAAAGGCTAAGGGCTCTTGCGAAGAGTTGATGAATGATAAAAGTAAGCTTGTGAAGTATCATGCTTCTCTCTCTAAGGATTGTGAGCTCCTATCCGTGTCCCTCAAGACTAAGGAAGAAGAGCTCACCCTTCTTACAAAAAGTTTTGAGACGCTCAAGCTTACTTATCTTGAAACTCTAGCCAAGGCTTACTCTTCTCCTATTATCAATGTTGATGCTTGTACTACTAACTCTAGTACTGACCTAGCATCTATTCTTGAGGAGAATCGCTTTCTCAAGGTTCAAATCGAGAAAGGTCTCACGACATGTGCTCAAGGACAAAATAACCTTAATGAGGTATTGAGCCAACACAATGAGGTGTTTGCCAAAGAGGGCACGTGTTTGACCCAAGCACAAGCAAGAAGAAGACGTCTTCTCAAAAGTGCACCACCCCTCTAAAAGAAACATTTGTACGAGAAGGGCACAAGGAGAAAGGTAAGGTTGTTAGTGGGAAGGCCACAAGGGGCATTCCCACTCTCACCAAGCCAAAAGAGTTCATGCCTCCATCCTATGTACTTCGTAAGACTAAGGATGGAGAAGTTTATGCAAAAATTGTTGGCCCTCGAAATGCATTCCGATTCTATGCTATTTGGGTCCCTAAGACCCTTGTGACTAACTTGAGAGGTCCCATTGCAAAATGGGTGCCTCTAACCAAGTCATAATTGTGTGTAGGTTGCTTTCTCTGGTGGAGTAAAATGGGTGATTGATAGTGGATGTGCCAATCATATGACCGGAGATAGCAAATTGCTCTACGATTTCATGGAAGCTATTCAACCATTTATGAGCATTATGTTTGGTGGAGGATCAAAAGGACAGGGACTCGGGTTGGGCAAGGTGGCAATCACAAATGACATGTCTCTTGCAAATGTCATGCTTGTTCAATCCCTTAAATATCATTTGCTTTCTGTTCGCCAATTGGCTTATGTTGGTTATGATGAAGGAAATATGCCCTAGAGGCAGTAATAAAGTTGTTATTTTATATTCCCTTATATCATGATAAATGCTTATTATTCATGCTAGAATTGTATTAACCGGAAACTTGATACATGTGTGGATACATAGACAAAACACCGTGCCCCTAGTATGCCTCTACTAGACTAGCTCGTTAATCAAAGATGGTTAAGTTTCCTAACCATAGACATGTGTTGTCATTTGATGAACGGGATCACATCATTAGGAGAATGATGTGATGGACAAGACTCACCCGTTAGCTTAGCATAATGATCGTTAAGTTTTATTGCTATTGCTTTCTTCATGACTTATACATATTCCTTTGACTATGAGATTTTGCAAATCCCGAATACCGGAGGAACACCTTGTGTGCTATCAAACGTCACAACGTAACTGGGTGATTATAAAGACACTCTACAAGTGTCTCCAAAGGTGTTTCTTGGGTCGGTATGGATCGAGATTAGGATTTGTCACTCCGAGTATCTGAGAGGTATCTCTGGGCCCTCTCGGTAATGCACATCATAATAAGCCTTGCAAGCGATGTGACTAATGAGTTAGTTGCGGGATGATGCATTACGGAACGAGTAAAGAGACTTGCCGGTAACGAGATTGAACTAGGTATGAAGATATCGACGATCGAATCTCGGGCAAGTAACATACCGATGACAAAGGGAATAACGTATGTTGTCATTACGGTACGACCGATAAAGATCTTCATAGAATATGTTGGAACCAATATGAGCATCCATGTTCCGCTGTTGGTTATTGACCGGAGAGGTGTCTCGGTCATGTCTACATAGTTCTCGAACCCGTAGGGTCCGCGCGCTTAACGTTTTATGACGATTTTGTATTATATGAGTTATGTGATTTGGTGACCGAATGTTGTTCGGAGTCTCGGATGAGATCACGGACATGATGAGGAGTATCAAAATGGACGAGAGGTAAAGATTCATATATAGGACGATAGTATTCAGACACCGAAAGTGTTTTGGGGGTACCGAGTACGTATCGGGTCACCGGAACGGGATTCGGGCACCCCCCGGCAAAGATATGGGCCTTATTGGTCCTAGGGCGGGATAGACCAGCCCCTTGTGGGCTGATGCGCCCCCATATGGGCCGATCTAAGTGGAGAAAGGAAAAGGAGAGGGGGAAAGGAAATAGAGGTAATAGGATTCCCCCTTCCTTTCCCCTCTCCCCTCTTTCCTTCCCCCCTGCGGAGATAAGGAAAGGGGGAGGACGAATTGGAGGAGGCCCCCAAGTAGGATTCCTCCTACTTGGGGCGCCCCAAGGCTGCTCCCCTCCCTCTCTCACCTATATATACATGGGGAGGGGGCGCCTAGAACACACACCAACAATTGTTAGCCGTGTGCGGTGCCCCCCTCCACAGTTTACGCCTCCGGTCATATTCACGTAGTGCTTAGGCGAAGCCTACGCGGATTACTTCACCATCACTGTCACCACGCCATTGTGCTGAAGGAACTCTCCCTCTACACTTTGCTGGATCAAGAGTTCGAGGGACGTCATCGAGCTGAACGTGTGCAGAACTCGGAGGTGCCGTACATCGGTGCTTGATCGGTTGGATCGCGAAGACATTCAACTACATCAACCCCGTTAAGCTAACGCTTCCGCTTTCGGTCTACGAGGGTACGTGGACACACTCTCCCTCTCTCGTTGCTATGCATCTCCTAGATAGATCTTACGTGAGCGTAGGATTTTTTTTTGAAATTGCATGCTACGTTCCCCAACATATGATACACTCTTTGGACTAACGGATGTGAAAGTCTTTAAGAGAGATACTCTCGAGGTAGACTTTGTTGGAGAGTTGGATGGCAACCTTTACACGGTTGATTTCTCAAAAGAGAGAACATTCCATGCAACTTGTCTAATGGCCAAGGCCGACAAGGGGTGGCTATGGCAACGCTGGCTAGCCCATGTCGGCATGAGAAATCTTCAAGATCTCTTAAAGGGTAATCACATCCTTGGACTAACCAATGTCTCTTTTCAGAAAGATCGTGTGTGTAGTGCATGCATAGCCGGGAAGCAACATCAATCAAAGCACCCACCCAAGAATATCGTGTCTACTTCAAGGCCTTTGGAGCTCCTTCATGTGGATATTTTTGGGCCTCCTTCATGGGATAGTCTTGGTGAAAAAAAGTATGGACTTGTCATTGTTGATGATTACTCAAGATATACATGGGTGTTTGTCCTCAAGTCCAAGGACGAGACGAAGATCACCTTCATCGATTTTGCCAAGCAAGCAGAACGCAAGTTTGACAAAGAAATCTTGGCAATAAGAAGTGATAATGGCTCTGAGTTCAAGAACTACACCTTGGAAGAATTTCTTAGTGATAAAGGGATTGAGAATCAATATTCATCTCCATACACGCCTCAGCAAAATGGAACATCTCATATGCTCCGTGTTGCTCAAACCGCTTTTGGAGCCCCGGTTCTAAGCTGTAAAGCATGCCGCACTGAACCAGGGAGTAATCATCACTATGCGACTGCCAGGCGTTCATAACATCTTGAGTTGCTGGGAAAATGGGTGCGTCACCTAGCGGCGCTTCAAGGGCATATGCTTTCTTAGTAGCTATGAGGATGGTCCTCAAGTTACGGACCCAATCCGTATAGTTGTTTCCATCGTCTTTCAGCTTGGTTTTCTCTAGGAATGCGTTGAAGTTGAGGGAACATTAGCGTGGGCCATGGGATCTACATGATAGATTGTAAAGACAATTTTAGACTAAGTTCATGATAATTAAGTTCATATAATCAAATTATTTAATGAACTCCCACTCAGATAGGCATCCCTCTAGTCATCTAAGTGATACATGATCTGAATCGACTAGGCCGTGTCCGATCATCACATGAGACGGGCTAGTCATCAACGGTGAACATCTCCATGTTGATCGCATCTACTATACGACTCATGTTTTACCTTTCGGTCTCTCTTGTTCCGATGCCATGTCTGTACATGCTAGGCTCGTCAAGTCAACCTAAGTGTTTCGCATGTGTAAATCTGGCTTACACCCGTTGTATTCGAACGTTAGAATTTATCACACCCGATCATCACGTGGTGCTTCGAAACAACGAACCTTCGCAATGGTGCACACTTAGGGGGAACACATTTCTTGTAATTTTAGTGAGGTATCATCTTATTTATGCTACCGTCATTCTAAGCAAATAAGATGTAAACAGGATAAACATCACATGCAAATCATAAAGTGACATGATATGGCCAATATCATCTTGCGCCTTTGATCTCCATCTTCGAGGCGCGGCATGATCACCATCGTCACCGGCATGACACCATGATCACCATCATCATGATCTCCATCATCGTGTCTTCATGAAGTTGTCTCGCCAACTATTACTTCTACTACTATGGCTAACGGTTAGCAAAAAGTAAAGTGATTACCTGGCGTTTATATTGACTCACAGGTCATACAATAAATTGAGACAACTCCTATGGCTCCTGCCGGTTGTCATACTCATCGACATGCAAGTCATGATTCCTATTACAAGAACATGATCAATCTCATACATCACATATATAATTCATCACATCCTTTTGGCCATATCACATCACATAGCATAACCTGCAAAAACAAGTTAGACGTTCTCTAATTGTTGTTGCATGTTTTACGTGGCTGCTATGGGTTTCTAGCAAGAACGTTTCTTACCTACGAAAAAGCCACAACAGTGATATGCCAATTGCTATTTACCCTTCATAAGGACCCTCTTCAACGAATCCTATCCAACTAAAGTGGGAGAGACAGACACCCGCTAGCCACCTTATGCATCAAGTGCATGTCAGTCGGTGGAACCTCTCTCACGTAAGCGTACGTGTAAGGTTGGTCCGGGCCGCTTCATCCCACAATGGCGTCGAATCAAGATAGGACTAGTAACGGTAAGCAAATTGAACAAATCATCGCCCACACCTACTTGTGTTCTACTCATGCATAAAATCTACGCATAGACCTGGCTCATGATGCCACTATTGGGGAACATAGTAATAATTCAAAAAAAATCCTACGTGTCACCAAGATCAATCTAGGAGATGCTAGCAATGAGAGAGCGGGAGTGCACCTTCATACCCTTGAAGATCGCTAAGCGGAAGCGTTACAAGAACGCGGTTGATGGAGTTGTACTCGTGGCGATTCAAATCGCGGAAGATCCGATCCAAGCGCCGAACGGACGGCGCCTCCGCGTTCAACACACGTACAGCCCGGGGACGTCTCCTCCTTATTGATCCAGCAAGGGGAGATGAGAATTTGAGGGAGAACTCCGGCAGCACAACGGCGTGGTGGTGGAGCTCGTGGTTCTCCGGCAGAGCTTCGCTACGCTCAACGGAGGAGGAGGAGGAGTTGGAGGGGGAGGGCTGCGCCAGGGGCAAGGGTTGAAGCTCCCATGCACCTCCCCACTATATATAGGGGTGGAGGGGGCTGGTTTATTTCCCTCCAAGTCCATTGGGGCGTTGGCAAAGGTGGGAGGAAAGAAATCCCATCCTTTCCCTTCCCCACCGATTGTTATCCCCCTTTTTAGGGATCTTGATCTTATCCCTTCGGGATATGATCGTATTCCTTCTAAGGGGGGGATCTTGGTGCGCGTTTACCAGGGGTGTGGGGCCTTGCCTCCACTACTCATGTTCATGTGGGTCCCCCATGCAGGTGGGCCCCACTCTAGAACCTTCTAGAACCTTCCCGGTACAATACCGAAAATCCTGAACATTTTCCGGTGGCCAAAATAGGACTTTCCATATATAAATATTTACCTTCAGACCATTCCGGAACTCCTCGTGACATCTGGGATCTCATCCGAGACTCCGAACAATTTTCGGTAACCACATACAATTCCCATTGCAATTCTAGCATCACTGAACCTTAAGTGTGTAGACCCTACGGGTTCGGGAACCATGCAGACATGACCGAGATGCCTCTCCGGCCAACAGGGCCGGCCCTGAGGGGGGGCAGGGGGTGGCCGCCCCAGGCCCCCGAGTAGGAAGGGGCCCCCGATTGATTTGGTTTCCCAATATACATGTGATTGTTTAGCCTGTAACAGGTTGATTGATTCTCCAAAAGGAAACAAAAATTAATTGATGGATTAGCACGCCATGCTGTCTTCCTCTCCAATTGGCAACAAATCATCCATGCCATGAATGGCGGCACCCGCCCAGTCGTTTGATTGTAATTTTTGGCTGCTAGGCTCCATTAGAGGAAGAAGGTAATGCAGTTTCCAGATTCCCATCAATCTTCTCTTCAACGCAATTTTTTTCTATTCTTGTTAGATTGTTCGTTTCCTGAAGATTATCCTCGTACATATCTCTTTCTCACACTCCAGCTTCTTTTATTGATTGGGATTAGAAAACAGAAACTTGGACTTTTGTTCGTGACGCAGCAGCAAAATCTTGCGATTTCGATTTTTCTAGCCATCCAGGTACCTTGTTTCATGCCTTTCTTAGCACTTCTATTTAATTAGCAGTACTCATAATTTATTGTATCATATGTTGTGTGCTGATTAGCAAGATTGCTATTCATTTAGCAAGATGCTATCCAGAAAGAATCCATCTGATAATTGAGAAAAACATGCATATGATCTAATTGAGTCCCACATGAGTTGTTGGCATTGTTTTAGAGCAGATACAAGTGCTCTACGGATTCCCTGCAAAAATAAAACAATATTTCTACTGCTAGGAACTCCAAGGAGTTATCTTTAGTTGTTGTTCAAGAACAACTAGTGAAAACTTAGGAAGATAAAAAAAATTAGTAGGCATGATAGTGATACTAATTCACCTAATAATACAAATATATACAATATAAGGGTAGATTGACAAGATAGATAAACTTTTACTGTGAATGTTTATTATGACCCCGGTTTCTTAATAGTCAAGAAGACAAGGCACCATAAATTATAGTCTGCCGAATATTTATTTGCAGTTGACATAGATAGAAAAATATGCATATGTTTATGTGGCTTTAGGGCCCCTCCGTGTTGTCTCGCCCCGGGCCCCGGAAATTTCAGGACCGGCCCTGCCGGCCAATAACCAATAGCGGGATCTGGATACCCATATTGGCTCCCACATGTTCCACGATGATCTCATCGGATGAACCATGATGTCAGGGATTCAATCAATCTCGTATGCAATTCCCTTTGTCCATCGGTATGTTAATTACTTGCCTGAGATTTGATGGTCGGTATCCCTATACCTTGTTCAATCTCGTTACCGACAAGTCTCTTTACTCGTTCTGTAACGCATGATACCATGGCTAACTCCTTAGTCACATTGAGCTCATTATGATGATGCATTACAGAGTGGGCCCAGAGGTACCTCTCCGTCATACGGAGTGACAAATCCTAGCCTCGATTCGTACAACCCAATGACACTTTCGGAGATACCAGTAGTGCACCTTTATAGCCACCCGCCACGTTGTGACATTTGATACACCCAAAGCATTCCTACGTTATCCGGGAGTTGCACAATCTCATGGTCTAAGGAAATGATACTTGACATTAGAAAAGCTCTAGCAAAGGAACTACTCGATCTTGTGTTGTGCATAGGGTTGGGTCATGTCCATCACATCATTCTCCTAATGATGTGATCCCGTTATCAACGACATCCAATGTCCATGGTCAGGAAACCATAACCATCTATTGATCAATGAGCACTACAAAAAAAATACACTTCCGTGATGATACGTGTTTGTCACAGTAGGTCGCTTTTTTTGTCATGCATGTACATCCATGACAAATTTATGACAGAATCAAGATAGTCATATCTGTGCTGTCGTAGAAGTGTTCCATGACATTACCAAAATTATCATCACGGAAGTGTCCAATTCCATGACAATAAACCGCGCGTCACAGAAGTGCTTTCGTCAAGGGTGACCGACACGTGGCATCCACCGTAACGGAATGCCGTTAAGCTATCGGGTCGGGTTTTGGATCCGATAACCCGTTAACAGCCCCGACCAATGGGGATTTTCCACGTGTAAAATCATCATTGGTTGGAGGAGACACGTGTCAACTCATCCAATGGGCGAGACGCGCCTATGATATGTTGACACATGGACCGACCCATCAAGTTTAAATGGGCCGGCCCAACTGAAGGCCCACAAGATTTTGCGGACCATAATGGGCCGACCCAGCTAAAGTCCCGGCCCAGGTAGAGGCCCATAAGATTTTTTTGTGCCATAATGGGCCGGCCCAGGTAAAGCCCACAAGATTCTTGCGGGTCATAATGGGCCAGCCCAGCTAAAGGCCCACGAGATTTCGTCGACATTAATTGGCCGGCCCAGCTGTAGGCCCACAAGATTTTGTGGACCCTAGTAGGCCGGCCCATTAACTGCCTGCCATGTTTTGGGCCAAATGTCGGCCCATATTTGATCCGGTCCATTAATGGCCTGCCACACTCCGGGCCTAATAGTGGCCCATATGAGATCTGGCCCGTTAAAGGCCTACCACGTTCTGGGCCAAATTACGGCCCAGATCAGGTCCGGCCCTTTAAGAGGCTTTGGGCTCAATTATGGCCCATATCAGATTCGGCCCGTCAACTGGACACTATGCTTTTGGGCCCACTTGCTAAAGGCTCACTTAGTAACTCGACCTGATATTAGTTTTGGCCTGTTAAGGGCCCGTTTAACATTTCGGCCCTATATTAATTTCAGCTTGTTAAAAGCTCGTCATATAGTTGGGCCTAACTACGGCCCGGTTTGCATCCGCCCTTTCATGACCGATATTTGATTGGGCCAAACAAGGACCGAGACAATTTTGGCTGTTAAAGCCCATGATTTCATTCGCACAATCATGGGCGGGGTTCATTTCGGCTGCTTTGCCGCCCGTGAGTCGATCGACACGTTTGGCCCAACCTACATCATGATTGCATGACGGACCGATTATGTACCGTAATTTTACGGTTTGGCTGGTTTATCATGAAGATGGGATATATATACAATAAAATAACTGCAGCATCGTGAATAAGAAAAACCTATACTATACAATAAAGAAATTACGGCATATTACATCCACGGGCATCAAAGTTCGCCACTATGATAATAAAGCACCAAAGAGACAAATAGATTACATACATCGGGCATCAAAGATCGCCACCAATTGCAAATAAACACGCCGACAAAATAATATACAAAACCGACAAAGACTTAAATAGAGTTCAAGAAAGGTTAGCCTGTTTGGAGTCAGCAGCAAGCAAATGAAAGCAAGATGATGAGATCGCTTGTTCAACACTTATATCTTCCTCACTCAAAGATAAACAAGCGAAAAGATGACAGGTTTTGCACATAAAAGTATCGGTCTTGACAATTCATCACATTTCTTCGATTTAATAAAGTGACATAGTTTAAATTTGCATTAACACAATATGGTATTGTTCAGTCAAGACATGGCAGGAAATGACATTGTGAAGGAGTTGGCAGCTTCAATGACACCACCGGATTACGATCAAGAACTCATAAGTATCAATGGTTAGTGTGCTGTCAATTTATACCATTTTAGATTGGCAAATAAAGAGACAGTTTAAATAATAGTAGAATGATATGACATTGTTCATAGTTAAGACATTGCAGGATATGACATTGTGCTGTAGTGGGTAGGTTCACCACACCACTGGATTACAGATGAAGAACAGAAGCATACATGCAGTCATGCCTAACCAAATATATACAACAAAGTTTGAAGGCTTGAGATGGAAAAACTTACATTATTGGTGAAGACGGACTCTATAAAGGCCTTCTCCATGCTGATGGGGGGGGGGGCAATTCAAGAAGTTTACCACAGAATCTTCTTCAAAAGCATTGCCTTTATTCTACATTTTGTTAAGAGTAAATATAGATGTGATAATATACGAAAAAATGGAGAATATTTAAGATAAGATGAAGAGTGATGCTACATAACCAAGTAGCTATAAATGTAAGTGCAGCGATACAGGCAAAAGGTACAACCAAGAGCAATGCACAGCTAAACTTCTTCAGTACCAACCTTATGGTAAGAGTAAATATAGATGTGATGTGTAGAAAATGGAGGGCAAAGGAAAATAAGCTGCAGAGTGATGGTACATGAACACCTACCTGTCATTATAAGTACACTAATAAATGACAGCATGTACTTACAAGAACAATGCAGAGCTAAAAAAACATTGGCATTGGATATATTCTACACTAATGTAACCATTCATACAGATCAGATAATTTGGAGCGAACAATTGATAAAAACATTGGCATTGGATATATTCTACACTAATGTAAGCATTTGAGTGGAAAAACATGGTACGATGACAGATGGAATATGTATTGATAATGGATGGGCATGGCATCTCGACATATATGATGAGTAAACTAAGCAGATGGCGGTGCAACAAAGTAGAAGATATGCAAGACAACATATGCAAGATACGCGCAATCAATAAAACCTTGCCAAATTAGAATAGGCACCTTGATGGGTGAACAGGACAGGCCATCTGCCTTTAACTCCTCGAGGTTAGAATAGTCATTAGGATGATATTCTGAACAAGAACCAACAGGTGGGAAGCTTACGAGTTTCATTGCTTCCAGAATGGCACTCAATGCCTTGGTGCCAATTTTGTAAGTCATTGCAGTGTTCCACAATATTCTTCTGATGCGCGGATTCTGATATTCACTGTAATTGCGTATGATATCTGAGAACCATGAAAACATAAATAGTTGTGAGATTATCCTTGTAATGCAGATGATATTCTAATATAGGGGCGCCCCTGTAAACACTTGTGTGCTATCACTGGATTCTGATGAGAGAGCTCATGTGTGCTGTAATATGGTGCGTGCATTTATATAATCTGGCACAAGTACACAAAAAATAGGCTCCATAAGTAAGGATAGCTGGCAGATGATAGGTTCATAATATAGTGTATAGAGAGTTTATTGCCAAACCATGATAACAAGAGCACACATCAACTAGGCAGATCATAGTGTACATAACAAGGGTACACCATAACCAGGATATATAAATCGGGAAAGTGGAACTGGCTGGAAATTACGATGTTGTATTACCGCTAGTAATTGAAAGCCTATCGATCACGTACAGGCCAGCTCTATCAGCTATTAGACTGCAGATGTCCCTGCTCCCCTTCCTGACAAGGAACATACTGTGCTTCCCATACAGAACACCGCACGGGCCGCCGGACAAACCACCGGCCCCACCGCCTATGTTCCTTCGCCACCCCCACCCCACCCCCGCCCGCGTCGAGTTTTCTTCGTTCGACAAGGCCCCACCACCGCCCCCACCACCACCGTCCCCACCCGAGCCCCTTCGGTCGCACCGGCGAACTCCGTCGAGCTCTGAAAAATCGACTGACCCAATTTTGAAATTTAGTCTACTGTGATTTAACTAGTGTGGAATATGAAAGGGGGAAAACCATGAGCATTGCGAGTATGGTGTTGAGCGTGCCATGGCGGATCTGAAGGTGCAAACCGGACAAAGGCAACTTCACAACCAAGACAAGAAATCAGAGTAAAGCAGTGGCGGTCTATTTTCTTGCTGTGATAAATAAGTTGAGCAGATACGAAAGAGTACCGCCTCTGGTGCGGCTCCGTGTACGCATCTGCTGAGAATTTGACGGTGCTGCGGTAGTGATGGTTGTCGGCGGCGTGGAAGCAGATCTAGGAGGGTAGACGATGGCGGCGGGGCACGGTGGACGAGACGGTTGTAGGAGCGGCGCCGACAAGGTGGACGACGGCGGGGATGAAGCGAGAGGTCGGGATGCAAGGATCCCGGTCCGAAGCCGTGGATGAGAGAGGTCGATCTCTTGTAATGGACGACGGCGTCGGGGTATCAGCTCCGGCATGGTGGAGGAGGACGGCGGTGGATGGGGTGGCGGACGGCGGCGGCGGACGGAGGAGGGTGGGGTGGTGAGGGTGTTTTGGCGCCCACAGAGTACGAATGGGGAAAAAGGAGGTAGAGAGGAAGGGGGGAACCATGTATTCAGGGCGCGCTTGTCTCAAATGCGAGGAAATTTACAAACTTAGCCCCCGTTTCAAATTTCTACTACATCACAGCAACACTAGTCGGTTGGGGATAGGACGGTAATCTCGCATACAATCGAATATTTGCCGACGAGAGTTTGTTTTGGCGCCCACCGTGTATGAATATGAATCGGGAGGAGTCGATTTCGCCGAGGACACACTTGTGTTTTGGCGCCCACCGTGTATGAATCTGGGTGAGAGGTAGTTACGCCACGCTTGGGTGAATTACAAACCTACCCCTATCAAAACCTATAGAAATCCAGCATATAGGCTTTGCGTGGCGTGGATAGGCGTAGTGATTTCCATCTCGCAAATTTTGGTTTCAGGTGTTTCTGCGACTTTCCCGCTTCGCTCAAATTTTGCGAGTGCACGCTACCGTGCCAACTCAATTCAATCCCATTTGTATTCTATTTTTTTCAAAGGAATCCATTTTCAATTGGAATTACATTCTATATACATCATTTTTTATATATACTTTCAAAAGAACAACACCATTTATACATAAATATTGTTTACAAATGGCATGATCTCAGATTCATAAGGTTTTATCCATCAATTTGGATTTTCAAATATTTGAAACCACTTTATGTTGAAATCCAATGTATGCATTCCTCGCTAACTGCCTCCAATTAATGTGTGTTTCATGCGGGTTTTTACTTCTCAAACATGTATAATGTGTTTCACACACGCAACATATAGTGTAATCCCGCTTAGACATTAATTGCATATAAACCATGCATTGTTTGTAATTGAAGAATCTATGGATCACCAATATTGATAAACTATATAACATTACACGTGTGCCCAAATTCAAATGAATATGCATGTTTGATACACCAATTTGCTATGATATTATCGATGTCGTGATCTCCAGCTTTAAATATTTGAATCCCTTTAATCCAGATATTCGTCTCATATAGCTATCACTCATGCTTATATAGGACTATCTCTCGGACCTATACGCTTCATCGTCTCTCGTGTATCTCTCGTGCTACCGTATGTCGACAATGATCTTTTATCTTCGTAACACACCGACGGTACTCTCTCCCTCGACCTTCATCACTCTATCTCTCTCTAAGTATATCTCGCTCCCTGCTATGTGTCTCTAACTATGATTCTCCATGTGGAATCTCTTTCTCTCACACAAACACAAAACTTTGTCTCCCGGGTCTCATTTCTCTCTACTATTCCCATGTGTGCTACTCTTTTACACCCCTCATACTGAGATGTCTTTCGCTCCTTAGATATGAGAACCTCGACTCTTCCTATTCAATATCTCTTTCTCACACACAAACACAAACTCTGCCTCCTGTGGTCTCATATTTCTCCATTGTTCTCTTGTATGTTGCTCACACACACCCTCTCTCCTAGAGATATCTTGAGTTCCCTCATATGTCTCTCTAGCTATCTCTCTCGCTAGAAATATCTTTCTCTCTCATGAGACACAAAACTCCGTCTCTCTGGATCTCATCTCTCTCTGATATCTGTTTGTATGTGACTCACACGCACCCTCTCTCTATCTCTCTCACACCCACACACATAACCCAGCCTTCTGATCCACTATACTCCCATCTCTAACGCACACTAGCTAGCATCTTTATCTTTCTATTTATCTGTTTCTCCATCAACCTTCTTCTCGCCCTCACTCTTGATTCCTATCACGCACACTACATATGTTTCTCTCTACATGCAGTCAAGTGCCCTCTCACACACATATATAACTTCACCCTTTGAACCACCCGATGGTCATCTCCAACACCCAAACTAGCGGATGTCCCTCTAGCTAGCATCTCCATCTCTGTATCTATCTGTAGTTTCTCCGTCAACATTTCTTTCTCGCACGGAGTCTTGCTTCCTATCACCCACACTATATATGTCTCTCCATACATATGCATTTATAGGTTGGTCTCTTTTGCACAATCGTTATGCCTCACTCCCTCTGCCGCCATAGATGCATGCTCCAGCCCACGCCACTATCTCTTAAAGACAAAAACACATGTTCAATTGTCGGACTTCTTCCATGCATTCTCACATGCATGCATATTGTCATACCGATCCGCTCTCCCATGTCGTTGATCTTATGACTTATGTCTTCTTTCTTTTATCTCGATCATGCTTGCACACACACACACATCCCACGATACATGTATACCTCTCACACATGCACGTTCAAGGTCTCTATGTCTCTATACGTAGTTAATTACCCTCAATCCTAACGCCACATCGAATCGTTCTCCTCTTTTGTGCACATAACTTCCGCCTGGATGGGTAAAACACACACGCACACTTAAATCTCCTTCTAGCTACCCCCCCCCCCCCCCGCGCCTCTCACTCTTCCCCTATATCCCTGAAACCAATAAGACCATCCATTAGTTTAATTCCCGCCTACATGCACCATCGATATATAGTAGTCTTCCTCGGTGTCTCTCGAACAAACACGCTTCTCTCAAGTCGACTCCTCTCACGCCGCACACACCTTCTCTTCCCTCTCTCACGGCATTTTCTCTCGCACCCCATCGTTGGTGGCCTCGCCATACACATCACCTCTCTATGATGAAAGCCATGGACACTTAAATTACATCCGCCACAGAGGACCCCGCGACACACACACACACACACACACACACACACACACACACACACACACACACACACACACACACACACACCCAACACACACACACTAAGACTCCATCTCTCTCTCTCACACACACACACACGCAAGCACGCCCCCACACACACACACTAAGACTCCATCTCTCTCTCTCTCTCACACACACACACAAAGACTCCATCTCTCTCTCTCTCTCTCTCACACACACACACACACACACCACACACACTAAGACTCCATCTCACACACACATGCTCTAGGCGGAGCATTTGTTCCTACCACCCTTCATCCAAACTTACCCGTATGATGAACAATCAGCTTTATTTACTTGCATAACATGGACAAATTCCACTCTACTTTAGTAGTCAGCAAACTTATCATCTGTACCCTTATAAAAAAATGACTTGGTGGTGATGGTGTGCCTGCCATCTTGTAATACAGACCATATGATCTATATCTGAGGATAGAAAGCAAACTATGATAATTTTACAAAAGATACCCGCACCTCTCTCCACATCATTATCTCCCGCAACCTCATTGCTCAGCAATTAAAAAAGGAATAAGTCTCTGGAACAATCTAGCATGCATGGTGGCCGCTGCCAGCCGCCGCGCCTGCCCATCCCCATGCCTCCGCCCATTCCGACTACCACCACCACCACGCCCACTCCTCCTCGCCTTATCTCTCATCTTTAATTTTTTCGATGACATTCTCGAGATACCAGTTTTCCGATAAAATTCTCGAGATATCATTAGTTTTACACATGGGATTACTCCTGCATGGGTCAATCACAACAGGTGTTCGTAAAAAATGCATATTGATGTTCCGTGCAATGCACGAGAATCTTGCTTGTAATTATATAACGCAAATCACGAGCAGGAAATGACATTTTTTGACACAACCACGCTAACATGGCCACGTAAATCACTAGCTAAAGTAAATACCATTATACTTATATCCCGATGCAAAGGTTGAGTACATGTCCAAGAGTAGAGTCGCACACACGCACTCTGCCTCTCGAATCTCTCTCACACACACACCATTCACGTGACGCCCACTTAAGGCACATGTATGTTACAATTTGTGCACCAGCTGGTACACGTGATGCTGCGATTTATTTAAGCCGAAGGCGAACCCAAACAGTAGCTGCATTCATTCCCCCCCCGCCTTCTTCTCTGTCGCGCCGTCGCCGGTAGCCATGGGCTGGCGAAGGTAACAACATACGCCATACTCACGGAGCGGCGCTTTAATATGGAAATTTTAGCGGCCATGCATGCATCTTTTTGTGCTAGCACTCCTATATAAGGGTTGACCAGTCGCTTCCCGCGGACGTGCGCGGGCGGTGGAAGAGGAAGGAAAAGGGAAGCAGGCTGTGGAGTAACATTTTTTACCACAATTTCCTAGGAAACTGAGTGCAATAATTGAGTAGTTTTGCAAACTACCAGTACTACACCTGAGATGGTTCAAAACCTATACTCCCTTGCCGGTAGCGCTTCCTGCGTGAAACGGTCAATCGCTCGAGCGTCAATGCCGCATTAATGCCCGGCCAGAGCGGAGGCGACCTCTCACTGGCGCGGCTTTGAAGTGGCGCGACGACCGAGAGAGCGCCGCTTCCCGGTGCACGCGACTGTTCCGCGTCGAGACTGGCCATAGGCCCTATTTGGATCCATGGGTTAGAGTTAGTTTGAGCTAGTTGGGGCTCAAATAGCCCTAAACTATCCAAGCATGAGGGTTTAAATTGGAGCAAGTTGCACCGAATCCACCAAAAAAAATATCCCACCCAAGAGGTGCTAACTGGAGATAGTTCTCATTGGGACCACTGAAAAATCACTTTTCTCTCTCCATGAAGTGCAATTATTGTCAATCTAACCTTGTCACCCAAACACCTCTTTGGCTACAGTTAGTTCAGGGTTAGTCATGAGTTAGTCTAACCTCTAGCTAAGTTAGAGTATCAAACAGAGCAGATAGGACATGCAAGTTGCTCAAAGCATACAGCAAATTAAATGCGTGAAAGGATTATTTTCTTTTTAAACGGAACGTGAATGGAATTTTTTAGAATGCTCTTGGCATGTCGCTAACATGTGATAGTTAACCGACCTCAATAGACGGCGTAAACGCCAGCCCGCCGCACTTTGATAGAGACAAGGAGGAGAAGCGATACAGGCCGGATTACTAGAGATAGGTGTCGCACGGAAGCCAAGAAATATGGTGATAGCGTGGGTTAGCCATGTACTAGTATGATGTAACTACACTTGGCTGCCGTGTTTCAGACTCTTCCAATCCAATCGTGGAGATGATTGGTTAATTTTATATCGCTGAATAATATTAAATATTATGAGTGCGACGCCCACCACGAGGTTCCTTGCTCCTTCTCGGTCGTCCGAATCTATGTTCTTCCACTCTATTTTTTTACATGAGCTTTGTTCATCCTTTTGCCAACACGCAAGACATCTAGCATCAAGGTGCACGTGTTATGCAAGGATCGCTCCATCTATATGAAGAACACGTGGACTGAACTACGAGACGAACATGTACCTGTGGAGTGGACGTCGAACCTGAGTAATGTAGCGCAGAAGTGAAGTAGAAAGGCACAAATTGTATGAACATGCGTGGCATATAGGGTGTGTTTGGTTGCGCTCTCGCCTCAAAGATAGTTGTTCCCTCTTCAGGCATGCTCAACTCAACACCCTTCTTCATGCATGCTCTCTTCATGCATGCTTCTAGTGTATTTGTGCTAAACTAGTGTGGACTCATGCACCCTCCATACACTCTACCAAACACCCAAAAGTAGGTCGAGAAGGGAACTCTTGGGCGGCATTTGTCTCTTACTATGTACTACCACTAAATGTTGTACGTGCAATGGACGGTGATGTTATGGAGTACATGCCTAAGTACTCTACTACTACTATATTAGTTGGAGGCACATATTAACTTTTATATTTGTTTACGTGTATGCCCCGAGACCTTCGAACTAGACGTGTCTTTGTCTCCATTTTTTTTGCAGAAAACGTGTCTTTGTCTCCAGGTCGCACTTTGTATCGTTCATACCACTAAGTACTACTACGTGTGGTCTCCAACCCAAAAATGGAAGAAGTGGAGACGCTCTACCACGCTGTTTTTTTACTCTGGGCTCTACCATGCTGTTCATGTCCCACTCCTTTCGCTGACGTGTGGGACATCCAGCACGTGTCGTGTTTGGCACCCTTCATCGTAAGAGTTGAAACGCTAGCATTCATCAGAAATAAAAAATAATTATAAATCGGCAGTGATACTATTTTTTTGCGAACCAATCAGTAGTGATACTATACCTCGATATCGGAAAGCATACTACTACTCCGTCCGCCAACATGTGGGACGTCGACCATCCTGGTTCACTTGCCATGCACGCAGAACTCCAAGGGAGTCACCCAGGTCGTCGCGCTGCAGTAACAATTACTAATGAGCCGTCAAATCACAGGCCCACTTCCCACTTTGAAGTTGCTTGGACGAAGGAACCATCATGACTTCGTTGAATTCCGCTTGAAGAAAACTATCTGCATCAAAGAAGATCGCTAGCTACAGAGTTACTACAATAGAGGCCTCCTTTCGTTCATAGGATAGGAATATGAAAATAATAGGAAGTGAGATGACGTGCATCTCAATTCCTATAGAGAAAGAGATGCCATTTGATGCTTAGGATAGGAATTTTTCCATTTAGTCTAGGCTAATGTACTGGTAATTTGCTCTAAAAACTACAGTAGTAACTAGTAGTACTGGTACATGCTCGTACTCAGACACACACACACACACACACACACTAACTACTAGTACTACTACTTCTCACATGTTGGCCAGACACCGTCGTTCTCCTTCCCGGCTTTGTCGGCGACACCCCACCGTGCTTGGATCTCCGCCGACCTCTCCAAGCAAGCAGCGTGCATCCTTTTTCTTCTTGCGGCGGGGCCTCTCTTTTCTTGAGTGCTTTTGACTTTTCCGCCCCTCTCAGGCGGCTTTGGCCGCTTCTTGCTCTACCGCCCATTCGCCTTGGCATCTTCAAATTCCTCCCACATAGTTGTGAGGTCGCGAGCGGCGATGAACTCGCACGGCGGGATGCCATCGCTTCCCTACCATGTTGTGTGCGGTCGTATGGCGAGGAACTCGGCGGCGGGGATGCCATCGCTGCCTTTTACCGGTTAGTGTCTTGGCGCGTGGCATGAACGGCGCTTAGTGAGAGCTCTGGGTGGAGTGGCGGACAACCGTATAGTGCATTGGTTTGTCAAGAGCTCAAGGACAGAAGACGAAGCAAATTTGGATTCCCCTTCAATCCTGGTCATTTATTACCGAGTAAAATGCATTGGCGGTCATCGAACTTGTCTTGATATCTCACTTTGATCATTGTATACGAGATATGGTGATTATACGGTCACTGGCTCAGCGTATAGCTCCGTATTTGTCTGGTTGACCAGTCAAACAGTCCGCATGTGCCTCATCAGCTCGTGTTCTTTATCTATCTACGCGGGCCTACCTATCAATGGAGAAAGAAATACTGTAAAAACCAAAATTATGCTAGAGTCCGGACCGCTTCCGGAGCCCGCTCTCACCCCCTGGCCCCTCAAGATGCCAGCTGCCCGCCGCATGCATGCATAGCAAGTAGTACTCCTTATGTGGAGGAGAGGGAGGCATTGACAAAGTCAAGGAGTGGGCTCTGCAAGAGCCCATCTCTACACGTGCTCCTAGGTATTAAAAAATAGTTCTAAAAAAGGCATAAAAACAATTGTGTCTTAAAAAAAGAAAGGTAAAAACATTTGAGAGGAAATAGATAGAGAGAAAGTGAGAAAAAGCTATAACTTGGGCATTACATGAGGAAGGAGGGAGTGGTGCACATGCCAAGTTCACTGGGCTGCCGTGTTTCACACTCCTCCATCGTAACAGTGGAGACAATAGCTTTCATCAAAAATAAACAATGAATACTCGTTGCTCGGCCTCTATATCGGAAAGAATACTTTCATTCGCCGATATGTGGGACGTCGACCATCCTGGTCCACCTGCCATGCACAAATTATCCTGGTCTACCCCGGTCGTATCGCAGGCCCAACCTTTCCCACTGCAAGTTGTTCGGACGAAGGAACCATCATGACTTCGTTGAATTCCGCTTCTTCAAGAAAACTTACTGTACCCGCAATACATCGCTACCACACGCCAAGACCGGACGACACTGCACCACGCCATATCATCGAAACCCACTAGGCCAAACTAGCCCGCCTAGGTCATCTATTTTGGAACGAAGGGAGTACGTCTCTGCACTGCTATGATTTTTTGTTGCACGTCATATCACTGAAACCCACTAGGCCAAACTAGCCCGCCTAGGTCATCGATCGCTAAGCCTACAATTTTAGGAGCTAGGGCTATTGATCGATCAACGAGGGATAAGTAGAAGCGTACCACGAGCTCATCAGCCCCAACGTTTCTCTTCGGTGAGTGTTTTGCAAGTACTATAGCTTGCACAAGAGCTAGCCTACTAACACCAAGAATCATCAAACAAGCCCTCGCCGATATGATAAACAGTTCAAACTTACATCTAATCATGCCATATATTACATCAAAAGCTGGTGAGGATACATATGTTTCCATAACTCGAGAGGGTTCGCATGATTCACTATCAAACAAAAGTAGCAAGATCCGCCACACAAGACAAAGGCACTAGCCCTAAGATGGTTTGATAACACACATCGCTCGTAATTAAACACGTGGCAATGCAAACTACCTCAAGGATTAGCGTGACCAACTATTTCTTGTCATCGATCTCTGCAATGACCACAAGACGGACAACGGCATGGGAATAGATTTCGGGCGATATCCGCAGGATCGATCATGACATCGAATCGATCTTCGGGCGATGTCCACAGGATGGACAGCGCATCGAATCGATCTCCGGCGATGCCAACAGACGGGCCACGACATCGAATCATCAAGGACGCCCACCGCACTGCACAACCCTAACATATTAGCAAGCACATTGCAAATAATAAAAACCACAACTATGGTAATAAGCCATTATTTTTACCTTGTGCAGCTCACTGGGATCTCATCCTCCGGGGCCATCTCCTTGTCCTCGATGGGGCCATCACCTTGCCGGGGAATACCGCTTCTCAACAGCGACTATCTCCTCAAACTCGGTCTTGAGCCTCACATAGGTGGAAATCAGAGTTCCTGGGGTAGGCACGGTGGGGCCATTGCTGTTCTTCCAACTTTCTTTGAGGTGTTCGTCCGCCAACGTCCTCAACTCTTGGCCCAGTGCTTGTTTCTTGGAGTTCTTCGTCTCCATGGGTTGGCCTGCCAACATGGTCAACTCGTTGGTCGGTGCTCGCTTCCTGGAGATCGCTGTCTCCAGTGGGTTGTCCGCCGGCAACTCTTTGCCTTGTGCTCCAGGATCCATCAATGAACTGAGAAACAAAAAGCAATCAAAAGGAAACCACAATTGCAATGAAAACGGGAAAAGAACATGATGTGAGAATCGGTCGGTGCTTCGCAAAAAGAAGATTCTTGGAATGAAAATATAGCAGATAACTGATTCGCCCACCTTTCCTTCGCAGGCTGTAAGAAAAATGGCGAAGTGAGTAGCCCGGAGTGAGGTTTTCTTCAAGAAAGGGAATAAAGGGCTTGAACGAGCGCTCCAGTGAAATGATGGTTGCTTCGTCCAGTCCAACTTGGAGGCCACCTTACCACTGCTGGTAAAGGTGTGCGTTTTGTGATATGACGGGTCATGACGGCCACACCGGGGTGATAGGTGAGTCTTGACTGTAGCACCTCGCTGTGATTTGGTGGATGGCACGCGGGCCCGGATGCTTTGAAATGTCCCGCATGTAGATAGAGCGGCTAGTCATATACTCCCTCCTTTCTGGTTTTTAGGACTCAATTAAAAAATTTCACCAGCCAAGGTAGATGGTGAGTGGTGGAATCCTTTTTGTAATTTGCAAAAGCACCCAATTAATGCTCTTGTTTTCTTCAAAAATGTATGTTTACCAATGTATTAATTGCAATGCATGCATGCATAAAGTACATGCATTGGTCAATTTTCTCTTAATACCTGCATGCAATTATTTAATGCACCTTGGAATCTGAACTTGTGATGGGGAACAACCAAATTGAGCCTTATAAAATAAAAAAAACTAAGATTTTGAGATAAGCCCTATAAACCGGAAAGGAGGGAGTAGGAGTGCTCAATATTGTGCACCGCGACCAAGGCGGAGAGGAAAACGAGAGAACTACGTAATTAATGCATGAGTTTAATTAGGGTAGTTTTGTAAAGTACGAGATACATTTCTCCAATCGCAAAATGCCTTGGTTCATGAGATTTGAGATTTGAGCCCTATAAACCGGAAGGGAGGGAGTACTGCACACGGTGTAGTCTAGTCACTTGTTGAAATCTCTAGAAAGGCAAATACTCCTTTCCAATTTACAGGGCTATACTACTCCATCCGTCTAGGTGTGTAAGTCATCTTATGAAAACTAAAGACGTAGTCCCAAAACACTTAGGCACGGTGCATTAACTTCTACCTTGTTTCTTGTTTCTTGACATATCAACCAATAAGAGATGAGACGTGTGCATGCTTTTAATGACTTGCAATGGCTAGTTCATTGCATGCAATGCTATTAATTAGCAAATAAAATTGGTGACCCTGGAGGAAACAAAGCTAAGCGCGTGGACCTATGTAGAATGAGTATCAACCAATGGATAATGGAGTTTAATTGTTAAACAATAGCAATTTTGTCTCATGCAAGAGCCTGGCTAGTACTCCAAGGAACCACACCACGCGAGCGTTTGCAACTGCCACGTTCGGGTTGCGCTTGGATCTTTGCCTCTTCGAGAAGACGAACAATGATGTTACTCCTACTTCTACAGTATCGAATACACTGCTGCATGTTCGTCCACCTCGTGCGGGAGGGATAGCGTGTAGCGAAAGCTTCTACTTACTGCTCCTGCATTTGCGTCTATGACAGGTGGGCCCAACAGGTGGTTGGCCCTCCTCTCATGCAGCCAAAGGCAGGTGCAGTTAAGGCACCAAAGCTCAGTCCGCGAGGGAGAGGGAGTTGTAGTAATCAAATTTCTTGGTCTTGTACGAGTTGATGAAGACAGGGGTTGCTTGCTAGGGTTGCTCACTACGTATATATAGGCCGGAGCCTCCGCGCTTGCTTGCTAGGGTTGCTCTATTCACACACTCTCATCCTCTCCAGATCTAAACAAGATAGGGGTAGTAACACTGTCTTTTTCCCTTCAAAAAACACTGGCTTTCTATCCTCACCGCTGGTTACAGATCCGACGATCCCCCTCCGCCGGTGAAGGGAGGAGGGCAGCGTTTAGGCCGTCGTCGACAGCGAGGAGGAGACCCACCGCCGCCGCAGACTGTTATCTCGGCCGAGCGCCGGCGCGGAGGTCCTCCGATCCTTCGTGCTGCTGCTGTGGGCGGATCCGGCCTCCCGCCGCCCACCTATCCACATCCCGACGACCTTCAGGTATATCTTCGTTCAAAACTGCCTTAGCTCTACTTCCCCAGCTCGCTACGTCGCTGCATTTGCATCATTTTCTACCTCTTAGCCCCTCTCGATCAGATGGTCCAACATCACATATTTTTTTTCTTCTATTGTTAGAGGTAAAGCTACTTCATGGAGTCGAATCTTGTACTACTTGGTTCAAACAAGAAATAAAGTGGGGGTGGGGGAATTTAGTATGTACATCGGACTTGGTACAAACAGGAAGGAAAGGGGGTGAAAGTAGTACAGACTGGTCATCCAACCGGTCTCTTGGTCGAAAAGGGAAATACGTGGGTAACGCTGTACACAGTGGTATGACCAGGACTAGATTTGCTATCCACACATAGGAGTAGGTGGCTAGAGTGAACAAAAATGGGACCAACCCAGATATGTTTCTTGGATGTTTGTTTCTCGGGGCAACAAACTATGAATCACCACTTTATGCCGCTATTTACGTACATGGTGCTGGACTGCTGGTGCACACACTGTCCCATGCCCTTATACCAAATATTTAGGCTCCGTTCGGAATAAAGGGGCAGAAAACATAGGTCTTGATGAAAATAGAGGAATAGGAAAGGAATGTAGGTATAAAACTATGGAACAACGAACCGGAGGAAACTCTCAAGAGAATGTGTTCGGATGGACTATGAAATGTACAGATTTGTTTTTTAGAGTAGCATGCTTGGCAGTATGAGATGCTATTTGTTTATTCAGCTGCACAGTGACTACTCTTGTCCTCATCTCACGTACCACACATAGGTTGAGACTCTCACTGTTTCCTCTATGCCTTTTTGTGCAAACAGGGATATCCAATTCACCTGGTTGCTATTGTGACCTTTTGGTGCACTGCACAGAACTCTTCTTAAAAGAAGTGACTTTTGTGTTGTTTAACTGGAATGTCAGAATGGAATAGTTGGTTCATTTTGGTGGAACTGCACAAAGGGAGATCTGTGTTCCAATCCTCATCATCCATATTGGCGCCATAACCTTCCTTTAGGTAAGAATGATATTTAATGCATGTGTCCATCTCTATTTTCCGACTGCCATGAGAAAATAATGTTGTTTTTTACTAGTACACTTGTACTCCCTCACTGACAAAACCAATTCTGAATTAGAAGGCCAATCATGTACTTGGTTTCACCAACTGGTGAGGAGAAAGAGAAACAAAGCATGAAGAGGAAGAAGAAGAATAATAAACAAAGGCCAAGGCGATCTTGTTTTGAGGCCTCAATCGAGGCCATTCAAGGGCTCTGGCAACGACTACCTTACATGTGAGACGATCCTCCAGGGAGCCCTTCCACTTCTGCTGTCTCACTTAATTAATTAGGAGTACTTAAGTAGCACTGATTTATTACTGCCTAATTTTCCTGTTGGATTTAAACAAATCTTTAGTAGGACCCTATGCTGAATCATGTACGTGTGTATGTTTGTCTTTGGAGGTGAATCATGTGGTGGAGCAGGGAGGGAATATTATTAGTGTCATGACATAATAGTGCTATTGTTTTGCATGTCAATTTATTGCCATTGGTTCAATGAGGCAATGTTTTGCGTATTGTCCATCATGAATTTGATGCTACTGGTTGAGTAATATGCTAATGTCTTCCTATCCTTTCTCACTAAGCTAATGAAGGTTTCACCTTGTTCCTACTTGTGCAAACAGGATCATGTTGTGCCAATCATACATTAAATGGAACTACACAAGACAATACAATGAATCGTATCTCAGCCGATGCTTTAACTCTCTGGAAGTTCTTGATAATCTTCGATATAATCTCAAAGATCGCTAAACAAGAGTGATTTCAACCATACATTTGAAGTGCACAAAATATATACTATTATGTGATTCCAAAGTGAGTGCTTTATCATCTCTTATGGGACTACATGAATAAGCTTTTTTCTCAGTTGGTACGGGCCTAAGGCCTTCATCCATATTAATTTGTCATCATCTCTATTTGTATCGTACTCTCATCATGAGAAACTCCTTTATCTTTGCACGTTAAAGTTTTGCAACCTATGATAAATGGCAATGCTTTGAGTGTTGAGTTGAGCTAATTGGCACCGATTAAATAAACTAATACCTCTCTTTAAGCAAGACTACTATGTTGCTAACTTTACCCATTAAGATAATGAGGGTGCTTCTATTTGTTAATGTATGTTTCATAAACTAGTCCCACTATTACAAGAATCTCACTCTCTCAATATATGTGCCAACAGGATGCTCGATTTTGGTGGAACTGCACAAAAACTTTGGGTGCTTCATTGCCTCGACAGCTTCCATCCTTTGTCGTCACCGCTAAACTCCGCATGCTTTCATCCTTTTTGTCACCGCTATTTATCTCGCCTCCAATCAATGGAAATAGTAATTGATATGCTACCTGACACAGGTTGGTACTGGTCTTTATCCTGATTATTGTGCCTATCATATGTATTGGTAATTTGGTATTATGCTACTGTTTGCCGATTTCATAGAGGAGTAATTTGGAGCCTGAACTCGCAGGCAAATCATTACATCGGGTGATTTCAGTAGAACTGCACAAAATGATCAGATGGACATGTACTTATGCTGCTGCTATGTACTCCAAAGTTCACTCAGACAAGCATCGATGTTGACAAGAAGTGCCTATATTCATTCGAGTATCAACCGACGTTAACCAATTGTCAAGGCTAAGAGTTCAAAGGACAACATGAAATCCACAAAGCACATAAGAAGAAGATTGAAATCTGTCAGAAAATCAAGAAACTCCGAAGTAATAGCGTTGGATTATATCCAGATTTACTAAGAATCTGCGCACCCTTTTACTAAGGGCTATCACGACGATGTTGACAAGAAGTGCCTATATTCATTCGAGTATCAACCGGCGTAAACCAATTGTCAAACTCAAGTATTAGGAGAGTGAACGCCAAAAATATTGCTTGGTGCATAGCCCGAAAACGCAGTCCATTTTTGGTCCCAACTTGTGCCTTTTGGTTATCGGCACATATGGTAGCAAACTATATGGCATGGAGACTAAAGATTCCGCATGTTGGTTGACGCGATATTCATCGGCACTTAATCACTGCACGCCAAGGATGCTCCATTTCAGCTTGAACTGCACAAAAATTTGGGTGGTTCATTTTCTCAATCGCCTCCTTTCTCGCTCCTGCAATGTAGAATTTTGGCGAGATACAGACCAAGATGAGCCAAGAACTGGTTGGATGAAAGTAGTGGCCAAGTTGCTCAAACCTCCCTCAAAGACAAGGCCACTATTTGAGGATAAACCTACAAGCAAAGTTTAGATTGTCTGTCTTTGCCTCTTATGTACTCGAAAGTTTACTCGTACAAGAACTAATTTTAGCAAGAAGTACCTCCGATTGAACACTACTTACCAGTCTGTACCCTAGGTAATTAAAGTTCGTCCATGGATCATATTGGCTATGATCTCAATCATTTGGATGCATAAACAAACTGAACATGTGTATATCTGAATCTTTTTGTAAATTATGTATGAATATTGTCGTGTGATCTATCAATCATTTGGATGCATAGATATGCTGAGCTTGTGTATATATGAATCTTTTGAGTTGTTGATTGTGAATGTTGGTTATGGATATGAACGTGTCCTGTGAACTTGAGTTTGATATGAATGTTTACCTTTTCTGTTGTATTTGTGTGTGAACTTGTTAGTATAACTCGCTAATTTCTTAATTATATATGTAAAAAATGTGCCTCTCCGGTTTATTCTTTGATATTAATTGCTCCTTCTAACATAACATTATACGTATATATAACGAGCCCACCTAATACGTGTATTTCAAGGAAGTGTAAATGGGCTGGGATTTCTTAGAAAATATAAATGGGCCTGATTGACGCGAAATTATTTGTTCACCCAGCCCAGCAAATGGACTATACATTCTAGAAAACATGGGTTAAATATATGCCACATTTTTGCAGGATGACATGTGGGCCAATAGGTCTAAGCCTACGCAGGGCGTTGTCAACTTGGTCAACAAATGATTGTGTGATCCACAGCCATTGGATTTATATCCAACGGCCGGCATGTACCATGAATGTCTCATCTTCTTCCTCCAGCGTTGCCGGGACCGCCTGGTCCGGCCTCCGGCGGTTAGCGGCTCTTCTTAGCACGCATCGCTGCGAAGTGCTACCCCACCGCCGACCAGGCTATCCCTCCACCCCTCGACACCTCCTGTTATTCTCCACACACTACAGCCCCACGCTGCAACAGAACCAGTTATAACCCTTCTCCTCTCAATCTGCGACTCCACTGCCACGTTTTCCCATCTCCGAGTCGTTTCCGTCCAGGGCCTCGCCGTCGTCCACCGCCTCGCTGCGTTCGGTGCGGCCTGGTCAACAAACGAGAGTCATCGGAAGAGGACTTTACGTGGAGAGCCTGACGGCTGGGACCCACGAGGTCCATGGTCGCACGCAAGGAAAGTTCCTCCTTATTAAGCTGAAAAAAATGTTTCCTCCACCTGACAGCTGGGACCCAATGTACAATCAGTAGTATATTTCGTCTGTTTGCTGCTGCTGTTGTTTTCAATGTACAATAAGTAGTATATTTCGTCTGTTGGTTGAATAAATGTGTTGTTAGAATGACAAACACAATGTTTTGGAAGTTGTTGCACGGTTCGATCCTTTAGTGCCCCGTACCGTACGTAGCGCATACTATTTATCGTACGGAACACATTTTTTTTGAAACTCGGAACACATTTTCCACTTGTTGATAACATGTAGCCCACTGATGAAGGCCCAATAGAGAAGCCCATAATTCACTGGAAGGGAGGCTCTCACATGAATCCGGCCCAGGTACATGCTCATGGTCCCCTAAACATAAATAAGTAAATAAATGAATAAATAAAGCTAAATGCTCATGCACCAGTTCTTTGGGAAAATAGCTAGCCCAGTATTTCTTTTTGAAGAATACCCAAGCTAGGCCTATTTGTTTTCTCCGAATTACTGGGCTGCAAATCTTTCAAGACGAGGAGGGATGCATTCCGTCCTGGCTTAAGAGTATGGTCAATGTCTGTTAAAAGTAATATCAAAAGGGTTGAAAATTCCAAAAATTTATAGCAAATGGGATATAAGTTTTTTTTTTTTTGTTCTTCACATCGATATCTTATAATGTATTTCATTGGATTTAACATGACATAGTACTAATTTATTTTAAATTTGTTTTACTATGGCTATTAATTTTGGATTAAGAATATTTCGCTCCCCAAAGAAAAAATTGCGAATTTTCAAAATTCCAACATATTTAGTTAATTTTTTGACCGCATCGACGTAAAATGGCCAGCAATTCTAAAATGGAAAACGGGCTGCAATAAATGCCATATGAATTAGAAATTGAGTAAAAATTATAAAAATAATAGCAAATGGGCTGTACACGCCATGGATTTCGAGGCTGACTTGTTTACACAAGGCTTTGTCAGTGAACACACGATTCTAGCAGCAGTTAGTGTTGGATGTCCATCCAACGGCCGACGCCTCCTCTTGTGGCCCGCTGTGATGCCGCGCAGGCTTCCCCGGCCCACCCTACTCCCTCCGCTGGCCTGGCCGCACGCAATCAACTGCCTACTTATTCGCGAAAAAAATGATTCCTCCCACTGACATCTGGGGCGCACCGGTTGGGAGGCTAACCGATGGGCCTACTAAGTTGACGCGTACGCAGGGCTTGTCAACTTAGTCAACAAACGATTCTAGCAGCAGTATGTCACAGCCCTAGAGCTTGCTTGTAACTAGTGGCATTGCATCCATGCATCATGTTTAATTTTCATGAAATTTGAAATGGGGATGACAAACCCTAGCACTAAATGAAATGCATTTAGGATCAAAATAAAAATATTTTCAATGAACTCAGAATGCCCTTTAGAAAAATTCATTATTTTTGATGAAGGTAAAAACCTCTGTAAAAAATAATGCACTTATTTTTCTGGCCACTCTGGATTTTTGAATTAACCCATATTGTATTTGAATTGGGGCCTTTGAATTCTATAAATATTTTAAATGCTCCAAAAATTCTGGTTTCAATTGTGGGCTTTTGGAATAATCCAAATAATGCCCCCAATTTATCTCAGGAGTTTTAAAAATGAATTAGTACTTTTACTAATTCAAAACAAAACAAAAGAAATAGAAAACAGGAATTAATAAATAGGAAGGAACTTACAGGCGCCACTAACCGCCCAGCTCCCCGTCTTTGGTCGGCGTTGCTGCCCAGCCCACCAGCGCCACCGTCCTCAAGCTCCTGCCAGGAGGACGCGTGCGTGTGGTCGCCGCGCGCAGGCACGCGCCCTGGCCACCTCCTCTCTGCCTGCTTGCCCGGACACCTCTAGGAGATGCCACGCGCCAGCCCCGACTCTCTCTTGCTCTCTCTCGTCCCCATCCCTCCTCGCTCTCTTCCTCGACGCACCGAACGCAGCCCGCCGCTGCTGTTGCTGCGCCTGGGCCATTTCTCGCCCCTCGAAGTTCATGAGCTCCGCCGACGCGTCCTCAACCTCCTCGCTCCGCCACTCGACGCTTGGGCGCGCCTCGCCTCACCGAGCTCGTCCCCGACCGCCGTCCGCCGAGATCCCCGACGCCCAGAGTGCCTCAGCCCCCGAGCTCGCTGTCCACTCAAGAAGATCGCCGTGAGCCTCTGCCCGCCCTCCCCTCTCTGCTTTTCTTCTCTGCATCAGAAGCCGCCGCGCACTTGCGCCTGATCGCGGCCGCCGCCCGAGCTCGTTCCCGACGAGTTCGGCCGCCCTAGCCGCTGATGCTTGCTGCGTTGGATGCTGGCAGCTCCAGCTCCCAGGTGCCCTCCGCCGCTTGCTTGGGCGCGGAAGGCGATTCCGAGCACCTCCGCGCAGACTCACCGAAGTTTTGCCGCCAAACCTCGCCGCCGGCAGGATTCCGCCACCGAGCCTTCCGCGAGCTCCCGGATCCGCGCAAGGATGGGCTTTCCTTTGGTGCCTTTAGCGATCCACCGACGCTCAGAAGCGCCGCCCCGAGCAACTCCGGCGAGGTCCCGCTGTCGCCGTGGTGGCCGGCGGCGAAACCCTGTTTAGCCGACGTGGCAACAATTAGTTTAGGCTCTAATTAACACCCACAACCATCGACTAGTGGGTCCCAGCGTCGATTTGACTCGACAGCGCCTGCTGACTTGCTGACGCCACCGTGAGGTCATGCCGACGATTAAAGCCTTTACGGAATTAAAATAAATCAGGAAATGATTTATAAATTTCAGAAAATACCCCAAACTTCTAAAAATCATATAAAATCAACCGTAACTCCAAATCAAATAAATTATATATGAAAATGATCAGAAAAATATGAAGAATCTGTTTATGCCATGATCATGCATGATTGAACAAGTTAACCTCACTGAATAGGATGAATCATGATTAGGGTAATTTATGAACTAGTATTTGGAGTTGAGTTTAACCTTGTTTGAATTCCACTTCAATTAACTTGGCTTATCGCAGCATTAGGTCAATTCAGTTTCTTAATATGACATGTCATTCATGTGAATGTGCATTGCATTGATTGTGTTCTTTCTCGCCATCGTGTTTGTCCCTCTCAAGAGACGACGTTAAACGATTGTTCGATGACACCGATGAAGAACTATATTATCTTCGAAGTGCTGTGCAAGCAAAACCCCTTGCTCATTCCGATATAATCCCGCCTCTCGCTCCTGCTCTATTTTACTGCATTAGGACAGCAACGATTCATCTCATTTATTTGCTGCGGTAGCTGAACCCCTTTATCCTCTGCATGACCTGTCATTCCACAAGAATTAGATGAAACCCACTAGCATGAGTAGGAGTTGTTTGAGCCTGTTGTGCCTACTCATTCATGCTTGTTTGTCATGCCTGCTATCGCTTAGAGTTGAGTCAGTCCGATTCATCGGGAATGAATCGGAGGTGTGTGAACATGTCCTACTATGTGTGAGCTAAGTGTGTGAACACGATTTGGTAAAGGTAGCGGTGAGAGGCCATGTAGGAGTACATGGTGGGTTGTCTCATTGCAGCCGTCCTCGTGAACTAAGTTCGTGTTTGTGATCCATGAAACAGTTACTACCACACATTGGGATCCTTAATTGACTCTCTCGGCTTAACCACCCTTGTCCTCATCCGGAGTTGCAAGTAGTTTCGTGTTTGTAGCATGTCAGGGGCCGCACGCAACGCTGACCTTAGGGGTGGGCTGTGTTATGGTAGGCACGCGGGTCTGTGTAACCGAATGCCCGCTTGGTATCTCGGGAACCCTGCACACATCGTTCGGGGCTGTATGGGAAACCTCGGCCGGACTCCCTGCGGATGGAACCCGAATAGGCGATAAACCTGGACTAGGGACTTGAGTGTTTAGGTAGGCCGTGGCCGATACCCTCGCTGGGCTTCCGCTTGAAGGTTGCCGAGTACATGTCGCGTAAACGGCGATAAGTGGTGAGAGCGTGTGTGAAGAAGTACACCCCTGCAGGGTTAATATGATCTATTCGAATAGTCGTGTCCACGGTAAAGGACTTCTGGGTTGCCTATAACAGTTCATAGACAAGTGTAAGTGGATACTCTAAAATGCGCAAGATAAGCGTGAGTGCTATGGATGGCGTTCTCGTAGGAAGACGGGAGCGGATCCATAGTGGTGTATTGATATGGTGAATATGTGGACTCGTGTGCGCCACCTCAAAAGAGTTACTTGCAAATGTAGTTCAGATAGCCATCGAGTCAAAGCTGGCTTGCTGCAACCAAACTCCACCACCCCTTTGTTGATAATGATGCATATGTAGATAGTTCGATGTAAGTCTTGCTGAGTACGCTTGTACTCACGCTTGCTTATTTTATGTTTTGCAGAGAGACTTCAGTCTCGCTAGTAGTTCCGCGTGGACTTCGACGTTTAGCTTGTTACCTCAGCTACGATCTTGTGCCCTCGGCAGGATGTGGTAGATAGTGAGGCTTCTCAGCCTTTTTCATTTATAGTTGTCTCAGACTCGAGACATGTTTAGCTTCCGCTTGTGCTTTGACTTGTATGTTTCGATTGTTGGGTCATGAGACCCATGTTTGTAATATCTCGCTCCTCGGAGCCTAATGAATAAATATTTGAGTCGAGAGTTATGTTGTGATGCCATGTTGTATTTACACGATTGAGCATATTGTGTGTATGTTTGAAATGCTTGGTATGTGTGGGATCGACAATCTAGTTGTTTATCCTTGGCAGCCTCTCATATGGGGAAATGTAGTCTAGTGCTTCCCGAGCGATAGTAGCCCGCTATAGCCCGGTTCACGGAGTCCTTCTAGCCCAAAGACTACCGCTTTGGACACTTGATCGGCCGGCATGTGTTTCACTTCGTTCTTATGACTGTCCCTTCGGGAAATGTCACGCGGTGATATCCGAGTCCTGCTTAGCTCTACATGTACGGGTTACCGGAGTCCTGTTAGCCCAAAGCTACAGCCCGGATTCATACGTTGATGACCGACATGCTCGATGTGATTCATGTATGCTGTCCCCATGGGTTAGTGCCGCTTTGGGTTCACGACTAGCCATGTCGGCCCGGGTTCTCTGTCATATGGATGCTAGCGACACTATCATATACGTGAGCCAAAAGACGCAAACGGTCCCGCGCCATGGCAAGGCGACACCCGTGGGAATACCGTGCGTGAGGCCGCAAAGTGATATGAGGTGTTACCGGCTAGGTCGATGTGACTTAGAATCGGGGTCCTGACACAGTAACCGTTGGATTTGAATCGAACGGTCCAGCTGCTTCTTCAATCGCTGCTCTTCTTGCACCAAATTACCCAAACCAGCGCCGGGAGACCGCTTTGCTCCGCCTCCGGTGGCCGGCTGTCTGCCGATGAGGCCTCATCGCCTCTACTACTCCCACCGCTAGCCAGCCCTCAAGGCGGACGGCAGCCTCACACCGCACCAACGGTGAACCTCGTACTCCTCTCCGCGTGGGCATCCACTGCCGTGTCTTCCCCGGCTCCGCGTCGTCCCCTTCCTAGGCCTCGCCGTCGTCCACCGTCTTGGTGCTCTCGGCCCGGCGTGGTCAACGTGGTCAACGACATTCCGTCGGAAGAGTACTGTATGTGGAGAGGCTGACAGCTTGGTCCACGACCACAGCCCAATTTTTTTGTGATTTGCCAAGTAAGTCGCTTTGTCAGGCCTGTTGGGCTGCAAATCTTTCAAGACGAGGAGGAGAGCTTTCATTCGGCTGGCCGAGAAAATGGCCCATCAGTAATGAGAAATGGGTTGTACATTTTTAAAACACATCAAACCGGCAATTAGTTTCAAATATCCTTTTTTCATTTCGATATTTGAAATTACATTAATTTTTATGCGTGGAGAATTTGTTGGATTTTATATTGATATACATTTATTTTTAAAATCAGTTTGAATGTGAGTCGAAATTTCGGGATTAAAATCAGTTCGGACCGCATCGAAATATGCAAAATTTCATATAATTTTTAACCGTACCACAATATGGGCTGTAATGCTAACAAAAGAATATGGGCTCCAAAAACCTTAATAATTAGCAAATGGGCTGTAAATTATTAGAAATAATGGCAGATGGGCTGTATGCTGTTTCCCACAGATTTGAGGCTTTCCTAAAAAAAGGTTGATGCACAAGCAATGACTGTTTTATGGCCATCCAACGGCCGTCGTGCTTCTTCAATCTATGCTCTTCCTGCTCCAAATGCTCAAACAGCGCGCGGAGATCGCTCTGCTCCCTCCTCCCCATGCCGGCTCTGCTGCCACAGCAGCCTCACCACCCCACTGTACTTCCCATCGCTGGCCTAGCCATCCCTCTACTCACCCACACTGTTGTTATTCTCCGTGACGGCAGACGAACTCAGAACCCTCAGACAACAGATTTCCTCTCCGTGGGAAACAAGCGCCGAGTCTTCCCCGCCTCCGTGTCGTTTCCTTCCTAGGCCTCGCCTCGCCCACCGCCTCGGTGCTCTCGGCGCGCCTGGTCAACGTGGTCAACGATCGACATGCATCCGAAGTGGACTTTAGGTGGGGAGGCCGACACCGGGTCCACGGTCGCACGCAAGGAAATGCCTCCTTATTACGCGTAAAATAATGATTCCTCCACCGACATCCGGGACCCACCGAAGGGCCTCAGATTTCGCGACAAAACATTACCGCCACGACAGCTCGGACCCACCAAATATATCTTCGCGTAAGGAAGTGCCTCCTTATTACGCACAAAAAATGAATACTCCCCGTTAGCTGGGACCCAGATAGTGGCAAGCTGACTTAGGGCCTACTAAGTTGACGGGGCGGAGGGCTTTGTCAACTTAGTCAATATGCACGATTCTAGCTCCAAAGGACTGTCGATGTCCATCCAACGGCAGAGTGCTTCTTCAACCTCTGGTCTTCTTGCTCCACCGCCCAAACCAGCGCGGTCGTGTCTCGTGCTCCTGCCTCCCGTGGCGGGCTGCGATGCGGCGGAGGCCTCACCGCCTCTACTACTCCCACCGCTGGCGTGCCATCCCTCTACTCACCCACACCCCTCACATTTCTGGGCGACGGCAGCCTCACACCGCAGCGAACCAAAGGTTCTCGTACTTTCTCTACGTGGGCATCCATCGCCGCGTCTTCCCGGCTCTGCGTCGTCCCTTCCTAGGCCTCGCCATCGTCCACCGCCCTGGTGCTCTTGGCGCGGCGTGGTCAACGTGGTCAAGGAACGACTTCCATCAGACGTGGACCGTATGTGGAGAGGCTGACAGCTAGGTCCACGGCCGCAGCAAGGAAGTGCCTCCTTATTACGTGCAAAATAATTATTCCTCCACCTGACAGCGGGGACCCACCGGACGGGCCACCGTATTTCACAAAAGATGTTTCCCCCCTGACTGCTGGGACCCACCAGCTACACCTTCGCACGCAAGGAAGTGCGTCCCGCAAAAAACGATTCACCCCACGATCGCTGGGACCCACCAACTACATCTTCGCAGTAAGGAAGTGCTCGATACCGACCCACCTGGTCGGCGCACGTGGCGTTGTCATTCTGGTCGCGAACGTACGCATATATATATCGGTCGATGTAGAGGCGCCGCGTGTCGTAGTAGAGGCGCCGCACGTAGCATGTACACGCACGCATAACGCCGGTGCAAGAAAGAAAATACGGCCACGTATGTGTACATACGGCGGGGGCTCGAACGCCTACTCGCGCATACGTACAGCGAGGGCTCGTGTACATGGCTGGGTCGGAACGGAGAAATAACGTCGTCGTCGTGTTCATGGGGAGGCAACGGAATGCGTCGTGTTCATCGGGAGGCAACGCGGCTGGGTCGGAACGGAATGCGTGGTCGTGTTCATCGGGAGGGCTTGGACAGAACAGGCGATGGAAACGAGGCCCGGCGTACCGCAAAGCGGAGGAAATGGACCTCCTACGGTCGAAACGGGGGTCCTGTTGATCGGGAGGGGTGTGGCGTACCGCAAAACGGAGGAAACGGACCTCCTACGGTCGAAACGGGGGTCCTGTTGATCGGGAGGGGTGTGGCGTACCACAAAACGGAGGAAACGGACTTGTGTTGGAGCGCTACGGTCGAAATGGGGGTCCTGTTCATCGGGAGGGGTGTGGCGTACCGCAAAACGGGACTCCACGGGATATTGTTCATCTCCATCGTCGACCCCCTCCAGCCTCCACGAGCTACTGTTCATCCACCGTCGACCTCCTCCAGCCTCCACGGGCTCCTGTTCATCCAGCCTCCATCGCGCGCTACTCCACCGGCTACTGTTCAACCACCCTCCATCGCTCATCGCTTATCCAGCCCTCCACACCACGTGGTCCTGTTCAACCACCCTCCACGGGCACCCCTCCACCGCTTCATCGCTCATCCCGCCCTCCATGGGTGGTCCTGCTTCATCCACCCTCCACGGGTCCTGTTCATCCAGCCCCAACCGCTCGACCGATCGGGGTCCTGTTCATCCAGAGGCAACACCACGGGTCCTGTTCATCCACCCCACCGAACTGTTCATCCAACCCCCCGCAACGCTCACTTTGTTCATCCAGAGGCAGCATCGATCGGCTTGATTAGCAGCAGTAGCTGGCGAATCGCCGATCGGGTTCGATTAACACCATCGATCGATCGCTCGGGTTCGAACGCTGTAGCTGCGGTCAATCGCCGGGTTCGATTAGAGCCCAACGCCTCGCTCGGGTTCGATTAGAGCTAACGCCTACACACGCGACGTACGTACTGAGAAACGCGCGCATCGCTCGACCCCCGACCTCCCACCGTAACCGGGAACTCCCCAAAATTTTCCTCCCCTCGCTTCTACCACGGTTTTTTCCGTCATGGACGGCCCAAAGAATGTCATGCAGCTGCGTCTCCGGCCCGCCCAGGACGAAAAGCCCATTTTCTGTCATGATTTTTTGTCATAGAAGTAGGCGCCCACTACATCTATGATGATACCGGGTTTTGTCACAATTATCGTCATAGAAGTGTCATATGTATGACAGAATTTTTTTTCGTTCGGCCCAAAATGTCACGGATGTGTCTTTTTTTTGTAGTGGAGCTAGTCAACTAGAGGATCACTAGGGACATGTTGTGTTCTATGTATTGACACATGTATTACGATTTCTAGTTAATACAATTATAGCATGAACAATAGACAAATATCATGAACAAGGAAATATAATAATAACCATTTTATTATTGCCTATAGGGCATATTTCCAGCAATCTCCCACTTGCACTAGAGTAAATAATCTAGTTACATTGTGATGAATCGAACACTCATAGAGTTTTGGTGCTGATCATGTTTTCCTCATGGAAGAGGTTTAGTCAATGGATCCGCGACATTCAGATCCGTATGTATTTTACAACTGCACCAGCTGACTGGCCCACCATTCGAAATATACACGTATCCGGTTTGTGACTTGGTGTCATCCGGATCTGTGTCGAAGCTAGCATCGACGTAACCCTTTACGACGAGCTCTTCGGCACCTCCATAAATGAGAAACATATCCTTAGTCCTTTTCAGGTACTTCAGGATATTCTTGACCGCCTCTAGTGTTCCATTCCGGGATCACTTTGGTACCTCCCTACCAACTTATGGCAAGGTTCACATCAGTCCGTACACAACATGGCATACATAATAGAGCCTATGGTCGAGGCATAGGGATGACACTCATCTTTTCTCTTTCTTCTGCCGAGGTCGGCATTGAATCTATACTGAATCTCACACCTTGCAATACAGCAAGAACCCCATCGGTGTCAAACCGGCGGATCTCGGTAGGGGTCCCGAACTGTATGCCTAGGCGGATGGTAACAGAGACAAGGGACACGATGTTTTACCTGTGTTCGGCCCTCTTGATGGAGGTAAAACCCTACGTCCCGCTCGATTGATATTGATATTGTGGATGTTTACAAGAGTGGATCTACCACGAGATCAAGGAGGCTAAACCCTAGAAGCTAGCCTATGGTATGATTGTAAGGGTTGTTGATTCTAGTCCTACGGACTAAAGCCATCCGGTTTATATAGACACCGGAGAGGGCTAGGGTTATATAGAGTCGGTTACAATGGTAGGAGATCTACATATCCAGATCGCCAAGCTTGCCTTCCACGCCAAGGAAAGTCCCATCCGGACACGGGTGAAGTCTTCAATCTTGTATCTTCATAGTCTTGGAGTCCGGTCGATGATGATAGTCCGCCAATGATAGTTCGGTGATGATGGTAGTCCGCTATCCGGACACCCCTAATCCAGACTCCTCAAGAGTCCCTGAACCAGGCTTCAATGACGATAAGTCCGGCGCAGATATTGCTTGGCATTGCAAGGCGGGTTCCTCCTCCAAATGATAGAAGATTGTGAACACCAGATAGTGTCCGCTCGCAAAATAAATTCCACATTCCACCGTAGAGAGAATAATATATACACAAGTTCAATCTGCGACGTTTTCTGCGGCATGACATCACGCCACTACCAAGCCATTATTTAAATCATTTTTTACTCTACCACCTCGGTAGCGTTTAGCGGCGGTTTCTTGGCACGCCTTGTCGAGCGTAGATCGTGTTTCCCTTAATCCGGATTCTCATCAATACGGACATGGGTAACCCAACTGCGCCATTGATGGTGACGCTTGGGAGATAAGCGAGTTTTACCAGGCGGTGGGGACGCGTGACTTCGCCCGCCCATATAAGGGATAAGGATTCACCTTCTCACCCACGCCTTCTTCCTCCTTTGCTTATCCATCTCCAAGACTCGATCTCCAAATACCAAGTTCGCGCATCTCGCCTCAACCTTCTCGACCATGTCCGGAGCGGAGGCAAATGGTTGGCCTCCACCGTTAAGGAGGAGCACATCGCCAAACTGCGCTGGGCGCGGATACCTTTCCCATGACATCGCGACCGGCTACCCGACGAGGGGCAGCTCATCCCCACCCCTGTGCCCCATGAGAGGGTCGTCTTTCTTCCCCACTTCCTCCGCTGGATCTGGGCTTTCCACTTCACCCCTTTGTCCGGGGCTCATGTTCTACTACGGCCTGGATTTCCATGATCCGCGCCAACTTCATCCTCAACATCTCGGCGTTTATCGTCGTGTGCGAGGCCTTCCTCTCATCCAGCCCCACTTCGCTTGTGGCTCAAGACCTTCAATGTCAAGTCAAGGTAGTGAAGGGCACTCAAGCCGGAGTGCGGAGGCTCCATGTTGGGCAAGATGCCCAATGTCCTTTGGTTCAAAGGGCCTTCGTGGAATCCGTCAAGGGGTGGCAATCGGGTGGTTCTATATCACCGAGCACGGACCCTAAATGGGCGGCGGCCCCAAGTTTAGATCTGGTATCCCCACGCAGCTCACCTCCCGGAAAGAGAAGGGCTTGCTATGGGGTAGTTCAAGGAGCCGACGGACTCCAAGCCCAGATCCGAAGCTGGTGAAGAAGCTCAGCTGGTTAACATGGTCCAAGTCATGCTCGTCCACGGATTCTCCCATGCCAAGAGCGGCATTCAATCTGTGGAGTTCGATCCGAACAGCACCAGCGCCGAAAGCAGGCTCTTCGACACGACGCACGGCGGCGCTCGAAGGTGTTGTTCAAGGCGCGCTGGTTTCATCCGCGATCAAGATCGCGGATTTCGCCATGATGCCAGCCGACGAGGTAAGTGATTCTACCCCTTTACGGACACTTGTTTTCATAGTTTGACTCTATGCGGTTTTAATTTCCCTTTTCCTTTGACAGATCGGATGAGGAAGGCAGAGCAGATTACTGTCCGGCTCCTATGCCGAAAAACCCAGAGACGCTCGTCTAGCGAGGTTGTTGGTTCCGCACCGCACGTGGTGCCGGAGAAGAAGGCCAAGAAGGAGGCCACGGGTGCTCGAAGAGCTCCCGCCTTCAGTGTCCGACGACTCGGGCGGACTCCTCCCGAAGACGAGGAGGAGAAGAGGACTCTCTCCTGAGGAGGAGAGAGGAAAGGAAGGTTTCCCCGGCAGGGAGGCCGAAGGGTCCAAGAGGGAAGGACTATTCCCGGACAGCTCCGCCAACATCAACGCTGGCGAGGAAGAATGGCCTTCAAGGGCCAGCCTCGGCGAGATTGTAAGTATCCGGATTCTGAATGATCTATAATTTCTTTTTCTGCGTCACATAGTGTCATTCTGATGCCGCATGCTGCCTGTAGTCCGGCCAGTGATGATCTCCCCGCTTCATCGAGCGGGTCGTTGGCTCCGTCGGATGTAGACTCCATCCCGACCGCCTCCACCCCTCGTGACACCGAGGACGCCGAGGTGGGATCCCAAGAAGGGACCCATCAGGGGAAGGCTCCGGAGGCGCCACAAGGCGTCCTCCCGGACTTTGCGCCGGGCTCCACATCAGAACCCGCAGTGGTTCCGGAGTCCGGCCGGCGGCCCCTTCGAACGAAGGGCAAGACCGTGACGCCGGCGGCTTCCGTCCAACCGGAGGCGCCGGGTAATTTGTTGGAGGCACTGCAGAGCGCTTCCATCGAGGAAGAACACCGCACTATTATGAGTGCGGTGATTCAGAAGGTGCAGCTCGCCAAGAGCGGGCTGACCGAAGCTCGCAGAGCCTTCTATCGTGCTTTGAGGTAAGAAGTTAAAATATGCAATGTAATACCGCATAGACAGAGCCCCGATGCTCGGTTCGGTGTTCGGAAAGAAAAGCCGGACGAGGATCTGAAAAAGAAGATATACGCAGGGGTTGCTAAAAATTATGTCAATATGGGTTGCAGGCTGCGCTGCTGACCTCTGCCCAAGACCGATCATGGAGGTCGGTGCTGTGAAGCAGAGCTCGAGCGGTCCGAGCAAGAGCTCGGCCGCCTAGGAAGCAGCTCCAGACAAAGAAGGTGAGTAACACCACTTTGAACTTGTACCTTCTGTAAAAGGATTTAGGTTGCAACAAAAATAACAAGGATAACATGGGTGCTGCGGGGCCACGAACGAGGTGGCGACCACGAAGGAGGCCGTGTCCGTGGCGAACGCAAATCGGCCACGGAACGGGCAGAGCGAGAAAAGCAGGAGGCGCGGTGGCGGTGGTTCAGCAAGAGCTCCGTGCTCTCATGGAGAAGCATGAGAGTTTGAGCGTGACTCAAAGACTCGAGAGTCCGAGCTTTCCTCGCTCTCGAAAGTGCCAAAACCGCCAAGGCCGAGGCCCATAAGTCCCTTCAGAGATTGAGTTGATGAGGAAGATAGCGGCGGGTAAGGCATTTTTCATGCAAAGCAAGCATGTGAATGTAAATTACATGTTACTTACCCGAATTCGAGCTCTGTATGCGTTTGCAGATCTGCCTCGGCGTGTCTCGATGTCACCGCATTCTACCGAGCCGAGGAGGGAGCTCAACGGAGAAGGTCTTCGGTCTCAAGATGTCGAGGCCGGCCATCCGGTGCCCCTAGCGACCAGGTGAAGCAGCTGGTCGAGCTTCAAGGTGGCCGAGCAGGCCATGAAGGGCCTCATAGTCCGGTTGTGGCTCGAGAGGCCATGCACAGGAGCTACTTCGCCTCGTCGACGGCTGGTGGATGCGTGCCCACGGGTGGAGGTTATCAAGCGCTCCGCCTGTATTGAAGGTGCTCGTCGGGCCCTTGCCCGCGCAAAAGGTGCATTGGGGCAAGCTGGATGCGGAGAAGCTAATCATCGACGCGCCACCAGCGGGCAAGGAACATCGTCGCGCCCAAATATACTATAAGGCTGTCTGAAGGGTGCCCGCAAGATTGCGGATGAGTGCCCTAGGGATGTAATTTTGAGTAAATTCACAATGTGTTATCCTGTATGCTGAAAACTTTGTTCATATGCGCTAAGCAACGGTTGTTAATTTAAAATATTACCTTCAGGCGGCCGCTTATTAAATCTGAGAGATGGCAAGTCGTCGGCTTCAGCCCCCATGCCACGAGTCTTTGGGGTGTTCGGGATAAACTTGAGCACTCTTGTTCCCATTTTGGGTCCATCCAGGAGGCGCCAACACAACGAACAAGGCAACCGGACTTATAGTGCTTGAACACTCTCACTTAGCCATAGAGTTCTATAATTTTAAATTTCGTGAAGCCCCTAGTATTCGGAGGACTGAATTGGGCGCTATCCACGCCTTCGTCGGACATAATCCGAACTTCCTCAAAGCAGCGTAGGTCTTTAAGGACCCGAAGGACCTCTCGAACAGCGACCAGTCTCTCGCCTTATCATGACAGTCAGTTTTAGCTTTCTCCTTGGCGTTAACCCGGCTCAACAGGCGCAATCGCAGTGGTTCTCCCAAAGCTACCTTAGCCGATAGAACGGAACGTAAGGTGCGAAACATGGGGCCGGCAAACCCAACTATTGACCCAAGACATGATTCGAGCCGATTCATATAATGCTATAAGTTCGGGTGCCGCACTTGTGAAAGTGTTCGGACTTTATCACACCATAATGCGGAGAACATAAGCCCTCGTGTATTTGGCCGTGCATCTAAATGTACGGGTGCAACATGTCGTAAATGAACATATATATATATATATATATATATATATATATATATATATATATATATATATATATATATATATATATAAGGTAATGCAATTATGGGCAAAAAGAGCTGCATTTTATTTGAGAAGATATGCTATGAGTGCGGAATGATACAAATAGTGCGAAAGCAAGGGATTGGGCGAATTAAAGGCGTCTCCCTCGTGGGTAGGCAGCGGAATGTTGTATTTAACAAATTTAATGCTCGTGATGGAGACCACCGAGTGTTCGTCATGCCTTTGTCCTTCCCCGGCTGTTGCATCATGAGTTTGGCGGGTCGCCACGGACAGAGTTCTATATAAAAAGAAAAATAAAAGGAAAAGGAGCGACACACTTGGGAGCCCCCGTGTGGTCGAACCGCACTGGTCTGTTGTGGTTGTGCCTTTCCCCTATGCCCATGGTATCTCCAAGGCATAATTATGTACGCGGAGAGTTTGTCTTACAATTTTGCGAGGGCTGGGGTTGAGGCCGCATTGCTACGCTGCGTGCTCGGGCGTGCCGGTGGTCTTGGTTGATGTTGCTCCGGCGCGTTTGGTCGTGTCCGGTCGCTTAATGGCGGACTCGAGAATTGCCTTAAAAGGCTGCTCAGATTTCCGCCGCGAGAGCATTGTATGTTCCTCCGCTCGGAGGGAGCGCCCATGTTTCCATTGACCGTGATGACTCCATGAGGGCTGGCATCTTGAGCTTGAGGTATGCATAATGCCGCACGCGTTGAATTTTGCAAACGCGTTCGTCCGAAAGCGAGCGTGATAGCCGCTGCAGAACGGGACTATGTCGAAGATTAACTCCTCGCTCGAAATTATCCGGGATCCAAGACCACTTCGAGTAATCGAGCATGTACAATTGGCCTCGACACCGGTATGACGCCTTTGAAGGTTGTCTTTGTAGGTTTAATCCTTGAAGGGTCTATGCCCATCTTGCGACCTTGTATCCGATAAAGCAGGTTCAGGCTCTGCCGCCGTCCATCGGGACTCGTGAGGTGAAATCCATCGACGATTGGGTCTAAAACCAATGCGGCGAATCCGCCATGGCGGATATCGGTCGGATGGTCTCTTCGATCGAAAGTGATCGGGCAAGAGGACCATGGGTTGAATTTTGGGGCGATGGCTCCATCGCCAGATATCGCCCTTAGTGCACGCTTCCGCTCCCTCTTGGGAATATGCGTTGCGTATATCATGTTTACCGTCCGAACTTGAGGGGAAATCCTTTGTCCTCTGTTGTTCGGGCGGCCGGGTCTCTTCCTCGTCATCGCTGTGTAGCCCCTTGTCACTGCTTTTGGCGATTAATTTGCTCTGCTGCTTGAATACCCAACAATCTCTGTTGGTGTGGATAGCTGGCTTTTCGAGGTTCCATGTATTTGACAAGAGCGGTCGAGTATTCGGTCCAAATTGGGCGGGCCGGAGTGGTTCTTTTGAATGGCTTCTTCCGTTGACGGGCTTGGAGCCTCGAATCCGGCGTTGACGCCGTATCCTCATTGCTTTGTCGCCGTTAATGCGGCATTTGTTTTGTTTCGACGCAACCTGCCATTGCGGTCCTTGGTATCCGGACTGCCGCCGTTTTGCCGAGGTTGTTGCTGCGAGCTAGCCAGCTATCCTCTCCCGCATGAAGCGGGTCATGAGTGATGTGAGGGCTGCCATGGATTTCGCTTCTCCCCGTCCTAGGTGCCGGGCCAGCCACTCGTCGCGGATGTTATGTTTGAAGGCAGCGAGGGCCTCTACATCCGGACAATCGACAATTTGATTTTCTTTGTTAAGAACCGTGTCGAAATTGCTGGCCGATTCGTGCGCTGCTGGATTATGTGGCTTAGGTCATCTGCGTCCGGTGGTCGCACATCGCGTGCTCGGAAGTTGTCGAGGAATGCGGCTTCGTGTCCTCCCAAGATCAATTGACTCAGCGGGCAGGCTGTTAAGCCAATGCCGAGCTGGTCCTTTAAGCTTGAGCGAGATATTTGATGGCGTGAAGATTGCCGCCATGGGCCATGTGTATATGGAGAAGATAATCCTCAATCCAAACCGCGGGGTCTGTTGTGCCATCGTAGGATTCGATATTAACGGGTTTAAACCCTTCGGTGATTTGATGATCCATTACTTTGTTAGTGAAGCATAGCGGGTGTGCGGCGCCTCTGTATTGAGCAATATCGCGACGTAGCTCGAGGGAGCGTTGTCTGCTGTGTTCGGCCCGGCCGGAGTAGTTGTATCCGGTGCGACGGTATTCGTCGTGGGTCTTGGGGCGCCCACGTGATCCATAGATAGATCTGGATTGTCTTGCCTTGTCCTCCAATATATCCCGCAAGTCCGGCGCGTTCCCCCGTGGCTTCGTGCTTTTTGAGCGATGCCGGGGTACGGTTTTGGTGGAGGGCTTGCACGCCTCTCTGTCGCGCCACGAGGTGGCGGTCTGCCGACAGCGCTGGGTGATGCAGGTTTGTATGCCTCCTCCTCTAATCGGGGAGCAACTTGCGTTTTGGGTAACTTTTGAGGGGCGTTCGAGTTCATACTCTTGCCGCGAGGACCTCGGTCCATCTGCCGGCCAAGAGGTCTTGATCAGCTTGAAGTCATTGCTGCTTTTCTTTAGGCTGTTTGCCGTGGCCATTAGCCTGCGTCTGAAACGCTCTTGTTCGAAGGGATCCTCGAGCACGACGAATTCATCGTCGTCGAGGCTTGCCTCGCCTCCGGAGGGAGGTAAGTAATTGTCATCCTCGACCTCTTCGCCCGCCGCCCTCTCGTGACGGCTTGCTTCGCCTCCTCCTCTGCTGGATCGTCTTTGGAGGAGTTGTCTTGACACTTTCGGGGTGTTATTATCTCCTGTTCCGGAATCTCCATTCTTGCTTTGTGGCGGGATTTAGAGCGGCGCCCGTTGACGCCGGCGCTTGGGCTGTTTCTTTAAGGAATCGGCCTCCGCTTCTTCTTTGCCGTCCCCATCTTTTGGGGTGTCCACCATGTATATGTCGATGACGAGGTGGTCTTCCATTGTCCTGTAGGCACTGGTTCTTGGTAGTCTCCGCATCGCCGTCCATACCGTCGATGTCTTCGAGTCGTAGTCGAGCACGTCGGTTAAATCGCCGACGGTGGCTAAGTGGGTGGTGGGTGGGGTCTGAATTTCTTCGTCGTCCGCGTCCCAACCGTCCCCGCCGTGAGTTCGCCAGGGCTCTCCGGATAGCGAGAGATGCTTCATGAATTTATGATATCGCCAAGGGCGAGTGCCGAAAGATGTCCGCAGCGGTGAATTCCATGATCGGCGCCCAATCGGATTCGACCGCGGGGCGCAGGAGGTTCGGAGTCCGCAGAGTCCGCACCTCGAGTCATGGGCTTTATGCGGGACAAGGTAAGTGTTCGCCCATCGCCGTAGAAGTTGCAGCTCCCGAGGCGGTGTCCAGCCATCCGCCCTCGGTCCGAAGCGATCGGCTCCGGACCATGGGTCGGAGCGGATTCGTGTCAGCGGCCTCAAGGTGCTGTCCAGCGGCGAGTTAGGTCATGCCCATCGTGACAGCCGCGGCACGCTTCGGCCGTGGCTCGATCCATTGAAGATCATGTCCGCGCGGATATCGGCCGTGAAGTTTAGGCTTCAAACCTGACTCGACGGCCAGGGCGAAGCTTCGATCTGCTCCAGATGGCCAAGTGAGTTGGCCCGCAGTCGGCCCGCCGAATCGAAGATCTGTCCGCGGAGAATAGTCTCACCCAGACTGCGTCGTTGTTGATTGAAGAGGCCATCAAGCCTATCGGTGACGACACGAGGAACTCTCAATGAAAGCACCAATGTCGGTGTCAAACCGGCGGATCTCGGTAGGGGTCCCAATCATGCGTCTAGGCGGATGGTAACAGGAGACAAGGGACACGATGTTTTACCTGTGTTCGGGCCCTCTTGATGGAGGTAAAACCCTACGTCCTGCTCGATTGATATTGATATTGTGGATGTTTACAAGAGTGGATCTACCACGAGATCTAGGAGGCTAAACCCTAGAAGCTAGCCTATGGTATGATTGTAAGGGTTGTTCTGATTCTAGTCCTACGGACTAAAGCCATCCGGTTTATATAGACACCGGAGAGGGCTAGGGTTACATAGAGTCGGTTACAATGGTAGGAGATCTACATATCCGTATCGCCAAGCTTGCCTTCCACGCCAAGGAAAGTCCCATCCGGACACGGGGTGAAGTCTTCAATCTTGTATCTTCATAGTCTTGGAGTCCGGTCGATGATGATAGTCCGGCCAATGATAGTTCGGCTGATGATGGTAGTCCGGCTATCCGGACACCCCCTAATCCAGGACTCCCTCAAACCCCTTCTTGGACTAATCCATATTGAACTTCTTCAATATCTTGTCAAGGTGTGTGCTTTGTGAAAGACCAATGAGGCATCTTGATCTATCTATATAGATCTTGATGCCTAATATGTAAGCCGCTTCTCCAAGGTCCTTCATTGAAAAACACTTATTCAAGTAGGCCTTTATGCTTTCCAAATCATTTCCCATCAACAGTATGTCATCCACATATAATATGAGAAATGCCACAGAGCTCCCACTTACTTTCTTGTAAATACATGCTTCTCCATAAGTCTATATAAACCCAAACGCTTTGATCATTTCATCAAAGCGAATGTTCCAACTCCGAGATGCTTGCACCAGCCCATAGATGGAGTGCTGGAGCTTGCATACCTTGTCAGCATTCTTAAGATCGACAAAACCTTCCGGCTGCATCATATACAATTCTTCCTTAAGGAAACCGTTAAGGAATGCCATTTGACGTCCATTTGCCAGATCTCATAATCATAGAATGTGGCAATTGCTAACGTGATTCGGACGGACTTCAGCTTTGCTACGTGTTGGGGATATACCCCTCAGTGTAACCCGGCCGGATGTATGACCTGGCTGGATCTTGACGACTCACTGGTGACCCGCCCAGAGCTTGGCGATTCACGGGCAACCCGCCCGATCTTGGCGACTCATTAGTAACCCGGCGGGCGGGTCAGACGGATGACATGGCCCAAGGCCCAGTAGGCCGGTTTGTATGATGGTGGACCGACTTAAGAGGAAAGGCATAAGGAATATTCTCCTACAAAGGAAGCAAGACTAGGACTCCACTTGTAATAGAGTAATCCTAATCCTACTAGGACTAGTCATGTAACCCGCCCCTTCAACATATATAAGGAGGGGTAGGGCACCCCAAGAGGGAGGAGAAAATAATATCGAAGGCTAGACACAACTAAAGGGGAGCCGGCTTATACGGCGACTCCCTCATGAGCATAATGAGAGCTAGCCACAAACAACATGTAGGGCTATTACCGGATGAAGTTTCCCGGGGCCCGATGATGTCTAAATCCTTGTCTTGTGTGTTGATCCGCCTCGTGTCTCTCATCCCGACCAACCCCTCTCAAGCTACCACATAGATGCGTTGGCCTCACGACTAAGTCCTCACACTAGGACATCTGTCGTGACAATTCCACGACACTACGTGTGAGAAGGTCTCATCGTAGTCAACCCCTTGAACTTGTTGATAACCCTTAGAGACAAGCCGAGCCTTATATATGGTCACATTACCATCCGCGTCAGTCTTCTTCTTAAAGATCCACTTATTCTCTATGGCTTGCCGATCATCGGGTAAGTCCATCAAAGTCCATATTTGTTTTCATACATGGATCCTATCTTGGATTTCATGGCTTCAAGCCATTTGTTGGAATCCGGGCCCGCCATCGCTTCTTCATAGTTCGAAGGTTCACCGTTGTCTAACAACATGATTTCCAGGACAGGGTTGCTGTACCACTCTGGTGCAGAATGTGTCCTCGTGGACCTAAGAAGTTTAGTAGAAACTTGACCCGAAGTTTCATGATCATCATCATTAACTTCCTCTCTAATCGGTGCAGGCACCACAGAAACATCTTCCTGAGCTGCGCTACTCTCCGGTTCAAGAGGGGGTACCTCGTCAAGTTCTATTTTCCTCCCACTTACTTCTTTTGAGAGAAACTCTTTCTCCAGAAAGGATCCATTCTTGGCAACAAAGATCTTTCCTTCGGATTTGAGGTAGAAGGTATACCCAATAGTTTCCATATGGTATCCTATGAAGACACATTTTTCCGATTTGGGTTCGAGCTTTTCAGGTTGAAGTTTCTTGACATAAGCATCGCATCCCCAAACTTTCAGAAACGACAGCTTAGGTTTCTTCCCAAACCATAATTCATACGGTGTCGTCTCAATGGATTTAGACGGTGCCCTATTTAAAGTTGAAAGAACAAGTGCTCCCTGGGTGGTTTTGGTAATTAATGTCAACATATCTCTTGTTGGACTAATGCTTCTACCTAGTATGTTTCAGATAAGTTCAACAATGGAGTGGCATGGACTAGAGGATGTGGAACCTCTTGAAGTTGCCGAGGACAAAGGATTGGCTCAAGCTCAAAGCTCAGGACTCTACATTTTCTATTTTAGTGAACCAAGATCACATTGAGTCCATAGGAAAGCCAATACTATTAAGAGAGGATGAGGTGTTGCTTAATGGCTTGCTTGCTCAAAGTGCTTAGTGATATGATCCAAAGCCCTCAACCACTTTCTCACATCCACACATGTCCCAAACCAAAAGTCAAACTCGGCCCCACTGAATCTTTCTATCCGGCGCCACAGAGTTCTCTTGACATTGCCACTGCCAGAAACCCTAATCAATTCTGTCTCACCGATAGGGATCTCGGTCTCACCGAGATGGGATTGCAAACTCTCTGTTGCCTATTGCAATAATTTCGGTCTCACCGAAATATGCAATCGATCCCACAGAGAGTGCAATGCAAACTCTCTGTCACCCCTTCGTAACGTTTCGGTCCAACCAAGATGAGCGAATCGGTCCCACCGAGTTTGCCTGACCAACTCTCTATTTGTTTATTACCAAAATCGGTCTCACCGAGTTTGTGTAGTCGGTCTCATCGAGATTACATTATGCCCTAACCCTAATGAAATCGGTCTCACCGAGTTGACGTGACGGTCCCACCAAAAATCCTAACGGTCACATTATGAACTAAATCGGTCTGACTGAGTTTAACTATCCGGTCCCACCAAGTTTGGTTAATTGTGTGTAACGGTTAGATTTTGTGAGGAGGCTATATATACCCCTCCACCCACTCTTCATTCGTAGAGAGAGCCATCAGAACATGCCTACACTTCCAACATACATTTTCTGAGAGAGAACCACCTACACTTGTGTTGAGGTCAAGATATTCCATTCCAACCACATAAATTTTGATCTCTAGCCTTCCCCAAGTTTCTTTCCACTCAAATCATCTTTCCACCAAATTCAATCATATGAGAGAGAGTTGAGTGTTGGGGAGACTATCATTTGAAGCACAAGAGCAAGGAGTTCATCATCAACACACCATTTGTTACTTCTTGGAGAGTGGTGTCTCCTAGATTGGCTAGGTGTCACTTGGGAGCCTCCGTCAGGATCGTGGAGTTGAACCAAGGAGTTTGCAAGGGCAAGGAGATCGCCTACTTTGTGAAGATCTACCCGAGTGAGGCAAGTCCTTCGTGGGCGACGGCCATGGTGGGATAGACAAGGTTGCTTCTTCGTGGACCCTTCGTGGGTGGAGCCCTCCGTGGACTCACAAGAACTGTTACCCTTCGTGGGTTGAAGTCTCCATCAACGTGGATGTACGATAGCACCACCTATCGGAACCACGGATAAAAAATCTCCGTGTCTCCAAAATGCGTTTGCACACTCCAATCCCATCCCTTTACATTCTTGCAACTTGCATGCTTTACTTTCCGCTGCTCATATACTCTTGCCATGCTTTCTTGATATGTATTGTGAATGTTTAAACTTGTGCCAAAATGCCACATCAACTTAAGGAAATTAAAAACTGCAACTTTTCTTCTTAGAGTCTATTCACCCCCCCTCTAGACACCTCTTCTTGATCCTTTCAATTGGTATCAGAGCGTTGGTCTCCATTGCTTTGGTTTAATCACCATTGGAGGAAGATGGATGTGCCTATGTTGGGGAGTCTTAGACATAGAGTGTCTATTCTTGATGGAGAGTTCTTTCATGAATTGAAAAATAAGATGCTTGAGATTTTCAATGAGTATCATTTGAACAAGTACATTACTAGCCCTTGTGCACCTCATGTTGATCCTTTGCATCCTACCCTTGATGAGTCTATTGACATGATCTGCAACCTTAGAACTGTTAATCTTATCACTAGAGGATTGCCTAGAAACTTGATTGGATGTTTGCCTACTCTTGAGTGTGCCTACACTATATGGAGATTTCCTGAGGAAAGATTTCCAAACTATTCCTTGCAAAACTTAGATGAAATTCTCCATAAGTCTATTGCCTTGAGTAAGATGAGAACTAGTGATCCTAAATTTTGTGATCATCTATTTGAGGTTACCAATCTCATGCGTGCCAAAGGAAATGTTGGAATCATTAGCAATATCATATCCGAAGCTATTAGAATTCATAAGGATGACTATTGTGATGATCATTTATCTAATGAATTACCCTCTCTAGGAATTGATCAAATACAAGACGATGTTGAACATGGATACTATGATGAGGATGATGATAGTGACTATGATCTTGACGATGCGATGAGACACTTTGGTCTTATGGCTAATCTTCGCGGCTACATGGCTGGAGGAAAGGAATGGGTCCTTGATAGTGGATGTACTGATCATATGACTGGAGACAAGGATATGTTTCGTGAGCTTGCTGAAAACGACAGCGCTCGAAAGTATGTCACCTTTGGTGATAACTCAAAGGGTAAGGTGGTTGGCCTCGGTAAGGTGGCCATCTCACATGATAGCTCCATACAAAACATCATGCTTGTTGAATCTCTTGGGTAAAATTTACTTTCCGTATCTAGACTTCTTGATTTTGGTTTCAATGTCCTATTCACTGAAGTAGATTGCCAAGTGTTTCGGTGAGACAATCATAAAATGGTCTTTACCGGTATACGTAGAGGTGATCTTTACATTACCAATTTCACTAAAAAGGCTCAACCTAGAACTTGCTTAATTGCTAAATCTTCTAAAGGCTGGTTGTGGGATAGAAGGTTAGGTCATGTGGGCATGCGAAATCTTGATAAGCTTATTAAAGGTGATCATATCCTTGGAGTAAAAGATGTTATATTTGACAAGGATAGACTTTGTAGTGCTTGTCAAGCAGGAAAACAAGTTGGAGGGAGTCACCCCGTGAAGAACATCAGGCCCACGAGAAGACCGCTCGAGCTACTTCACATGGATCGATTTGGTCCCAATGCTTACAAGAGTCTCGATGGTAACTCATTTGGTCTAGTCATAGTCGATGATTTTTCAAGATTTACGTGGGTGTTCTTTCTAGATGATAAATCACAGGTCCAAAAGATCTTCAAAAGCTTCGCTAGGAAGGCCCAAAATCAATTTGAAGTGAAGATCAAGAAGGTTCGGAGCGACAATGGAACGGAGTACAAGAACGCAAATGTGGATACCTTTCTTGACAAAGAGGGATTTCACACGAGTTCTCGGCCACGTACACACCTCAACAAAATGGAGTTGTTGAGAGGAAGAACCGGACTCTTATTGAGATGGCGAGAACGATGCTTAATGAGTACAAGACTCCAAAACACTTTTGGGCGGAAGCGGTTGAGATAGCTTGTAATGCAACAAATCGCTTGTATCTTCACAAGCTACTCGGCAAGACGGCATATGAGCTCCTCACCGGTAACAAACCCCAAGTTGGATACTTTCGAGTATTCGGCTCAAAGTGCTACATTCTTGATAAGCATCATCGTTCTAAATTTGCTCCTAAATTTCATGAAGGTTTCCTACTTGGTTATGGCTCAAACTCTCACACTTACCGTGTCTACAACAATTTCACCCGAAAGGTTGAAGAGACGGTAGATGTAAAGTTCGATGAATCTAACGGCTCGCAAGTAGAGCAATTGCCAATTGATGTAGGAGACAAGGACCCTTCGGAAGCAATGCAAGACTTGTCTATTGGCAAGGTTCGTCCAACGGAGGTGAAGGAGAGTACCTCGTCTGTCCATGTGGAAGCTTCTACCTCACGACAAGGCGAACCAAGAATTGATACGGAAGCATCCACAAGTGGGACACACCAAGACGAAGAAAACGAGGAAGTACACCAAGATGAACATCAACAACCTCCTTCTCCACCACGACAAGAGAACGACAGCATCAACAATGAAGAAGGCCAAGAAGAAGGACAAGATGAAGAAGATGTTCCACCCTGATCAAAGCAAAAGCTTCCACGAGTTTGAGCAAGAGTCGCTAAAGACCATCCCGTCGAGCAAATCTACAATGATATCCAAACCGGGAGAATCACTCGCTCTAAAACTCGTTTGGCTAATTTTTGTGAACATTATCCATTCATCTCTAGCATTGAACGTATGAAGGTTGAAGAAGCATTGGAAGATCCGGATTGGATAAACGCTATGCATGAAGAGCTACACAACTTTGAGAGAAATCAAGTGTGGACATTGGTTGAAAAGCCCGACAACAACCACAACATCATCGGTACCAAATGGGTGTTTCGCAACAAGCAAGATGAAGATGGACAAGTAGTTCGCAACAAAGCACGCCTAAATCGCCCAAGGCTACACTCAAGTCGAAGGTATGGACTATGGTGAGACATATGCCCCCGTTGCTAGACTTGAGTCCATTCGCATCTTACTTGCTTATGCTAATCATCATGATATCACCTTGTACCAAATGGACATTAAAAGTGCTTTTCTAAATGGTGAAATTGAGGAGGAAGTTTATGTTAAGCAACCTCCCGGCTTTGTCAATCCTAAGAAACCTAATCATGTTTACAAACTTCACAAAGCTCTTTATGGTCTTAAACAAGCTCCTAGAGCATGGTATAAATGCTTGACCAAGTTCCTTATTGAAAAAGGCTTTGAAATTGGAAAAATAGATTCTACTCTTTTTACTAAAAGGGTTAATGGAGAACTATTTGTGTGCCAAATCTATGTTGATGATATTATATTTGGTTCGACTAACCCTCACTTTAGTGAGAAGTTTGGAAAGCTAATGTCGGAGAAGTTTGAGATGTCTATGATGAGTGAACTCAAATTCTTTCTCGGTTTGCAAATCAAGCAAACTAAGGAAGGTACATTTGTCTCTCAAACAAAGTACACCAAGGACTTATTCAAGAAGTTCAATATGCAAGAATGCAAAGGTATGACTACACCCATGCCTACTAGTGGACATCTTGATTTGACCAAAGATGGTGAACCGGTCGATCAAAAGGTCTACCACTCCATGATTGGTTCATTATTATATCTATGTGCCTCTCGTCCCGATATTATGCTAAGTGTGTGCATGTGTGTGCGATATCAAGCGGCCCCTAAAGAATGTCATCTTAAGGCTGTGAAAAGGATAGTGAGATACTTAATACACACACCAAATTTTGGCATTTGGTATCCTAAGAGGTCTTCTTTCGATCTTGTTGGTTACTCCGATTCGGACTATACCGGAGACAAGGTTGATAGAATGTCCGCTTTGGGTACTTGCCAATTTCTTGGTAGATCTCTTGTGTCTTGGTCCTCCAAGAAACAAAACTCGGCATCCTTATCCACCGCCGAAGCGGAATACATTACAACTGGTTAATGTTGTGCTCAATTACTTTAGATGACCCAAACTCTTAAAGATTATGGGATATATGTGAAACATGTTCCACTGCTTTGTGACAATGAAAGTGCTATCAAGATTGCTCACAATCCCGTGCAACATTCTCGAACTAAGCATATTGAAGTTCGTCATCATTTCATTCAAGATCACGTTGCCAAAGGGGACATTGATCTTAAGCATGTTCGCACCGATAAGCAATTGGCGAATATATTCACCAAACCGCTAGATGAGAAAGTCTTTTGTCGTTTGAGAGGTGAATTGAACATCATTAATGCTTCAAACTTGGAGTAGGAACTCCATTTGGATACATGCAAGGCATGTGCCTTTGACTAATCCTTGATATTTCTTTCATGATGCTATTTATATGTCTTGGATATATTCACACCCTTGCATGCTATCTAACCCTTGTAGGTACTTGGATGAATCTAAATCCATGAGATTGCAACCCACTCACATATTGAGCAATTTCTACATCACCAAGTCTCTACACAATGGTGGTTGAAGACAAGGAAGCACGAAACTCTTCAAACATATCCTTTGACAAATTCTATATTAAATTTTATGATGGTCATTTTGGATACAAGTGCACTTCCTTGCAAGACTAACCCATGTAGGTAGATGAACTCAAATTCTGAGTAGTGCTCCAAATTCTTGGTAAGCTACATCAACCTTGAGCAACCCACACAAGTTCAACTACATGATCAAAATCAACACCACCACCCAAGGTATGTTATTCCATCTTAGAGAAGCTTTGCTCCAAGTTACAGGTCAAAGCAACTCAACAAGATGTGAATACATCAAGATGCTTAAACGAAAAATAGTAACCCCATTTTGAGCTTAAACGATGAGTATGACCAATGATCAAGTGACCTCACTTGACTCCTAAGTCAATATACTCTAACATAGGTGACTTTGTCACCGACCAATTCTAGATGAAGTTCTCTTGTGTTTCTCCGTGCTCTTGCATTCGTCTCATGCATATTTGTTTCCCCCTTCAAAAAAAACTTCATCTAGATCTTTTCTTTTCTTTTTCTTGTTCTGTTCTGCATTCCCTGCATCCAATTCATTGCACATCTCTCAGCTAATTCCTTGCAAATCCTTGTGAGATCTTAATTGCCTAGTGAGCTGAGGTGACAAGTGTTTTCACTGTGATGAACACCGGTTTGTTTTCTTTGGTCCAACCGAATTCCTTCGGTGCCACCGAAGTGCACAACTCGGTGCTACCGATTTAACTGCAGAAAAGACAGTTTGCCACTTGTTCCTGCATTCTTTTTTCTCCAGCTCCACTCAATGATTCTTGTCCTCTACCAGCATCACATTTGACTTGCTGCTTTGCTCTGTGACTCAAGGACCAAACCCATTTGAAACAAAGATCCAGAAGAACCCTTCTTGGAAATTGATGTCAAAGGGGGAGAGAGAGATCACATCAAAAGCTTAATCATTTTTGTAAGGGGAGAGAATGCTCAGGGGGAGAGTGTAGAAACCCCAGATGCTTGGTGTTCAAGAGGAGAGAAGTCACATGTCTTTAAGAGGGGAAAGACATGTTCATATTTAATTGTTTGCATTAGCTCTGTTTCTTGTCTTAGCTCTGTTTTTCTGTTCCCTATCTTCTTCCAGTATCCCATGCTAGATTCAGGGGGAGCAAGACATCTAAGGGAAGGAAATCCTTGAATTCATTGCACATCTTTACCCTTGGGGACATGTCTATATCCAATAGAATACTCAACACTCACTCTCTACATGGCATCCCAGTCTTGGTACTCTTGTGGTTTCTGTTGTTTGTTCTGGCTAGTAGGTGTATCTGTGTTACCTAACCTTGTTTACTCAGGTTCACTTCTTCCTAAGCCAACTCAAGATCAAAAGGTAAGTATATGCATCACAGTCATGTGTATGAGGATTTCTTGCTGTTGTACATACTGTTTGCAAGAACAACTCATGAGCATGAAGGTACATTTCCCATATTTACCTCATTTACTCTAATGCATATAGCCAAGATACATGTAACTCATTGCTTGCTCTGTCATGATTATGCACTCATATGCACTTATGTTCCATATTCACATGATTGCATACATGTAGGGGGATCCTATGCATGTTACATGTCCTTGCAAAGCTTTACTTGTCATTCCCTATATCTTTATCTAAAGCTTTGATGTATGTTGTCATAAATTACCAAAAAGGGGGAGATTGAAAGCACAAGTGCTCCCTATGTGGTTTTGGTAATTAATGTCAACATATCTCTTGTTGGACTAATGCTTCTACCTAGTATGTTTCAGATAAGTTCAACAATGGAGTGGCATGGACTAGAGGATGTGGAACCTCTTCAAGTTGCTGAGGACAAAGGATTGGCTCAAGCTCAAAGCTCAGGACTCTACATTTTCTATTTTAGTGATCGAAGATCACATTGAGTCCATAGGAAAGCCAATACTATTAGGAGGGGATGAGGTGTTGCTTAATGGCTTGCTTGCTCAAAGTGCTTAGTGATATGCTCCAAAGCCCTCAAACTCACATCCACACATGTCCCAAACCAAAAGTCAAACTCGGCCCCACTGAATCTTTCTATCCGGCGCCACCGAGTTCTCTTGATATTGCCACTGCCAGAAACCCTAATCAATTCGGTCTCACCAATAGGGATCTCGGTCTCACCGAGATGGGATTGCAAACTCTCTGTTGCCTATTGCAATAATTTCGGTCTCACCGAAATATGCAATCGGTCCCACCGAGAGTGCAATGCAAACTCTCTGTCACCCCTTCGTAACATTTCGGTCCAACCGAGATGAGCGAATCGGTCCCACCGAGTTTGCCTGACCAACTCTCTGTTTGTCTATTACCAAAATTGGTCTCACCGAGATTACGTTATGCCCTAACCCTAATTGAATTGGTCTCACCGAGTTGACGTGTCGGTCCCACCGAAAATCCCAACGGTCACATTATGAACTAAATTGGTCTGACCAAGTTTAACTATTCGGTCCCATCGAGTTTGGTAAATTGTGTGCAACGGTTAGATTTTGTGTGGAGGCTATATATACCCCTCCACCCACTCTTCATTCGCAGAGAGAGCCATCAGAACATTCCTACACTTCCAACATACATTTTTTGAGAGAGAACCACCTACACTTGTGTTGAGGTCAAGATATTCCATTCCAACCACATAAATCTTGATCTCTAGCCTTTCCCAAGTTGCTTTCCACTCAAATCATCTTTCCACCAAATCCAGTCCTATGAGAGAGAGTTCAGTGTTGGGGAGACTATCATTTGAAGCACAAGAGCAAGGAGTTCATCATCAACACACCATTTGTTACTTCTTGGAGAGTGGTGTCTCCTAGATTGGCTAGGTGTCACTTGGGAGCCTCTGTCAAGATTGTGGAGTTGAACCAAGGAGTTATTAAGGGCAAGGAGATCGCCTACTTCGTGAAGATCTACCCGAGTGAGGCAAGTCCTTCGTGGGCGACGACCATGGTGGGATAGACAAGGTTGCTTCTTCGTGGACCCTTCGTGGGTGGAGCCCTCCGTGGACTCAGCAAGAACGTTACCCTTCGTGGGTTGAAGTCTCCATCAACGTGGATGTACGATAGCACCACCTATCGGAACCACGGATAAAAAATCTCCATGTCTCCAAATCGCGTTTGCACACTCCAATCCCATCCCTTTACATTCTTGCAACTTGCATGCTTTACTTTCCGCTACTCATATACTCTTGCCATGCTTGCTTGATATGTATTGTGAATGTTTAAACTTGTGCCAAAACTCCACATCAACTTAAGGAAATTAAAAACTGCAACTTTTCTTCTTAGAGTCTATTCACCCCCCCTCTAGACACCTCTTCTCGATCCTTTCAAAAGTGAATGTGGCAGTCTCTAAAGCATAACCCCAAAATGATAGCGGTAGATCGGTAAGAGACATCATAGATCGCACCATATCCAATAAAGTGCGATTACGATGTTCGGATACACCATTACGCTAAGGAGTTCCAGGCGGCGTGATTTGTGAAATAATTCCACATTTCCTTAAGTGCATGCCAAACTCGTGACTCAAATATTCTCCTCCATGATCTGATCGTAAGAACTTTAATTTCTTGTCACGTTGATTCTCTACCTCGCTCTAAAATTCCTTGAACTTTTCAAAGGTCTCAGACTTGTGTTTCATTAAGTAGACATACCCATATCTACTTAAGTCATCAGTGAGGGTGAGAACATAACGATAGCCACCGCGAGCCTCAACGCTCATTGGACCGCATACATCAGTATGTATTATTTCCAACAAGTTGGTTGCTCGCTCCATTGTTCCAGAGAACGGAGTCTTGGTCATTTTGCCCATGAGGCATGGTTCGCACGTGTCAAATGATTCATAACCAAGAGACTCCAAAAGTCCCATCTGCGTGGAGTTTCTTCATGCGTTTGACACCAATATGACCAAGGCGGCAGTGCCACAAGTATGCGAGACTATCATTATCAACCTTACATCTTTTGGCATTCACACTATAAATATGTGTAACATCACGTTCGAGATTCAATAAAAATAAACCATTTACCAGCGGGGCATGACCACAAAACATATCTCTCATATAAATAGAACAACCATTATTCTCGGATTTAAATGAGTAGCCATCTCACGTCAAACGAGGTCCAGATACAATGTTCATGCTCAAAGATGGTACTAAATAACAATTATTGAGATTTAAAACTAATCCCGAAGGTAGATGTAGAGGTAGCATGCCGACGGCGATCACATCGACCTTGGAACCATTCCCGACACGCATTGTCACCTCGTCCTTCGCCAGTCTCGGCTTATTCCGCAGCTCCTGTTTTGAGTTACAAATGTGAGCAACCGCACCGGTATCAAATACCCAGGAGCTACTACGAGCGCTGGTAAGGTACACATCAACAACATGTATATCATATATACCTATGGCGTTGCCAGCCTTCTTATCTGCTAAATACTTGGGGCAATTCCGCTTCCAGTGACCATTTCCCTTGCAATAAAAGCACTCAGTCTCAGGCTTGGGTCCATTCTTTGGCTTCTTCTTCCTAGCAAATGACTTACCAGGCGCTGCAACTCCCTTGTCGTCCTTCTTGAAGTTCTTCTTACCCTTGCCTTTCTTGAAACTAGTGGTCTTATTCACCATCAACACTTGATGTTCCTTTTTGATTTCCACCTCTACTGATTTCAGCATTTAATATAACTCAGGAATGGACTTCTCCATCCCTTGCATATTGTAGTTCATCACAAAGCTCTTGTAGCTAGGCGGAAGCGACTGGAGGATTCTGTTAATGGCCGAGTCATCTAGAAGATTAACTCCCAACTAAGACAAGCGGTTGTGCAACCCAGACATTTTGAGTATATGCGCTGAAAGAACTATTCCCTCCATCTTACAACTGTAGAACTTGTTAGAGACTTCATATCTCTCGACCCGGGCATGAGCTTGGAAAACCATTTTCAGCTCTTGGAACATCTCATATGCTCTGTGTTGCTCAACACGCTTTTGGAGCCCCGGTTCTAAGCTGTAAAGCATGCCACACTGAACCAGGGAGTAATCATCACTACGCGACTGCCATGCATTCATAACGTCTTGAGTTGCTGGGAAAATGAGTGCGTCACCTAGCGGTGCTTCAAGGACATATGCTTTCTTGGCAGCTATGAAGATGATCCTCAAGTTACATACCTAGTCCGTATAGTTGCTTCCATCATCTTTCAGCTTGGTTTTCTCTAGGAACGCGTTGAAGTTGAGGGCAACATTAGCGTGGGCCATTGGATCTACAGGATAGATTGTAAAGAAAATTTTAGACTAAGTTCATGATAATTAAGTTCATCTAATCAAATTATTTAATGAACTCCCACTCAGATAGACATCCCTCTAGTCATCTAAGTGATACATGATCCGAATCGACTAGGCCGTGTCCGATCATCACGTGAGACGGACTAGCCATCAACGGTGAACATCTCCATGTTGATCGCATCTACTATACGACTCATGTTCGACCTTTTGGTCTCTCATGTTCCGAGGCCATGTCTGTACATGATAGGCTCATCAAGTCAACCTAAGTGTTTTGTATGTGTAAATCTGGCTTACACCCGTTGTATTCGAATGTTAGAATCTATCACACTCAATCATCACGTGGTGCTTCGAAACAATGAACCTTCGCAATGGTGCACACATAAGAGGGACACATTTCTTGAAACTTTAGTGAGGGAACATCTTATTTATGCTACTGTCATTCTAAGAAAATAAGATGTAAACAGGATAAACATCACATGCAAATCATAAAGGAACATCTTATTTATGCTACTGTCATTCTAAGAAAATAAGATGTAAACAGGATAAACATCACATGCAAATCATAAAGTGACATGATATGGCCAATATCATCTTGCGCCTTTGATCTCCATCTTCGAGGCGCGACATGATCACCATCGTCACCGGCATGACACCATGATCGCCATCATCGTGTCTTCATGAAGTTATCTCGCCAACTATTACTTTTACTACTATGGCTAACGGTTAGCAAAAAGTAAAGTAATTACATGGCGTTTATATTGACTCGCAGGTCATACAATAAATTAAGACAACTCCTATGGATCCTGCCGGTTGTCATACTCATCGACATGCAAGTCATGATTCCTATTACAAGAACATGATCAATCTCATACATCACATATATAATTCATCACATCCTTTTGGCCATATCACATCACATAGCATACCCCGCAAAAACAAGTTAGACGTCCTCTAATTGTTGTTGCATGTTTTACGTGGCTGCTATGGGTTTCTAGCAAGAACGTTTCTTACCTACGCAAAAGCCACAATGGTGATATGCCAATTGCTATTCACCCTTCAGAAGGACCCTCTTCATCGAATCCTATCCGACTAAAGTGGGAGAGACAGACACCCGCTAGCCACCTTGTGCATCAAGTGCATGTCAGTCGGTGGAACCTGTCTCACGTAAGCATACGTGTAAGGTCGGTCCGGGCTGCTTCATCCCACAATGCCGCCGAATCAAGATAGGACTAGTAACGGTAAGCAAATTGAACAAATCATCGCCCACAACTACTTGTGTTCTACTCGTGCATAGAATCTACGCATAGACCTGGCTCATGATGCCACTACTGGGGAACGTAGTAATAATTCAAAAAAAATCCTACGTGTCACCAAGATCAATCTAGGAGATGATAGCAACGAGAGAGAGGGAGTGCACCTTCATACCCTTGAAGATCGCTAAGCGGAAGCGTTACAAGAACATGGTTGATGGAGTCGTACTCATGGCGATTCAAATCGCGGAAGATCCGATCCAAGCGCCGAACAGACTGCGCCTCCGCGTTCAACACATGTACAGCCCAGGGACGTCTCCTCCTTCTTGATCCAGCAAGGGGAGATGAGAAGTTGAGGGAGAACTCCGACAGCACGATGGCGTGGTGGTGGAGGTCATGGTTCTCTGGCAGAGCTTCACTATGCTCAACGGAGGAGGAGGAGTTGGAGGGGGAGGGCTGCGCCATGGGCAAGGGTTGAAGCTCCCATGCACCTCACCACTATATATAGGGGTGGAGGAGGCTGGTTTCTTGCCCTCCAAGTCCATTGGGGCGTTGGCAAAGGTGGGAGGAAAGTGTCGGATGTGGGGTTCCGGCAAACCCTTAAGGTTCGAACTCTGGGGTGCGCGCGAAGTCTTTCCTTCTTACCGATCCACGCACTAGCTCACTAAGATCTCGCGGATGAACTCGACGAACTCGCAACACAGAAGGACACAAGATTTATACTGGTTCGGGCCACCATTGTGGTGTAATACCCTACTCCAGTGTGGTGCTGGTGGATTGCCTCTTGGGCGGATGAAGAACAGTACAAAGGGAAGAACAACCTCCTGAGGTTGAGGTGTTCTAGTGGCTAGGGTATGCTCTCGATCAGATTGGATCAAGCTCTCCTCCCTACTGTGGTGGCTAGTTCTACTTATATAGGCCCTGGTTCTCTTCCCAAATATCGAGCGGGAAGGGAGCCAACAACGGCGGGCAAATTTGAAGGGGAACAACTAGTACAAGCTATCCTGACAAAAGCGGTATCCGCCTGCAAAAGGCTCTGGTGGTGACGCTGTCTTGGGCTCCACGATGACCTCCGTCTTGCCGTCCTCCTGGTCTTAGTCTCGTTGCACCGATATGACAACCTTTGCCTGATGCCTCAGTACTCCTCGCCTGCGCTGGCCTCCTTAGCACCAAAGAGGAAACAAGGACGCTGCGCACGCTGGCACCCGCATGGTGCCCGCCTGGTGCCGATCTTCATAGCTCACGCCACGAGAGCCTCGTGAGGTTTTCCCCGCCTTGATATCTCCGCTCCTCGTGAGCCTGTCTGGCTAGGCCACTCCTGAGGAGGTCTTGCGTCGTCCGCCTCACGAGGCTTGGCCCCTCGCAAGGGTCTTGGGTGCTTTGCTGATGAAGATGGGTCGTACGGGCCCGCTAGCTTAGCCACGCCACGGGCCGCAAGCAGGAAAGTCTGGGGACCCCCGTTCCCGAACGCCGACAAGAGCCCCCGGCCCAAAGGCGCTGGGCTTGACTTGTGGCGAAGCCAAGGGTCAAGTACGGAGCACCGCTGGGCTAAAGCTCTTGACCTCGGTCGACGATGGCGGTTGATTGGACGTGGGCGTCTCCGCTTCCCCATGCTGCTTCGGCAACTGGTTGACCTGACAAAAGGCTGGTGCAAGCAGTACTTGCCTTCATTGCTTCTTCCTTGCCTCGCTCCAGATCCCCTTTATCGCTCCTCGCCACCGCTACCTCCAGATCCGCTCCAGTCTCATCCTGCATCTGTGATCCATGCGCCGCGCAAAGTGAGGACTTCCTCGGTACCGACTTGGTATGAGCCGGCTCTTGAAGCGCCCACCATCATGGAGAAGAGCCTCTCCTCCACGCGCCTGCTGACGGCGGGTGAGAGCAATGAGTGGGGGGAGACCAAGCTCCGGCTTGCCTCCGACGTGCCGGAGCCTGAGGAAAGCACTTTCTTCCCCTTCTTCTCGAGCAGTGTTGCCGTCGGGTTGGTTCCTCCCTTCTCCGATTTCTTTTATGAAGTCCTCGACCACTAAGGGCTGCAGGCGTTGCATCTCCATCCCAACTCTGTCCTCCTCCTCTCCATCTTCGCCTACTACTGCGAGGCGTATCTGGGCGTGATGCCATCCGTGGCGCTCCTACGCCATTTCTTCTTCCTCTGTGTCAGCGAGGGGCACATCTCCGGATGCGCTAATTTCGTCGCATCCGGCAAGGCCAACTCGATCTCGAGCACCGGAAAAGGGCCGACAACATTCGATCCAAATGGGTCATGGTGGACGCCAAGTGCGCCAATCGGCGTTTGGTGTTGCCAACGGTGGCACCCTCTTCCAACGGGGGGTGGCCCAAGGCGGAGCTTGCTGATGAGCGGGCATCGCTAGTGTTGGGGCAGATGATGACCGGCTTGAAGCCGGGCAACACGAAGGCGGCCAAGGTGACGGGGGTCATGCTCCTGAGGGAGTTCTTGACGCTGCGAGTTGCCCCGTGCTACCTCTTGAGCACTGCGTTGGTTTTCCCTTGAAGAAGAAAGGGTGATGCAGCAAAGTAGCGTAAGTATTTCCCTCAGTTTTTGAGAACCAAGGTATCAATCCAGTAGGAGGCTACGCGCGAGTCCCTCGCACCTACACAAAACAAATAAATCCTTGCAACCAACGCGATAAGGGGTTGTCAATCCCTTCACGGTCACTTACGAGAGTGAGATCTGATAGATATGATAGGATAATATTTTTGGTATTTTTATGATAAAGATGCAAAGTAAAAATAAAAGCAAAGTAAAAAGCAAATGAAATAACTACGTGTTGGAAGATTAATATGATGAAGATAGACCCGGGGGCCATAGGTTTCACTAGTGGCTTCTCTCAAGAGCATAAGTATTTTACGGTGGGTGAACGAATTACTGTTGAGCAATTGATAGAATTGAGCATAGTTATGAGAATATCTAGGTATGATCATGTATATAGGCATCACGTCCGAGACAAGTAGCCGACTCACCTGCATCTACTACTATTACTCCACTCATCGACCGCTATCCAAAGATGCATCTAGAGTATTAAGTTCATGGAAACAGAGTTACGCCTTAAGCAAGATGACATGATGTAGAGGGATAAATTCATGCAATATGATTAAAACCCCATCTTATTATCCTCGATGGCAACGATACAATACGTGCCTTGCTGCCCCTACTGTCACTGGGAAAGGACACCGCAAGATTGAACCCAAAGCTAAGCACTTCCCCCATTGCAAGAAATATCAATCTAGTAGGCCAAACCAAATAGATAATTCGAAGAGACTTGCAAAGATAACCAATCATACATAAAAGAATTCAGAGAAGATTCAAATATTGTTCATAGATAAACTTGATCATAAACCCACAATTCATCGATCTCAACAAACGCACCGCAAAAGGAAGATTACATCGAATAGATCTCCACGAGAGAGGGGGAGAACATTGTATTGAGATCCAAAAAGAGAGAAGAAGCCATCTAGCTAATAACTATGGACCCGAAGGTCTGAGGTAAACTACTCACACTTCATCGGAGAGGCTATGGTGTTGATGTAGAAGCCCTCCGTGATGGATGCCCCCTCCATGAGCTCCTAACAGGCCCCAAGATGGGATCTCATGGAGTGTAAGGTTGCGGCGGTGGAATTAGGTTTTTGGCTTCTGTTCTGATCGTTTGGGGGTAAGTAGGTATATATAGGAGTAAGAAGTACGTCGGTGGAGCAACAGGGGGCCCATGAGGGTGGAGGGTGCGCCCTAGGGGGGGGGGGGTAGGCGTGCCCCCTTACCTCGTGGCCTCCTGGAAGCTTCTCTTACATAGGGTCCAAGTCTCCTGGATCATGTTCGTTCCAAAAAATCACGCTTGCGAAGGTTTCATTCCGTTTGGACTCCGTTTGATATTCTTTTTCTACGAAACTCTGAAATAGGCAAAAAAACAACAATTCTGGGCTGGGCCTCCGGTTAATAGGTTAGTCCCAAAAATAATATAAAAGTGGATAATAAAGCCCAATATTGTCCAAAATAGTAGATAATATAGCATGGAGCAATCAAAAATTATAGATATGTTGGAGACGTATCAAGCATCCCCAAGCTTAATTCCTGCTCGTCCTCGAGTAGGTAAATGATAAAAACAAAATTTTTGATACGGAGTGCTACTTGGCATAATTTCAATGTAATTCTTCTTAATTGTGGTATGGATATTCAGATCCAAAAGATTCAAGATAAAAGTTCATATTGACATCAAAATAATAATACTTCAAGCATACTAACTAAGCAATTATGTCCTCTCAAAATAACATGGCCAAAGAAAGTTCATCCCTACAAAATCATATAGTTTAGTCATGCTCCATTTTCATTACACAAGAATGCTCTCATCATGCACAACCCCGATGACAAGCCAAGCAATTGTTTCATACTTTAGTAATCTCAAACCTATAAATTTTCACGCAATATATGAGCGCGAGCCATGGACATAGCACTATGGGTGGAATAGAATATGATGACGGGGGTTATGTGGAGAAGACAAAAAAGGAGAAAGTCTCACATCAACGAGGCTAATCAATGAGCTATGGAGATGCCCATCGATTGACGTTAATGCAAGGAGTAGGGATTGCCATACAACGGATGCACTAGAGCTATAAATGTATGAAATCTCAACAAAAGAAACTAAGTGGGTGTAACATCCCAAATTTTCAATTTGGAATGTTATACATAGGTCATCCTTGCATATCATATTTTATTCATTTTCGCTCTGCAATCCTCGAAATCCTAAGCAACTCAAGGACCCTCGGCGAGAGTTGGGGATTTTCCGGTTATCATATTTGATTCTTATCAAATAATGAAGCGAGGATTGGATTTTAATTATTTTTCTCTCCGAAAAATATTTCATATTAAAATATATGAGAGGAGATAATATGACTTCTCCAAAATTATTGAAATATTGGAGGAAAAATATTAAAATCATTTATTTGATTTTATTTGATTTTGTATTTGGATTTTATTTGAATTAGAAAAATTGCACGTTTTCAAAATTGCATTTTAGGGCCAAGAAAATGTTCATCTCGTTCTAAATATTTCATTTAGACGGTGAAAATTTGTTTTGGCATTTTTAGATTTTTATTTTATTTTCTATGATTTTATTTCTATCGGCGAAATTATTAAAAAAAACTCCTTGCTACGACTGGGTGAAACTCACCAGTCGCTTACCCGGCCGTCGCCAGAACCGCCTCCCCAGCGCGCGCCGCCCGCCACTGCTGGACCGGAGTCCGAGCCGGACTCCATCTCCGCCGCTTGCCCTTTCCCAAGCAAACCGCCCCCTCTTCATAAGTCGTTGCCCGCCACCCCAAACCACCACCACCACCGCAGCTACTACCGCCTCGAGCCGCCGCCACCGCAGCCGAAGCCGCCGCCGCCGCTTCTTGCCGCCGCCGCCCTGAGCCGCCGCCCGTTGCCCGCCGCCTCGCGGAGCCCTCGCCCGAGGTACTCACCGGATCCGAGACCGCCGGGTTTTTTTAAACCGTTCGGGTTTTTTAGAAACCCTAGATCCGGTTTTTTTCGGTTTGCCGGTTTTTCTCGCTTCTTCTATTTAGCGGACGTTCGTCCGTACGTTCGTCTTAACGAATGATTTTCGCCGTTAGTTACAGTTAACGAACGCTCGTTCGTTAGGCTGTTCGTCAGTTTTCTTTTTATCGGATTTATCTGCGATTATTTTTTATCGCTATCTTTGATCCGATTTTCGTTTCTGTTTATCTTTTCGCCCGTTAGTCGGAATCAGGCGATTCAAGCGCCTGGATCTTCGTCTTGAGACCCTCTTTCTGTTTAATCAACTTGACCAAGATTTTGGTACTGTAAAATTTGACCTTAGTTTAGATTAGTAAACGAATCTTGTTTCTCTTGCCGTTTGAGTTTCGTTGCTCTGTTTGATTTGATTCTTTTTGCTAACCGGAGTTCTTAAGTTGAACTTTCTGGTCAACCTCTTTTGTTTGAGTTTTGCTTGTGCATCTTTGCTTGTTGCTTATGTATGTTATTGTTTGTTTGTGATAGAATTCCCGGAGTGCGAAGCGTGTTACTACGAGTCTCTAGGATTCGCGGATCGTCACCAAGGCAAGTAACACATTGATCGTACTCTTTCCATACCCAGTTTTATGAATTAGTTTCAATCCTCAAACATTGCATGATTAGGATGTCATTAATTTGTGGGTTGGGAAGTAGTCATTTGAGGTAGAACCTATTGCCCTGTTACTATCAAACCTTGGGAGTTACTTCTACGCTTGCTTATATTACTATGCTATGCTATGCTCGTAGACGTGGTTCGGGTTTGAGTGAAATCCATGACAGATGTGAGATTGTTAATTAATGGTTCAACTTAAGGTGGCAACTTAAATTAACATCTAGGTGGATCGAGGCACACAGGAACCCAAGTTGTCTGCTTTTTGAAATCCTGGGTACCCGTGTGATCCTCCTATGGACCGCCACCCGTGCTCAAAGGAATCGAGATGATTCATGCTAGAAACTTCTGTGTGCAGCCACAAGCTATTATGGGCTCTAGCATAGTTAAGTAAGTTACGTGAAGCTCTTGAAGAGGTAAATCAGCAGGTAGTGGGTTTTGTAGGTTTGGTATGGTCTACCCGGAGTAGAGAGTTAATGTTTCTGAAAGACCGTGTCTCGGTCATCCGTTTCTCAAACACCATGTAGTGCGAGAAATCCAACGAAGGTGATCGAGTCTTGTGGGGAAAAGTGTGCAAACCTCTACAGAGTGTACAATCTAATCATGGTTAGCCGTGTCCCCCGTTATGGACAATCTTGAGTATCTAGTACTTGGGTTATCACATGTATCTCATCACTTTTAATTAATATTGTTGGGTTGTTAATCACTTTAATTGGGATTGAGTTGGGGGTACCTTCTCAATGTTGTTCAACCACCATGATAGTTAAAATTAAAATCTATTCCTTTGTTGTAGGGAAAAATTGGCTTTTCGCAAAAACTATAACCATACAGCCTTCCACCAGCAAAATATTCATGTAGTGATAGCATTATTCTGTTTATGCTCTCTTCAGTTATAGTGCCAGATATTCCATGTGCTGACCGTTTCGGGCTGCAACGTATTATGTTGCGAGACTTTTCAGACGAGGAGTAAGGTTCGTTAGGTCGTTGCCGTGCAGCTCAGCTATGCCGTTGGAGTTGATGGACTCACTTTATCTTCCAAGCCTTCAGCTGTTATCGTATTAGATGGCCTTAAGCCATATTATTGTAATAAGCTCTCTCTTGAGACATTTGATGTATTAAGTGTGTGATTGCTACTTTGTTACAAATCCTTTGAGTATTGTGTGTGTCAGCATTACCGATCCAGGGATGACACTGAAGCACAGAGACTTGACCATCTGAGTTCGGGTCGCTACAAGATGGTATCAGAGCACACGCTGAGTGTAGGACACGACCACTAAGATAAACCATAGGTCACACTTCTCCACTCATTTCTTACTCCTCTCCACTTTCTACTCTTTAGGATGACGGAGATGAAGAACAAGTTTGCACAACCGGATGAAGACACACCTTTTGGACGCCACTTGAAGGAAGTCACTAGGTACTTGAACATTGGAATATCAAGCTTCACTGGGACGTACAACGCCACTTTACCTGAAGAGTAGCGCTGGATGATTCAAGTACAAGTTCTAGGAAGGACGTTCTCGCCAACTTCTAAACCCATAGAATTTTCTTTTGAAGCACCCACCTGGAGTCTAGGCAAGAGCATGGCAGCCCACATTACCATGGGACGCATTGGAGGAATCTACAATAGGGAACTCAAGGACACTATCTACCAAATATGTGGGCGCAGAGACGAGCAATGGGAAGTAATCAGCACCAAGAAGGATAGATCCATTGCAGCTTTCATCCAGGAGTTAAACCAGCACATTCGACGCTAGGAGAACCAGATGTGCACGGACATGATGGACTTGAAGAAGGAGAAGACTAGGATCATCGAACTGGAGGAAGAACTCAAGTTTACACGCGATGGATATGAGGAGGAAATCAAGATACTACTGGAGAAGAATGACGACCTGATTAAGAAGATCGGAGTATTCATGGGAGGACCCGCACCGGGAGAAGAAGACGACGACCCCACTTGCCCGGACAACTACATCATCATCGACGACACCGATTCCAATCCTAGTGATGATGATTTTGAAGACGAAGCTGGAGCAGACATCATGGAGTCTTCCACCGATCAAAATTTCTGGATGACCACCATATATTAGTAGTATTCCCCCATGTATTTAGTAGTAGTTGAGCACTTTTGCGATAGTTCTAGACCGCTTGTATGCCCTTGCTTGATTGATTGAGTGAAATGATTGTGTTTGTCTCATGTGCATATGGGTAGTGCTTTCTCACTAGACCTTTTTCTATTCTGATCTCTTCCATCTAAACCCATCCGATGCCTCCGAGACGTGACACCGGTTTTGCCTTTCGGCCGGAGCTCACTCAGTTGATCCAGCAGCAGAATGCTTTGATGCAATTGCTAGTTCAGAACCAGAGCAACAACAACAACAACAACAACAACAACAACCCGTCACCAGTGGAAAACCTAGCCCGTTTTCTAAGTTTACAGCCGCCGGTGTTTTCCAGTAGCATCGAGCCTATAGTTGCCGATGATTGGCTACGCCGTATTGGAATGGAGTTGACCACCGCAGGTTGCACAGATGCTGAGAAGGTGCGATTTGCCGCACATCAGTTGGATGGACCAGCAGCCTCATGGTGGGAGAATTACACGGCCACTTTTCCTGTAGCCAATATCACTTGGGACCAGTTCCAGCAAGCTTTCCGCACAGCCCATGTCTCAACTGGAGCTATGCAGATGAAGAAGCGGGAGTTTCGCAACTTACGCCAAGGGAACTGTACCGTGGCTTAGTACGTGGATGAGTTTAGCAAGTTATCACACTATGCCCCTGATGATGTGGCCACAGATGCCGCGAAGCAGGAGAAGTTTATGGAAGGGCTGAATGATGAGATGAGCATGCAGTTGATGGTAGCAACCTTCAACAACTACCAGGAATTGGTAGACAAGGCTCTTATGATTGAAGGGAAGCAACAACAGATTGAGAGCCGTAAGAGGAAGTACGGACAAGGGAAGTATAACTCAGGAGCTCAGCAGAAGCCTCGCCTAACCCCGAACTCAGGAGGGCTAGTTCATAACCATGGAGGTCACAACCACACTGGAGGAGGATCACATAGCCACAATGGTGCTAAGAATGGGAATGGGAACGGAGCTAACAACAATCAGAATCGCTCCAACCCAGCCACACCCGCCAAAAGAGACCTAAGTCATGTTACTTGCTTTAAGTGCGGGAAGACAGGGCACTATGCCAATGATTGCCCTGAAGGAAGGAATGGAAACGGAAATGGGAGCGCTGGGAAGAAGCCTAATCCATTCAACAAAGGACAAGTGAACCACATTAACGTGGAGGAGGTTGAAGAGCAGCCGGACGCGGTAATAGGTAAGTTTTTGGTTAAGTCATTTACCGCTCTTGTTCTTTTTGATACTGGTGCATCGCATTCATACATATCAAGGGGATTCGTGGATAAGTTTAAACTACCAACCCAAACCCTTAGGTCCCCTCTCTTAGTAAGTTCACGTGGAGCAGAATACATGGCTAGCCGATGGTGCGACCAGATACCCCTAACCATTGGCATACATGTTTTTCCGTCCGACCTAATTATCTTGGAGTCACAAGGATTGGATGTGATATTGGGTATGGACTGGATGTCAAAGTATGTATCCAGGCATGTGCTAGTAAATCGATTTATCTCACCACCCCGGAGGGAAAAAGGATTAAGTATGTATCCATGCATGTGCCTAGGAGGAGCCAAGTGAATACCCTTACGGGAGTTGTTCAGGAGGAAGTGCCTGTAGTGAAGAATTACCCGGATGTTTTCCCATAGGAGTTACCAGGCATGCCACCGGATAGAGACATTGAGTTTCTGATAGAGCTATTGCCAGGTACCGGGCCAATATCCAAGAGACCCTATTGGATGCCCGCGAATGATCTGGAGGAAATTAAGAAGCAGATCAAGGAGTTATTGGAGAAAGGATACATTCGAAGAAGTTCATCACCTTGGGGAGCCCGAGTGCTTTTGGTGGAGAAGAAGGATAAATACCTAAGGATGGTTGTTGATTACCGAGCCTTGAATGAAGTAACGATTAAGAACAAGTACCCACTGCCAATGATCAACGATCTGTTTGATCAGCTGCAAGGAGCTAAAGTGTTCTCAAAGATCGATCTGCGATCAGGATACCATCAGTTGAAGATTCGAGAGAAGGATATATCGAAGACAGCGTTCACCACGCGATATGGACTATACGAATATACGGTCATGTCGTTTGGACTGACTAACACCCCTGCCTATTTCATGAGCATGATGAACAAGGTGTTCATGGAATATTTGGACAAGTTTGTCGTGGTGTTTATTGATGATATTATGGTATACTCGAAAAATGAAGAGGATCACAAGGAGCATTTGCGTTTAGTTCTTGAGAAACTCAGGGAACACCAGTTGTATGCTAAGTTCAGCAAATGTGAATTTTGGTTGAAGGAAGTCGGATTCCTTGGACATGTTATATCAGGAGAAGGTATAGCAGTAGACCCCAGCAAGGTCCAGTCAGTCACTGAATGGTTGGCACCCACTTCAGTTAGCGAGATCCGCAGTTTCCTTGGACTCGCAGGATACTACCGGAGGTTCATTGAGAATTTTTCAAAGATTGCGAAGCCAATGACTGAACTATTGAAGAAGGATACTAAATTTAAATGGACAGAAGATTGCAAGGCAAGTTTCCAGGAGCTGAAGTAACGTTTGACTATAGCCCCAGTGCTGAAACTGCCAGATATACATAAGGATTTCCAAGTGTATTGCGGTGCCTATGCATTTGCTAAACTATTGGGACTTGGATTTGTGCTTATGCATGACGGAAGAGTTGTTTCGTATGCTTCACGACAACTAAAACCCCATGAGTTGAACTATGCCACGCATGATTTGGAGCAAGCAGCCGTAGTGCATGCACTAAAGACTTGGAGACATTACCTTATTGGAAACCGTTGTGATGTGTACACGGATCATAAGAGTTTGAAGTACATTTTCACACAGAAGGAGCTGAACCTTAGGCAGAGGAGATGGTTGGAGCTTATAAAGGATTATGACATGAAGCTACACTATCATCCAGGAAAGGCCAATGTCATAGCAGACGCTTTGAGCCGGAAGAGTTATGCTAATATCCTTGAAAGTAAGGGACTGCCGAAGGAGTTAGCAGAGGATATCATGGAACTTCGATTGGAGATTGTTCCAAAAGGATTCATTGCAACAATGGAGGTTCAGTCTACATTGTTGGGCAAGATTCGAGAAGCTTAGAAGGATGACAAAGAGATTGCTGAGATAAAGGAGAAGATGGGCAAAGGAAAGGCCAAAGGTTTTCGTGAGGATGAGCATGATACCTTATGGTTTGAGGACCGAGTTTATGTGCCCAATAACCCAGAGATCAGGAAGTTAATACTTCAAGAGGCTCATGACTCACCATACTCGATACACCCCGGAAACACCAAGATGTATTTGGATTTGAATGAACATTTCTAGTGGACTGGTATGAAGAAGGATATTGCTGAGTATGTAGCCGTATGTGATATATGTCAGAGAGTAAAGGCAGAGCATCAGAAGCCAGCAGGACTGTTACAGCCTATGCCGATACCCGAATGGAAGTGGGATAAACTTGGCATGGACTTTATCAACGGATTGCCCAGGACCAAAGCAGGATACGATTCAATATGGGTAGTAGTTGATCGCTTGACCAAAGTGGTTCACCTCATCCCAGTGAAAACCACTTACACGAGTGCGAAGTTGGCCAAGATATATATGTCCAGGATCGTATGTCTGCATGTAGTTCCGAGGACCATCGTATCAGATCGAGGAAAACAGTTTACTTCAAAGTTTTGGCATCAGTTACACCAGACTTTGGGTACGAGATTGGAGTTCAATACAACATTTCACCCGCAGATGGATGGACAGACCGAGAGAGTCAACCAGATACTGGAAGATATGTTGAGAGCTTGTGCGCTAGATTATGGATCTAGTTGGGATGACAATTTGCCTTACGCAGAGTTCTCATACAACAATAGCTACCAGGCCAGTTTGAAGATGGCACCGTTTGAAGCTCTGTATGGACGCAGATGCAGAACGCCGTTGATGTGGGATGAGGTAGGAGACCGATAGTTGTTTGGACTAGATTTGATCAAGGAATCTGAAGAGAAGGTTAAATTGATTCGTGATAGACTGAAGATTGCTCAGTCCAGGCAGAATAGTTACGCAGATTCAAAACACAAGAAGGTAACATATGAAATTGGAGAAAGAGCATATCTGCGAGTATCACCCTTGCAAGGTGTGAAACGTTTTGGAGTTAAGGGAAAGTTAGCCCCAAGATTTGTAGGACCATATCGTGTTTTGGAAGGGATGGGAGAAGTTGCCTCCAAGTTGGAATTACCTGAGGGATTGTCAGGAGTTCACGATGTGTTCCATGTTTCACAGTTGAAGAAGTGTCATGCTGAAATGGCCGATATACCGTTAAGAGATACAGTACCCTTCGTGGCGATTCAGTTGGACAGTGATTTGACTTATGAGGAGAAGCCAGTTAAGATTCTTGATTTTGCCAGCCGAGTCACCCGCAGCAAGGTTATCAAGTTTTGCAAAGTTCAGTGGAGCCACCATACCGAGGATGAAGCCACCTGGGAACGAGAGGACGATTTACTCAAAGACCACCCGCACCTATTTTCTAGCCAACCCGAATCTCGAGGGCGAGATTCATCTTAAGGGGGGTAGGTTTGTAACATCCCAAATTTTCAGTTTGGAATGTTATACATAGTTGGAGGAAAAATATTAAAATCATTTATTTGATTTTATTTGATTTTGTATTTGGATTTTATTTGAATTAGAAAAATTGCACGTTTTCAAAATTGCATTTTAGGCCCAAGAAAATGTTCATCTCGTTCTAAATATTTCATTTAGACGGCGAAAATTTGTTTTGACATTTTTAGATTTTGATTTTATTTTCTATGATTTTATTTCTGTCGGCGAAATTATTTAAAAAATCCCGCTACCGACCGGGCGAACTCAGCCAGAGCCGCCCGGCCCGGCCGCCGCCGCCGCCACCTCCTCCAGCAGCGTGCCACCGCCGCCGCTCGACCGAGTCCGAGCCGGACTCCGTCTCCGCCGCCGTTGCCCCTTCCCCAAGAAGCCTCCCTCTTTATAAGCCGTTGCCCGCCACCCCAAACCACCACCACCACCGCAGCCGCCGCCCGTGCCTCGAGCTGCCGCCGCCGCTGCCAGCGCCTCGCCGCCGCCCGCCGCTGCCGCCGCCGCGCCGCCGCCGCCGCCGCCACATGCCGCCGCCATGAAGTCACCGCCTCGTTGCCCCGCCGCCTCGCCGGAGGTACCGCGACGGATCCGAGACCGCCGGTTTTTTTAAACCATTCGGTTTTTTAGAAACCCTAGATCCTTTTTTTTCGGTTCGCCGGTTTTTCTCCGTTCTTCTATTTAGTGGACGTTCAACCGTATGTTCGTCTTAACGAATGATTTTCGCCGTTAGTTACAGTTAACGAACGCCCGTTCGTTAGGCTGTTCGTCAGTTTTCTTTTTATCAGATTTATCTGCGATTATTTTCGATCGCGATCTCTGATCCGATTTTCGTTTCTGTTTATGTTTCCGCTCGTTAGTCGGAATCAGGCGATTCAAGCGCTTGGATCTTCGTCTCGAGACCCTCTTTCTGTTTAATCAACTTGAACAAGATTTTGGTACTGTAAAATTTGACCTTAGTTCAGATTAGTAAATGAATCTTGTTTCTCTCGCCATTTGAGTTTCGTTGCTCCGTTTGATTTGATTATTTTTGCTAACCGGAGTTCTTAAGTTGAACTTTCTGGTCAACCTCTTTTGTTTGAGTTTTGTTTGTGCATATTTGCTTGTTGCTTATGTATGTTATTGTTTGTTTGCGATAGAATTCCCGGAGTGCGAAGCGTGTTACTACGAGTCTCTAGGATTCGCGGATCGTCAGCAAGGCAAGTAACACATTGATCATACTCTTTCCATACCCAGTTTTATGAATTAGTTTCAATCCTCAAACATTGCATGATTAGGATTTCATTAATTTGTGGGTTGGGAAGTAGTCATTTGAGGCAGAACCTATTGCCCTGTTACCATCAAACCTTGGGAGTTACTTCTACGCTTGCTTATATTACTATGCTATGCTATGCTCGTAGACGTGGTTCGGGTTTGAGTGAAATCCATGACAGATGTGAGATTGTTAATTAATGGTTCAACTTAAGGTGGCAACTTAAATTAACATCTGGGTGGATTGAGGCACCTGGGGAACCCAGTGTTGTCTGCTTTTTTGGAAATCCCGGGGTACCCGTGTGATCTTCCTATGGACCGCCACCCAGGCTCAAAGGGAACTGAGATGATTCATGCTAGAAACTTTTGTGTGCAGCCACAAGCTATTATGGGCTCTAGCATAGTTAAGTAAGTTACGTGAAGCTCTTGAAGAGGTAGATCAGCAGGTAGTGGGTTTTGTAGGTTTGGTATGGTCTACCCGGAGTAGAGAGTTCATGTTTCTGAAAGACTGTGTCTCGGTCATCCGTTTCTCAAACACCATGTAGTGCGAGAAATCCAACGAAGGCGATCGAGTCTTGTGGGGAAAAGTGCGCAAACCTCTGTAGAGTGTAGAATCTAATCATGGTTAGCCGTGTCCCCGGTTATGGACAATCTTGAGTATCTAGTACTTGGGATATCACATGTACCTCATCAATTTTAATTAATATTGTTGGGTTGTTAATCACTTTAATTGGGATTGAGTCGGGGGTACCTTCTCAATGTTGTTCAACCACCACGATAGTTAAAATTAAAATCTATTCCTTAGTTGTAGGAAAAAATTGGCTTTTCGCAAAAAAATATAACCATATAGCCTACCACCAGCAAAATATTCATGTAGTGATAGCATTATTCTGTTTATGCTCTACTGTGTTATATTGCCAGCATATTCCATGTGCTGACCCGTTTTCGGGTTGCAACGTATTATGTTGCAGACTTCTCAGACGAGGAGTAAGGTTCGTTAGGTCGTTGCCGTGCAGCTCAGCTATGCCGTTGGAGTTGATGGACTCACTTTATCTTCCAAGCCTTCCGCTGTTATCGTATTAGATGGCCTTAAGCCATATTACTGTAATAAGCTCTCTCTTGAGACATTCGATGTATTAAGTGTGTGATCGCTACTCTGCTATAAATCCTTCGAGTAATTGTGTGTTTCAAAGATTATCGATCCAGGATGACATCAAGCACGAGACTTGACCATCTGAGGTCGGGTCGCTACAGTGGGTGTGCATCCAACTTGCTTGCTCACGAAGACCTAAGGCACTTGAGGAGGCCCATTGTTGGAATATACAAGACAAGTTCTATAATGAAAAATTCCCACTAGTATATGAAAGTAACAAAACAAGGGACTCTCTATCATGAAGATTATGGTGCTACTTTGAAGCACAAGTGTGGCAAAGGATAGTAACATTGTCCCTTCTCTCTTTTTCTCTCATTTTTTTGGGCCTTCTCTTTTTTATGGCCTTTCTCTCTCTCTCTCTCTCTCTCTCTCTCTCTCTCTCTCTCTCTCTCTCTCTCTTTATTCCTCACTTGGGACAATGCTCTAGAAAATGATGATCATCACACTTCTATTTATTTACAACTTAATGATTACAACTCGATACTAGAACAAAGTATGACTCTATATGAATGCCTCTGGTGGTGTACCTGGATATGCAATGAATCAAGAGTGACATGTATGAAAGAATTATGAACGGTGGCTTTGCCACAAATACTATGTCAACTACATGATCATGCTAAGCAATATGACAATGATGAATGTGTCATGATAAACGGAATGGTGGAAAGTTGCATGGCAATATATCTCGGAATGGCTATGGAAATGCCATAATAGGTAGGTATGGTGGCTGTTTTGAGGAAGATATAAGGAGGTTTATGTGTGAAAGAGCGTATCATATCACGAGGTTTGGATACACCGGCGAAGTTTGCACCAACTCTCAATTTGAGAAAGGGCAATGCACGGTACCGAAGAGGCTAGCAATGATGGAAGGGTGAGAGTGTGTATAATCCATGGACTCAACATTAGTCATAAAGAACTCACATACTTATTGCAAAAATCTACAAGTCATCATAAACCAAGCACTACGCGCATGCTCCTAGGGGGATAGATTGGTAGGAAAAGACCATCGCTCGTCCCCGACCGCCACTCATAAGGAGGACAATCAAAGAACACCTCATGTTTCAAATTTGTTACATAACGTTTACCATACGTGCATGCTACGGGACTTGCAAACTTCAACACAAGCATTTCTCAAATTCACAACTACTCAACTAGCACGACTTTGATATTATTACCTCCATATCTCAAAACAATCATCAAGCATCAAACTTCTCTTAGTATTCAACACACTCATTAGAAATTTTTTACTATTCTTGAATACCTAGCATATTTGGATTATTTAAGAAAATTACCATGCTATTTAAGACTCTAAAAATAATATAAGTGAAGCATGAGAGATCAATAGTTTCTATAAAACAAATCCACCACCATGCTCTAAAAGATATAAGTGAAGTACTAGAGCAAAACTATATAACTCAAAAGATATAAGTGAAGCACATAGAGTATTCTAGCAAATTCCAAATCATGTATGGCTCTCTCAAAAGGTGTGTACAGCAAGGATGATTGTGGTAAACTAAAAATCAAAGACTCAAATCATACAAGACGCTCCAAGCAAAACACATATCATGTGGTGAATAAAAATATAGCTCCAAGTAAAGTTACCTTTGGAAGTAGACGAAAGAGGGGATGCCTTCCGGGGCATCCCCAAGCTTTGGCTTTTTGGTGTCCTTAGATTATCTTGGGGGTGCCATGGGAATCCCCAAGCTTAGGCTCTTTCCACACCTTGTTCCATAATCCATCAAAATCTTTCACCCAAAACTTGAAAACTTCACAACACAAAACTCAACAGAAATCTCGTGAGTTCCGTTAGCGAAAGAAAACAAAAGACCACTTCAAGGTACTGTAATGAACTCATTCTTTATTTATATTGGTGTTAAACCTACTGTATTCCAACTTCTCTATGGTTTATAAACTATTCTACTAGCCATAGATTCGTCAAAATAAGCAAACAACACACGAAAAACAGGATCTGTCAAAAACAGAACAGTCTGTAGTAATATGTAACTAACGCAAACTTCTGGAACTCCAAAAAATCAGCCAAAATAGGACGACCTAGACAATTTGTTTATTGATCAGCAGCAATCGGAATCAGTATTTTATCACGTTCTGGTGATTTTTTTACAATTGTTTTCGTGAACAGAAAGTTTCTGGAAATGTCTGCAAGATCAAATAACTATCATCCAAGAAGGTCCTATAGGTTTAACTTGACACAAACACTAATTAAAACATAAAAACACATCTAACCAGAGGCTAGAACAAAGATTTATTCCTAAACAGAAGCAAAAAGCAAAAAAACTAAAAATAAAATTGGGTTGCCTCCCAACAAGCGCTTTTCTTTAAAGCCTTTTAGCTAGGCATAGATAATTTTAATGATGCTCACATGAAAGACAAGAATTGAAGCGCAAAGAGAGCATCATAAAACACATGACAAACACATCTAAGTCTAACATACTTCCTATGCATAGGCATATTATAGGCAAACAAATTATCATAGAAAGCAAAAACTAGCATATGCAGGGAAGCGGAAAGAAACAATAGCAATCTCAACATAACAAGAGGCAATTTAGTGACATGAAAATTTCTACAATCATAATTTTCCTCTCTCATAATAATTACATGTGAGATCATAAGAAAATTCAACAAAATAGCTATCACATAACATATTCTCAACATGATCCTCATGCATGCGAAGTTGACACTCTTCCAAAATAGTGGGATTATCATTAACTAAAGTCATGACATCTCCAAACCCACCTTTATCAAAATTTCATAAAATTGAATATTCTCCAAATATGTGGGATCTAAAGTTGAAACTCTTCCAAACCCACTTTCAATATTATTGCAAGCAATATTTTCAATCTCATATTCATCATGGGGATTAAATAAATTTTCAAGATCATAAGAAAAATCGCCCCAATCATGATCATTGCAACAAATAGTGGACATAGCAAAACTAGCATCCCCAAGCTTAGGGTTTTGCATATTGTTAGCACAATTGACATCAAGAGAATTTATAGTAAAATCATTGCAATCATGCTTTTCATCGAAGGAACTATCAGGATGGGTGCAATAGCAACGATCTCATTTTTAACATAAGGAACTATAGCAAATTCGTCTTCATAAATATTGGCATCATGGCCACAAGAATAGCAAGAATCATGTTCATCAAGGGATATTTCAACCAAATCATGAGAATCATCATTATCTATAGATTCATGTATATCATTATTTTCTTCCAAAGCAACGGTCATTCTTTCAATAAATTCTTGGACATAGACATTATGAGCAAGGTTTTCATTGCAATATTTAAGTATGACAGAATTTTCAGATTTGTTGAGAGTAAAATCATACTTTTCAATCAAAGAAGCAACTTCATGAGCACCCTTAAAAACGACAAATTCTTCAATTTGTTCGAAATCATAGTAACTATAAACACCTTTGCATAAGAAGATAAGATTTCATTATTATTGAACTCACATAGGTATGGAAGGTGTTTTTAGGGTTCTTAGAGCAACAAGTAAAATCACAAATTTCACAAAGATTCCAAGCATAGCAAAGCAAACTATTTATATGATACCATAAGAGCTTCTCTTTTTCATACAAACGATGACGTACAAAATGAGCATGCTCATCTAAAGATTTCCCATCAACTAGGCTAGTTGGCGTTTCAGCACGAGCGCATAAGGATCGAAGATGATCCAAGTAGAACACTCTAAGTGGATCCATATCAATAGATTTTTAGCAAGCAAAGATGCAAGCAAATAGAAGGCACGAGGAAACACAAACAAAAAGGCATACAGGAAGAAGGAGAATAAAACGGCAAGGGTGAAGTGGGGGAGAGGAAAACGAGAGGCAAATGGCAAATAATGTAATGCGGGAGATAAGGTTTGTGATGGGTACTTGGTATGTTGACTTTTGCGTAGACTCCCCGGCAACGGTGCCAAAAATGGCTCGTTGTCGGGAGTCCAAATCTTGACTTGACCTTGCGTAAGCCTCCCCGGCAACGGCGCCATAAATCCTTCTTGCTACCTCTTGAGCACTGCGTTGGTTTTCCCTTGAAGAGGAAAGGGTGATGCAGCAAAGTAGCATAAGTATTTCCCTTAGTTTTTGAGAACCAAGGTATCAATCCAGTAGGAGGCTACGCGCGAGTCCCTCGCACCTACACAAAAGAAATAAATCCTCGCAACCAACGCGATAAGGGTTGTCAATCCCTTCACGGTCACTTACGAGAGTGAGATCTGATATATATGATAGGATAATATTTTTGGTATTTTTATGATAAAGATGCAAAGTAAAAATAAAAGCAAAGGAAATAACTACGTGTTGGAAGATTAATATGATGAAGATAGACCCGGTGGCCATAGGTTTCACTAGTGGCTTCTCTCAAGAGCATAAGTATTTTACGGTGGGTGAACGAATTACTGTTGAGCAATTGACATAATTGAGCATAGTTATGAGAATATCCAGGTATGATCATGTATATAGGCATCATGTCCGAGACAAGTAGACCGACTCCTGCCTGCATCTACTACTATTACTCCACTCATCGACCGCTATCCAGCATGCATCTAGAGTATTAAGTTCATGGAAATAGAATAACGCCTTAAGCAAGATGACATGATGTAGAGGATAAATTCATGCAATATGATAAAACCCCATCTTGTTATCCTCGATGGCAACAATACAATCGTGCCTTGCTGCCCCTCATCACACCGGGAAAGGACACCGCAAGATTGAACCCAAAGCTAAGCACTTCCCCATTGCAAGAAAGATCAATCTAGTAGGCCAAACCAAACTAATAATTTGAAGAGACTTGCAAAGATAACCAATCATACATAAAAGAATTAAGAGAAGATTCAAATATTGTTCATAGATAAACTTGATCATAAACCCACAATTCATCGATCTCAACAAACACACCGCAAAAATAAGATTACATCGAATAGATCTCCACGAGAGAGGGGGAGAACATTGTATTGAGATCCAAAAAGAGAGAAGAAGCCATCTATCTAATAACTATGGACCCGAAGGTCTGAGGTAAACTACTCACACTTCATCGGAGAGGCTATGGTGTTGATGTAGAAGCCCTCTGTGATGGATGCCCCCTCTGGTGGAGCTCTGGAACAGACCCCAAGATGGGTTCTCGTGGGTACAGAAGGTTGCGGCGGTTGAATTAGGTTTTTGGCTCCGTCTCTGATCGTTTGGGGGTACGTAGGTATATATAGGAGGAAGAAGTATGTCGGTGGAGCAACAGGGGGCCCACAAGGGTGGAGGCGCGCCTGGGGAGGGGGGTAGGCGCGCCTCACCTCGTGGCCTCTTGGAATCTTCTCTTCACGTAGGGTCCAAGTCTCCGGATCATGTTCGCTCCAAAATCACGCCCCGAAGGTTTCATCCCGCTTTGGACTCCGTTTATTATTCTTTTTCGTGAAACTCAAATAGGCAAAAACAGCAATTACAGGCTGGGCCTCTGTTAATAGGTTAGTCCCAAAAATAATATAAAATTGGATAATAAAGCCCAATATTGTCCAAAACAGTAGATAATATAGCATGGAGCAATAAAAAATTATAGATACGTTGGAGACGTATCACCCCGCTCCAGGCGCGCGCGCCCCCTGTTGGAGCTTGAAGAAGAGGGAAACAAGACCCGCCTGAGGCCGGGGTCCCTGCCTGACGATGAATTGGCCGCTGTCCTGCGTCTCATAGTTGGGGACAACCAGGAGTACCCGCCAAGCGCCTTCGTTCCCCTGTTCCTGCAAAGGGACCGGGAGGAATTCGTCGCCTCCAGGCCGACCTTTGACGCGCGCGGGCTGGTGTCGCCGGCGCTCCCAGGAGCCCCTGTGGCATCGAAGCCGGTGGAGGTGTCCTCTGACGAGTCCCGTGGGGAGGAGGAAGAGGAGGTGGACTCGAAGAAGACTCTTGAAGAGGTGGGGGAGACTTCCCCTCTGAGCAAGGCCGAGATCCTCCGCGCCCTTCCTGACGATGCCGAGGCCGACACCCACCAGGGGGAGAGGGGGCAGCCACTCATCCCGACAAGGGGTAGGTCGTCGCTGGTGCCTCACGATGCCGCCTCCATCCCGACACCTCCTGGAGCTGGCTCCGGCTCTGACTCCGCACCGCCTACCGCCGCCGGAGCCCGCACGCCTGCTCCTCAGGATCCGATGCTGTTAGGCTTCAAGCTCGCTAAGCGGAAGTATGTCGCGGTGGACCGGTAAGTGTCTTAAGCTTCGCCTTGTCCCTGTTTGTACTTGTTATTTCCTGACATTCGCCCTCGGTCGATCAGGCCGGCGCCTTCAGTGAAGAGGAAGAAGGAGGATACGGCGGCCGTGCCTTCCTCCGCAGAGAAAGGAGGCAGCGGCGCCCGCATCTCCCCATCCCGGTCATCCTCGCGAGGCCAAGAGGAACATCGCCGTGTGGAGTCAACCCCCATGGCCCCGCTGGCTCCGGAAGTGCCAGCGTCTGGTTCGGCTGGAGAGGTCCCGGCTGCTCTGGAACCCGCAGTCTCCCATGCCTTGGTGACGACGTTGCCTCCTTCCACTGCCGCACCCCTTCTCGCAGGTTCTTCTGCTCCTGCTGCTGTTCTGGAACGCGCTCTTTCGGAGATGACCCAGTTGCAGGCGGATCTCCTGAGCGCGGACCAGCGCCTGGTGGCCGGGCGCCTGGAGCTGGCTTCTGGCTGGCTTCACTCCGACCTGGCGGTTCGCGGGACACTGAGCCAGGCCGTTGCGGCTTTCAAGAAGGAGAAGCAAGGTGCCACCAACGCTGCAGCCAATCACGAGGTGGCACTGAAGGACGCCGAGGCCGCCCGCAACCGCTGCCGAGAGCTGGAGGATGAGTTGAAGAGCTTGTGTGACGAGCGCGCTGAAGAAGCACGCTGCCGCCAAGCAAAGGAGGAGGAGGTGAAGGCCCGGGAGGACGCTGTCAAGAACCGTGATGCTGAGCTGGCGGAGCTGGAGAAGACGCAGGCCGCCGAGCGCAGCCGGCTGGAAGGGCTGGAGCGGAAGGCGAAGGCGAGGGAGGCCGATCTTGATGCCAAGGCACGAGTCCTGGCCGAAGACCGCGCGGCCTTTGCCGACCTCGAGGAGAGATCTCGCAAGGCACTGAAGACGCTCTATGAGCATGGCCTAGAGAATTCGCTGGCCACCGATGAGGACAACCCCGCCCGGCTGCTTCCTCTCTTGGTGAAGGCGCTCGAAGAAGTCATTGATGGTGTCGGTCCCATGGCGGAGGCAGAAGCTCTCGTCCTGTCTTCAGCTGCATTGACTCGCGTCTTCAGCCATCTGCACCTCCGCGACCCCAACGCTTGCCTTGACGAGCTGCTGGAGCCTGTGGCTGAAGATCAATGCGAGGCCGCCGCCGCAGTCGTACAAGGTCAAGTGGAGGCCTTGCTGAAGAAGTTCCGCGGCTTTGTCTCCGCTCCTTTGTCTGGCGATGTTGCCGATCCTGCGGCTGGTGGTGAAGGTGAAGACAACGTCACTCACGAAGGAGCACCTTCCGCAGGCGATGGCGGCGCCCAGGGGTGATCTGTGGCTATTCTCCCGTTTCATTCCTGCAACATGCATTAGGCCTTGTGGAGGCGTTTAGACTTTTCATTTGATATTGTGAGGACAATGTGTTTGTAATATTTGCTTCGAGATTTTGCGTTTTCCTTCCTATTTGCTTTGTGTTCTACGTCGGTAGAGCCCGGCCCCGCGCATACCTCAACCGCCATTGGGCCAACCGGAGACCAGGACGGACCAAGGAGTGAGGGGCTACGTGACCAGTTAGGCTCTTGATTCGTGATGCTCAGGAGTCCCCCTTGACGTGCAAACAGCTTATAGGGAGAGTTCACGAGGATAGATTAATGTTCTACGTCGGCAGAGCCCGGCCCCGCGCATACCTCAACCGCCATTGGGCCGACCGGAGACCAGGACAGACCTAGGAGTGAGGGGCTACGTGACCAGTTAGGCTCCTGAGTCGCGATGCTCAGGAGTCCCCCTTGACGTGCAAACAATCTTCATACCTTCCCTTGCCGAGGCCTCGGGAGGGGCACACGACGCCCAGGTCCGGGAGACCTGGTTGGGTGGCGTGCGCTTGGGCGTGACCTGAGCGCAGCCCCCGTGCCTAGCCCCCTCGCGCGGCTCTCCCGAGGGGAGGCGTTGCGGTGAGGCTGGACGCTGAGCTCTGGGCTCCCTGAGGTTGGTACGACCGTGGGGCCGCCCTCAGTTGTTTATCACCAGCGTGGAGCATAGTGCTTCCGCTTGTGCACGAGCATAGCCACTCCTCGGCAGTGTGGACGGCCAGCGTGGAGCATGGTGCTTCCACTTGTGCGTGGGATGGAGGGGGGGCTCCGGGAGGAGCCCCCGGGGCGTGTACAGCTCCGCCCTGACACGTGGCTTGCACGGCAGGGCTGCGAGGTGTATCTGGGCACTCGTGAGCCAGCGCGGGACTCACGAGGCCCTACCTCAAGGCGGGTTGCGCTGGTCTTGAGTCTTGGTGATCAGATGTTCTGCAAAGCGGTTAGGTGCAAGCACTCACGTCCTCGTGTCCCGACCCTCGAGCGAGCTCGGCCGCCACTGGTATGCCAGTCGCGATGCCGTGGTCAAGGCCAGGTGGTGAGTCTTTGGAGAGCGATGAGCTCTGAGTCGCGATGCTCAGGAGCCCCCCTTTTAACGCACAAACGAATTGCACGGGATGAATGGACCCATGGTGGGTGGCGATCGAGCAGGCAATAACCGTAGGCAGGTTAAGCATGGAAGGCAAATCAGCTTGGGTAAATGCAGGAGATACATGCCACTGGGTCCGGCCCGAGCGGCTTGGGGATGATGCAGCCCAAGGGGCGCCCCCAGCAAGGTAAGCTAAAGGCATAGGTAAAAGGGGGTACATGTCACAGGGATGGACCCATGCGGCCTGGGAATAATGCAGCCCGAGGGGCGGTCCCAGCTAAACGAGCTTGGAAGATGTCACCTGGTTCTGTAGACGAAGTAGAGTTGGTGCAGCTGAAGGCGTGCGTCGAAGGAGTGGCTCCTCACGAACCACCAGGGCCCTGAGACTCGGGAGGCTCTGGGGGCTCGGGAGGTTCCCTGAAGACCGTCTTCATTTCCTCCAGGACGGCATGGTACCTGGCCTCCTGAGCCGCCAGGACACGCCGCATGATGCGCTGATAGGCTGACGCCACGCTCGGCAAGCCGAAGGGCTTGCGAACGTAGCTGTGTGGTGGACCCTCACAACGGCCCACACGCGAAGGCCAGGAACGCTCCTGAGATGCGGCCCTGTTGAGCCCTGGGACGTCGATGCAGACACACATCCCAACATCCTCGCCTGGATGGGGAGCTGCACCTCGTGAGCGGCTGTCGCCACGCATGGCTCTTGCGTCTTGCAGTTCCTGAGTGGTCTTGGTGATGAACTCTTGAGCGGTGGGCACTCCTTGCCCTGTGTTCTCCTGAGGGAAACGTGCCGTGAAGCATGCCTCCAAGTGGTGCCCAATCACCTCCCTCGTGAGGTTGGCAAGGTCTGAGGCCCTCCAGAAGAGAGCCCCCAAGCCCTGACCGAGGAGGGCGCCGGGCGCGCCTTCCTATGCGATGGAGGGAGGCGCCCCTGGAGCGGGCGCTGATCCTGACGAGGCTCCGGCTGCGTCGCCACCCTCCTGAGGTCCGGCGTGGCGCTGCTGCTTCTTCTTCTTCTTGGGGAGGGCCTCAGGAGGACCCTCACTTCTGCTGTCGGGGTCGTCGATTGCTGCAGCTTGGAAGGCGCGCTCGAGGGAGCACACCGTGTCTCTTTCTTCACATGGGACCGTGATGATCCCACCGCTTCTCGGCATCTTGAGGACATTGTAGCCATGATGGGTGACTGCCATGAACTTGGCCAGGGCTAGATACCCGAGGATGGCGTTGTACGGTAGGCGGATGTGCGCGACGTCAAAGTCGATGAGCTCGGTGCGGCAGTTCTTGCGCTCCCCGAAGGTGACAGGCAGGCGGACCTGCCCAATCGGTGTGGTGGAGCCATCGGTCACTCTTGAGAAAGGCTTGGTAGGCTGAAGCTGCTCATATGGCACTTGGAGGTTGTCGAACGTGTCGGCGGACAGGATGTTGAGTCCTGCGCCGCCGTTGATGAGGGTCTTGGTAACCTGCACATTGCTGATGACTGGGGAGCACAACATCGGGAGGGCGCCAGCGGTGCCCGCGCACTTGAGCCGATCTGCCAAGTTGAAAGTGATGGCGCACTGGGACCATTTGAGCGGGCGCGTGGCCTTGAGCTTGGGAAGGACTGCGTTCACTTCACGGGCAAACTGTTTGAAGATGCGTTGTGAAGCTGGGGCCTGCGCTCCGCCCAATATGCAGGCAATTGCACGCGGCTCCTGGAAGCCCCCAGCCCCCTCGTCCTAGTGGTGATTGTTGTTCCTTCTTGGTGGCGGCGGCAGCGGGGGAAGACCGGCGTTGCCCTAAGGACGGTCCTCACGAGGCTGATCCCTCCAGGCGCCCTCGCGAGGATGATCCTGCCAGCGGTCCTCACGAGGCCTGTCGTGCCACTCCTGGCGCGGGCCACGGTTGTCCCAACGTCTGCCTCCACGTCCTCCTCCGCGGCCGTAGCCCCGGTCGCTACGCTCGGGGCGTTGACCGAACGTCCTTCGCGAATGGCTCTGAGCTCTTGACAGTCGCTGGTGTTGTGGGTGTTCAGGTTGTGGAAGGCGCAGAATGGCCGACTGTTCTTAGATGACTCGGGCTGATCTCTGCCCCGCTTGGTGTCCGGCTCCACTGCGAGCACAGCCGCTTCCTTGCGCTTCACGTCCTTGGCCTTGGCCTTCTTCTCCTCTACTCCCGCAACTGGCAGCTTGAGGAGGGAAAGGCGCCCCTCCTCAGCTCTCGCGCACTTGGTCGCCAGGTTGAACAGCTCCTGAGATGTGCACAGCTCCTCATGTATAGTGATCTCTTCCTTCATCTTGACGTCACGGACGCCGTCTGAGAACACGGAGATAATGGCCTCGTTCGTGACCTTGGGATCTTGAGGCGAGTGTTGTTGAAGCGCTGGATGTACTTCTGGAGGGTCCCCCCTGGCTGTTGCTTGATGGGGTGTAGGTCACCCGCGGCCGGCGGGCGGTCGCAGGTGCCCTAGAAGTTGGCGACGAAGTGCTCGCGCATCTCGTCCCAGGAGGAGATCGAGCCGTGCTGCAGGTTCAGGAGCCAGGAGCGGGCACCATCCTTGAGAGCCATGGGAAACCAGTTCGCCATGACTTTCTCGTCGCCGTTGGCTGCTTCGATGCTCAGCTCGTAGAGCTGCAGGAACTCCGCGGGATCGGCGGTACCGTCGTAGCAGGGAGGCGGATCCGGCTTGAACTTGCCTGGCCAGGCGACGCTATGCAGCTCGGGGGTGAAGGCGCGGCAGCTGGCCGTGGTTGCCGAGGCCCGCTTCGGAGGGGGAGCTTGGTCTTGATGAGGTCCACGCACTGCCGCCGCAGGCAGCGCGCGGTCTTGACGAGGTGGTGCGGGGAGCGCTGGTGCAGCTTCTCGCGGCTGTGGGATTTCTTGGCAGCTTCTCTCTTCACGTGCGGGAACCGGGCGTGGCAGATCACGCCGTGGGGCCGCGCGCCTTGGCGCCAAGGCACCGTCTTGGGGCAGAGGTGGTGGAGGCGCGCCATGAGCCTCGTCGCCCGTGGCTGGCGGAGGGTGAGGCAGAGAGAGGGACTGCGCCGGGGAGCCCCCTGCGGCGCGGACGAGCTCGGCGGCGCGGTCGAGCCACTCCTCGTAGAGGTCGTCGACTGGGCGGTAGCGCATGACCTTGTTTGCCGCGAGAAGCATGGCCCGGGCCTCCATGGGAGCGCGGCGAGCATGAGACGAAGAACCGGCTGGGGTCAGCGACGGAGTGGCGGTGCGGCCGTCCTGCCGCACCGATGGATGCAGCGAGGACGCTTGCTGCTCGTTCCCCGCCGGGCTGGTGGCAGCGTTGGCGGCGGGAGACGGAGAACGACGGGGTGTCCCACCGACGGGAGCCGTTTGAGAAACGCAGGCGGTGAGGGCAGCCCGGCGCTCAGCTCGAGCGCGGCGAGCGTTGGCCATGGAGACGACGTAGCAACGGAGCGACGAATCGACGGAAGGGAAGCTACGGCGCACCCCTACCTAGCGCGCCAAATGTCGGATGTGGGGTTCCGGCAAACCCTTAAGGTTCGAACTCTGGGGTGCGCGCGAAGTCTTTCCCTCCTACCGATCCACGCCCTGGCTCACTAAGATCTCGCGGATGAACTCGACGAACTCGCAACACAGAAGGACACGAGATTTATACTGGTTCGGGCCTCCGTTGTGGTGTAATACCCTACTCCAGTGTGGTGGTGGTGGATTTCTAGTTGGGTGGATGAAGAACAGTACAAAGGGAAGAACAACCTCCTGAGGTTGAGGTGTTCTTGTGGCTAGGGTATGCTCTCGATCAGATTGGATCAAGCTCTCCTCCCTACTGTGGTGGCTAGTTCTACTTATATAGGCCCTGGTCCTCTTCCCAAATATCGAGCGGGAAGGGAGCCAACAACGGCGAGCAAATTTGAAGGGGAACAACTAGTACAAGCTATCCTGACAAAAGTGGTCTCCGCCTGCAAAAGGCTCTGGTGGTGACGCCTTCTTGGGCTCCACGATGACCTCCTTCTTGCCGTCCTCCTAGTCTTGGTCTCGTTGCACCGATATGGAAACCTTTGCCTGATGTCTCGGTACTCCTCGCCTACGCTGGCCTCCTTAGCACCAAAGAGGAAACAAGGACGCTGTGCGCGCTGGCGCCTGCCTGGTGCCCGCCTGGTGCCGATCATCATGTCTCACGTCACGAGAGCCTCGTGAGGTTTGCTGATAATCCCCAAGTGCAGGGAATCATCGTAGCAATTCCTAAGGTGGAAGTGATAAGTATGGAGTGTCGAACCCACAAGGAGCTAAAGGTAAGATCAATATTCTATCTTCCACTGATACGACTCTACGTGCACCGAATGTTTGCTTCCAACTAGAAACGAGAAATAAAACTACGTTGTGGGTATGAAGAGGATAACTTTGCATGGTATCAGAGAGCTAAAATATAAAAGTAGGTGTTGTTATCATAAATTTAGAATATATTACTAAATATTATAAATAGCGAGTGTGAAATAATGGTGGATCGGTGTGCGGAATTGTCCTGGGCAATTGTTAACAAGAACGATAGTCGTCATTGCAATTTCATATGAGGGAGAGGCATAAGATATCATACTTTCTCTTCTTGGATCATATGCACTTATGATTGGAACTCTAGCAAGCATTCACAACTACTAAAGATCATTAAGGTAAAACCCAACCATAGCATTAAAGCATCAAGTCCCCTTTATCCCATACGCAACAACCCCCTTACTCGGGTTTATGCTTCTGTCACTCAAGAAACCCACTATAAGAGAATCATAAACGTATTGCAACACCCAACAGCGGGAATCCCCCACGCTTGCGCGGCACGGAGGGCACAATAGGACAACACTAAAATAAAACATACAACTCGTACCAATCTAGATCATCAATCAACCCAAAGACAAAGGATATCTACTCAAAACATCATAAGATGGCAACACATCATTGGATCATAATATGTGGCATAAAGCACCATGTTCAAGTAGGGATTACAGCGGGGTGCGGGAGAGTGGACCGCGTAAAATAGATGAGGATGGTGATGATGATGGTGATGTTGATGAAGACGATCACCACGGCGATGATTCCCCCCTTGATGGCACTCCGGCGCCACCGAGAGAGAGGAGGAGAGGTTCTCCCCCTTGTGCTTCCTCCTCCATGGCCTCCCCCCTAGATAGGGAAAGGTTCTCCCTCTGGTCCTTGGCCTTCATGGCGATGATGGCCCCTCTGGGATCCTCCTCCATGGCCTCCGGCGATGATGGCCCCCTCCGGTAGGGTGCCAGAGAGGGCCTAGATTGATTTCTCATGACTACAGAGGCTTGCAGCGGCGGAACTTCCGATCTAGGTTAATTTTCTGAGGTTTCTGTATTTATAGGAATTTTTGGCGTCGGTCTCACATCAAGGAGGTGCCCGAGCTGTCCACGAGGCAGGCCCACGCGCCCAGGGGGGGTGGGCGCGCCCCCCACCCTCGTGGGCAGCTCGAGATTCTTCTGGCCCAACTCCGATGCTCCTGGTCTTCTTTTGGTCCATAAAAAATCATCAAAAATTGGCACGTCAATTGGACTCCGTTTGGTATTCCTTTTCTGCAAAACTCAAAAACAAGGAGAAAACAGAAACTGGCACTGGGCTCTTGGTTAATAGTTAGTCCCAAAAATCATATAAAATAGCATATAAATGGATATAAAACATCTAAGATGGATAATATAATAGCACAAATACTTCATAAATTATAGATACGTTGGAGACATATCAGCATCCCCAAGCTTAATTCCTGCTCGTCCTCGAGTAGGTAAATGATAAAAGATATAATTTATGAAGTGTGAATACTAGAAGGTGCACAAGTTTGATCGATGATAATTTCAATCACCTTTTCTAGCATCATTATATGTCATAACAGCAGCTCATCTCATAAAACTTTTCATGACCAAGTAACAAGCTATTCACATGTTAAAGTATAGATCATAAACTTTCTTGAAAACTAACAAACAGTGCTCTTAGTCATCAAACTATTGCAATTCATCTTATTTTCAGGAAGGGTCTATGTCAGAGCTTTGATTTAGCAAACTCCACATACTCAACTATCATTGAATCTTCCACAATTGCTAACACTCACGTGATATTTATTGGTTCAAAGTTTTAATCGGACACAGAGAAAGATAGGGGCTTATAGATTCTCCTCCCAACCTTTTACCTCAAGGGTAATGTCAACAATAATAGTTCATGATGCCTTACATCCAATTGGATATATATATCAGAATCTTTCCAACACAATGTGCTTGCCAAAGGATAAAATGTAAAAGGAAAGGTGAAAATCACCATGGCTCTTGCATAAGGGTAAGAGATAAAAGTAAAAGATAGGCCCTTCGCAGAGGGAAGCAGAGGTTGCCATGCGCTTTCAGGGTTGGATGCACAAAATCTTAATGCGAAAGAACGTCACTTTATATTGCCACTTGTGATATGGACCTTTATTATGCAGTCCGCCGCTTTTATTTCTAGAACATCACAAGATCGTATAAAGCTTATTTCCTCCACACTAATCAATCATACATATTTAGAGAGCAATTATTATTGCTTGCACCGATGACAACTTACTTGAAGGTTCTTACTCAATCCATAGGTAGGTATGGTGGACTCTCATGGCAAAACTGGGTTTAAGGGTATTTGAAAACACAAGTAGTATCTCTACTTAGTGCGAAGAATTTGGCTAGCATGAGGGGGAAAGGCAAGCTCAACGTGTTGGGCGATCCATGACAATATACTTTATTTCAGATATAAGAAAACATAACCCATTACGTTATCTTCCTTGTCTAACATCAACCTTTTAGCATGTCATATTTTAATGAGTGTTCACAATTACAAAAGATGTCCAAGATAGTATATTTATATGTGAAATCCCTCTTCCTTCAATATTCTTTCATGAATTGTTCAAGTGACCAATTCTACATTTGCTAACTTTCAATAAGTTTACTACCTATACTTATTATGTGTGAAGTCATTACCCCCCATGTTATAAGCATATGAAACATATATAAATTTAGGTTTATGACATTCAATTTATTCAACCATTTACTCATAGGATATACGTGAAACACATGAGTAAATGACAAACTACTCCAAAAGATATGAGTGAAGAACACTGAGTAGTCAAATAATTAACTAGCCATGGGAGGATTCTTTTTCATTCAATATTTCAGATCCAATGATTTTATTCAAACAGCAAGTAAAATTGAAAATACTCTCCAAGCAAAACACATATCATGTGACGAATAAAAATATAGCTCCGAGTAAGGTATACCGATAGTTTTGAAGACGAAAGAGGGGATGCCTTCCGGGGCATCCCCAAGCTTAGGTACATGGGTCTTCCTTGAATATTACCTTGGGGTGCCTTGGGCATCCCCAAGCTTAGGGTCTTCCCACTCCTTATTCTCCTCATATCGATATCTCACCCAAAGCTTGAAAACTTCAATCACACAAAACTTAACCAAACTTCGTGAGATAGGTTAGTATGATAAAGAGTAAACCATTCACTTTGGTACTGTCAAGTACAAGTTTCATAATTGTTCTCACACAATTCCTACTGTACCATATCATTTCTACAATTTATATTGAGAAATATAAGTCATAGAAACTAGAAAACAAGCAAACTATGCAATGAAAACAGAATCTGTCAGAAGCATAACAGTCTGTAATGATCTGAACATAAACCATACTTCTGATAATCCAAAAATTATTAAATAAATTGGTGGACGTGAGGAATTTGTCTATTAATCTTATGCAAAAAGAATCAACTCAAAATCACTCTTCTGTAAAAAATGACAGCTAATCTCGTGAGCGCAAAGTTTCTGTTTTTTACAGCAAGATCACATTGACTTTCTCCCAAGTCTTCCCAAAGGTCTTACTTGGCACTTTATTGAAACAAAAGCTACAAAACATGATTAATACAGTAGCTTAATCATGTAAACACACAAAAACAGTAAGGGTAAATATTGGGTTGTCTCCCAACAAGCGCTTTTCTTTAATGCCTTTTAGCTAGGCATGATGATTTCAATGATGCTCACATAATAGACAAGAATTGAAACACAAAGAGAGCATCTTGAAGAATATGACTAGCACATTTAAACATAACCCACTTCCTATGCCTAGGGATTTTGTGAGCACACCATTTATAAGAGCAACAATCAACTAGCATAGGAAGGCAAAACAAGTATAACTTCAAAACTTTAAGCACTTAGAGAGGAAACTTGATATTATTGCAACTCCTACAAGCATGTATTCCTCCCTCATAATAATTTTCAGTAGCATCATGGATAGCAACTTTGTTCTCATACTCAATTGGAACCTCTTCCAAAATAGTGGAATCATTACTAGCTAAAGTTGACACTCTTCCAAATCCACTTTCATTAATATCACACTAAGATTGAACACCCTCCAAAATAGTGGGATCACTAATTCCTAAAGTTGACACTCTTCCAAACCCGCTCTAGATGATAGTATTATTCATACTCCAAAAGATACAAGTGAAGTTCATGGAGCATTCTACAATTAATATTGACTAACCAATATCCAAGATCAAAATATATAAGTGAAGCACACAAAGCATTCTATAAAACCATACTCAAAAGATTTAAGTGAAGCACAAAGAGCATTCTATAAGGTCATACTCAAAAGATATAAGTGAAGCAAAAAGAGCATTATATAAGGTCATACTCAAAAGATATAAGTGAAGCACATGAATCATTCTATAAATTGATGAAGGGACATCTCATACTAGCATGGTTCTTAAAGAAAAAAAAACACAGATGACACAAATCATGTGAACAAAACAAAAACTGAGGTATGCCGATATTTGTTGAAGAAGAAAGATGGGATGCCAACCGGGGCATCCCCAAGCTTAGATGCTTGAGTATCCTTTGAAATATTTACTTGGGGTGCCTTGGGCATCCCCAAGCTTGAACTCTTGCCTCTCTTTATTCTTCTAATATTGATAGTTCATCGATCTTCGAACACTTCATCCACACAAAACTTTAACAAAAACTTTGTGAGATCCGTTAATGTAATAAAGCAACCTACCACTTTAAGGTATTGTAATGAAATCATTATTTATTTATATTGGTGTTAAACCTACTGTATTCCAACTATGGTTCATACCCCCCGATACTAGCCATAGATTCATCAAAATAAGCAAACAACACGCGAAAAACAGAATCTGTCAAAAACAGGACAGTCTGTAGTAATATGGAAGTTTAGTAAACTTCTGTAACTCCTAAAATGATGAAATAAATTTGAAAATTTGAACAATTTGTACAGAAATAATGTGCAAAAAGTTTCAGACCCATTGTAAAATTACACACTACAGCCAAAGTTTCTGTTTTTGTTCTGCACATAGTAAACAAGCAATCTAATAATCCTAAAACCAAAGCTTGGCACATCATTTTTATAGTACAATGGATATACACAAGGGGATAATTATTTACAGAGAAACTTCCATGAAAAATTCTACATTGTTCGCGTGAGCATGAACACAAGTGCTCAAGGTCGACCCTCACTTCTTCAATGCATAACTTTCCAATCACTTCTCTTTTTGAAAAACTTTTTAGGCAAGGAAGGCAAGTATTTTTTTTGTATTTTCATTCTTAATTTTTTTTGTATGTTTTACATACAACTAAACAGAAACAAAAAGGAAAGACAAAATCTACTTAGTGAAGAAAGAAAACAAGCACACACGAGAATATTAACCCCACGCTATTGCTCCCCAGCAACGGCGCTAGAAAAGAGCTTGATAATCCCCAAGTGCAGGGAATCATCGTAGCAATTCCCAAAGGTGGAAGTGATAAGTATGGAGTGTCGAACCCACAAGAAGATAAAGGTAAGATCAATATTCTCTCAAGCCCTATCTGCCACTGATACGACTCTACGTGCACCAAACGTTTGCTTCCAACTAGAAACGAGAAATAAAACTACGTTGTGGGTATGAAGAGGATAATTTTGCATGTTATCAGAGAGCTAAAATATAAAAGTAGGTGCTGTTATCATAAAGTTAGAATATATTACTAAATATTATAAATAGCGAGTGTGGAATAATGGTGGACCGGTGTGCGGAATTGTCCTGGGCAATTTTTAACAAGACCGATAGTCGTCATTGCAATTTCATATGAGGGAGAGGCATAAGATAACATACTTTCTCTTCTTGGATCATATGCACTTGTGATTGGAACTCTAGCAAGCATCCGCAATTACTAAAGATCACTAAGGTAAAACCCAACCATAGCATTAAAGCATCAAGTCCCCTTTATCCCATACGCAACAACCCCCTTACTCGGGTTTATGCTTCTGTCACTCAAGCAACCCACTATAAGCGAACCATAAACGTATTGCAACACCCTACAACGGGAATCCCTCACGCTTGCGTGACACGGAAGGCACAATAGGACAACACCAAAATAAAACATACAACTCGTACCAATCTAGATCATCAATCAACCCAAAGACAAATGATATCTACTCAAAACATCATAAAGGCAACACATCATTGGATCATAATATGTGGCGTAAAGCATCATGTTCAAGTACGGATTACAGCGGGGTGCGGGAGAGTGGACCGCGTAAAATAGATGAGGATGGTGATGATGATGATGATGTTGATGAAGACGATCACCGCGGCGATGATTCCCCCTCGATGGCACTCCTGCGCCACCAAGAGAGAGGAGGAGAGGTTCTCCCCCTTGTGCTTCCTCCTCCATGGCCTCACTACAAAAAAAATAAACTTCCATGATGATACGTGTTTGTCACAGTAGGTCGCATTTTCTGTCATGCATGTACATCCATGACAAATTTATGACAGAATCAAGATAGTCATACCTGTGCTGTCGTAGAAGTGTTCCATGACATTGCCAAAATTATCATCACGGAAGTGTCCACTTCCATGACGATAAATCGCGCGTCACAGAAGTGCTTTCGTCAAGGGTGACCGACACGTGGCATCCACCGTAACGGAACACCGTTAAGCTATCGGGTCGGGTTTTGGATCCGATAACCCGTTAACAGCCTCGACCAATGGGAAATTTCCACGTGTAAAATTCTTATTGGCCGGACGAAACACGTGTCAGCTTGTCAGTGGGTCAGATAGGCGCCTATGATATGTCGACATGTGGCACGACCCAACAGTGGCCCATTTAGCTTACAAAGCCGGCCCGTTTGACTTGGTCAAAAGTTAACGGGCTGGCCCATGAAAAGCCTGTTAACGGTCTCTTTGCAAATAGCCCATTTTACGGCCCGTTAACTCACGACCCGTTAGGCCCTATAGGAAATCAGCCCTACAACGTCATGTGGGCCGTCGAATATAACACCAGCCCATTTCACTTTCGGCCCATGTATGGCCCAAGACGTCTTTCGGCCCATATGAGGCCTTCGTATCTTTCAGCCCTTTACATGCCCACGGTGACTCTAGCCCATAATGAACAGTAATTTTCTTTATACCTGTTAACGGCCCGTGATTTACATGGGCCGTTTCCAGCCCGTGTTAGCTTTCGGCCTATTGACGGCCATACGTTCTTGGGCTCCTTTTCGGCCCTCGATTACTTCCGGCCCGTTACTGGCCTGTTCCCCTAATGGGCCAAATTCGGCCCATGGCAAGAGTCGGCCCGTTACTGGCCTGCTACCCTAATGGGCCAAATTCGGCCCATGGCTAGAGTCGGCCCGTTTCTGTCCTGTTAACCCGTTGCGCCGTTTCCAGCCCGCCCTATATTCTGGCCCATTAACGACCCGTTATGCCTGTGACAGAATTAAGCCTTTACTGTCCTACGGCCTGTTAACGGCCTGTTACCGTGCTGGGCCGATACCAATTACGCCCGATTACGGCCCATGTAGTCCCATTTATCCGACGGCCCGAGGCCCCCCGATTACAGGCCCATTTATCGACGGCTCGTAGGAGACCCATGGATCCTACGGCCTGTATATGGCCCATGGTAGTTGCAGCCACTAGCAAACCAGGAAAAAATAAGACGAGGAAATAAATAAGGCCGAAATTAACGCTAGGCTATTAAGGCGATTGTATAGATTACATCCACTCGGCATCAAAGATCGCCACCAGTGCAAATATAGGGAACACCCTACACTATACAAAAATGGCTTGCTGTTTTCTTCAGCCGGTGGCTGCATGTTAAGAATAAATTTTGTATCGCACCAAAACATATTACAACTATATAACAAAAGGAAGGTTGGCATAAAACTTAATAGTCTAGCGATATAAGTGCACCACCGAAGTTGAAGCTGAGTTCATTTGACTTTGATCATTACGTTTTCATGTTGTATTGTCCGATGGAGCACCATAACCCTCGCCTTCATTTCCCTAGGCTCTCGAACAACATAGCAAATGTCTGATAGTCTGGTTTCAAAACCATGCATATCTTGACGACATTGAGCAATGTTTCTCCTTGTTTCACAAAGGGTGTTTATTAGGGAATGGACTTGTGTGCGGAGCGCAGATACAACACTGCTTTGAGCTTTCATATCTTGATCATGAGGCAGTTTGGACGATATTGCCTTAACAACCAACCCAGGATTATGAAGGAACATGCTTTTGCCAATCGTTAGTGGACACGTCTTGACCCAATGCAGAGAAGAGCGACATTGCGGTTATAGTTGCCTCGCCACCTTGAAGGTAGCTGTTCCACCATTTTTCCATAGCTCATTGAAAAGTTGAGGTTTTACATTAGTAGTACCGAGCGTAAGATATTAAGGAGGCAGCAAAACCAAACAAAATAGCTTTGGTCTATATCTGTAACTTATTACGGTGAACCCATGTAAAATATTAGTTGTATTTTATTGCAAAGTACATAATAAAACCAGGTTCCAAACATATGACCATGTACCATCGCTAATGTATTGTCTATTTCTTCACATTGTATTGAGGGCTAAGGATAAAGAGACGAAGTTTATAATACGGTAAGCATAGTATGACACCATTCATATCACAAAACAACTGAGAACAGACAAATAGGCAATTGTAACGTTGTGTGGGCAAGTCCAGCACGGAACTAGATTACGGGTCAAGATCAAAGGAACATCACTCCTCTCTTTTATACCTTGTAAGGTGCAATGATACGCTAAGACAATTGTGTATAAAATTGAAAAGAGTAATAGACATTGGCTGCAAACCATGCAGTTCAAGGCACAAGTCAGAGTAAGTAGTAGTTAAAAGGCATGAGGATTAAGGACTTACAATAGCGGCTTTGACTGGTGTAGTCATGCCCTTCTTCTTGCTGGTGTGACAGTCCTTGAAGATTTCCACAACATTTGGTTCAGTACTTTTTGGTCCTTGCGGGCTTTCCTCGCATTTGGAACAAGTCAATATAGATCTGATAATATGGTACAATGAAAAGAGTGAAACAACAGCTAATTACAAGAGCCTCGCGATTATGCAATATAGCTACGAGATCACGTAAATGCATTGGAATTTCACTTTAAATGCAGTTGGCCTTGTTCTTTGAACAGTTCACCTACAAGAAGATAGATTTGTGTGGCACATGTGTAAATAGGACTTCAACATGTGATCGATGACATATATATATATATATATATATATATATATATATATATATATATATATATATATATATATATATATATATATATATATATATATATATATATATATATATATATATATAATGTACGATACTTGGATCGGACGGTGTTTAACGAGGCTTCTCCATCTTCATCGATATATTTTCCATTGGAGATGTTTGGGCAAGTTCACCGTTAGCCTTGCCTTCAAGTGAGTTTTCCTCAAGTTATACTAATCTTGTCATGAAGCGACTTGAAAACATGGGTGCAAGCTTGTCAGTTGCATCATCTTGGCTATCCAACTTGAACCTCATCTGTTGAAAATTATGGGAGTCTCATTATCGAGAACCTAGAAAGTATTGGACAGAACAAGACGATATTACTAGTTTCCATACATAACCATACTTACAGATAAATGGTCGAGGAAGGTGTTGAATTGGGTTTCGTCTTTGTCATTCCTGTACTAAGTCCATGTTGGGAGGATACGTACATGACACCTAACAGCAACCGCTGCCTCTGATACTAACTTGGCTGACTCTGTAGCATCACGTGGCCTTTTTAAACCTGCCTCAAAATGGATCTCCATTCTTCCTCCTCTAGATTTAGTTAACCTATCGAGCATTATCCCTGATGTTTGTTTCCTCTTGCGCCTAGGTGCTAGTCCAACAACAAACATAGGAAGTGTTAGTGTACATCAAACTGTGAGACTACATATAAAGAAGCATGCAATCAGAACTTGACTCCAACAACTACCTTCTTGCTGTTGAAGCTCACAAGGTTCATCGATATTGCCAACTCGTCTTGTGTCAAGAGTGCTTGGGAAGTAGTGTCGTGGCAAGGGAGCTTGGGAACGTCTTTGCTAGCTCGGTTGACCTTGTGAGTACATCGTGCATTTGGTAATCTTGTGGTAGGTGTTGCAAGAACTAGGGCTGTCTCTGCTTGTTTGGTGGCAGCTATTTGTTTCTTTTTGGATTTTTTTGTAACTCGTGTAGCATGGGATGCCGTGTTTGTAGAATTTTCCGCTGGACTTTGACCTTCTATTGCACCATCAGTACCAGCAGAATCTGCACGATTCATCCGCTTCTCATTCCCTGCCATTATGTGTTTCTTCCTCTTTCTCTGTGCCATGTTAAGTCAAGCCGACAAGAAAAACGAATAACAATTTAGTTCTTCGAACAAATTGATGCGTGATCTTTTAAACTGAACTTTGATGTTAGACAACCACATGATAGGAGGATGTAATATGTATGAAAAATAGGACGGAAGAGATAACCGAACTATGATGTGTAAACTAAGAAGAAGACATTTCACCAAATTAGAATCAATGCAATGGAAGGTAGACACCATATGAAAGATGCTACAAATATCGCTCTCGCCAAGTTAACGGTGTCTCATCATAAATGGCGTTTAAACAAATGTGAAGCGACAAGAAATAAATCATATGCAAGATGCAAACAACATCACACTACATGTTAGAGGTCTCTCGTCATTAGTGCCATTGCATATTCACAGCATTGCATATTCACAACTTATGATGTGTAAACTAAGGAGAAGGCATTTCAACAAATTAGAAGCAATGAAAGCTAGACACCATATGAAAGATGCAACGAATATCACTCTACCAAGTTAAAACTGTCTCGTCATAAGTGCCATTTCAACAAATTAGTAGCACAAGCTAGAAAAGAATGTGAGATGTAACCTATATCACACTCAAGTCAAACGTGTCTTATGATAAGTGATTGTTGCAGGTTACACAACAGTAGTAATTTGATGTAAGAACATGGTGTGATAGATGATATTGTATGTTCTAGAAACAGAACACGTGTCTTATTCAAGTATAATGTGTAAAGTAAGCAGATGGAATTCAACAAAGTTAGAAGCAATACAAGCTAGACATCACACATTACATGCAACCACATATAACATTGCCAAGTTAGAGGGAGCACCGGTGATGCTGCACTATGGGAGACGTTCTCATCATAAACACAGCTTTGTTGAGTGTCTATGCATGTGTTGTCTTGGAAATCATCTTGGGGTGTGGAGGAGTAGAAACTGAGAGGCCCTCCATTGGAAGGAGCACCTTTATCCGCTGCCTTGCTAACTTCCTTCCGCTTTATTGATTTTGAATTGTCAAGTAAAACCCACAAGAAAAAGCAATAAAATTCTCTCTTCGAACTCATTCATGCATGATCTTGACAATCACTACTTTGATGTAAGGCAAACACATGATACCAGGATGGAATATGTACGAAAAAGCAGACGGCATGGCATGTTCACAACTGTTTGTGTAAACTAAGCGAAACCATTCCAGCAAATAAGAAGCAATGTAAGCTAGACACCACATGAAAGATGCAACCAATATGACTCGCCAAGTTAAAAGCGTCCCATCATAAATGGAATTTCAACAAATTAGAAGCAGCGCATGCTATAAATCATATGAAAGATGCAACTAATATCGCACCGCATATACTAAAGGTGTCTCGTCATGTTGATTGATGCGGGATACAAAAAACAATAGTTTTATGTAAGGACATGCTTAATAGACAGATGTACTATGTACTAAATACAGAAGGCATGTCACATTACAGGTATAATGTATAAGCTAAGAAGACTAGCACATGCAGTTTAACAGATTGGAAGAATTACAATCTAGACACCCTATGCAACATGCAACCACATATCACGCTGCCAAGTTAGAGCAAGCACCTGCAATGCTAGTGTAGGGGAAATGTTGTAATCAACTATAGAGCTACGTTCACTATCTTCATCTAGCATTTCTGTTTCTTGAGAATCATGTCGGAGGCCGACGCTGCATTCTTTAAATGAGGAGTAGTCCCTTGCCTGCCTGCCTCGTCATAAGTGATTGATGAGGGATACACAAGAACATTAGTTTGATGTAAGAACATGGTTAATACACGTATGTACTAGTATGTACCAAAAACAGAAAGGCATGTCATATTCAAAGGTATAATGTGTAAGCTAAGCGGATGCAATTTAACCAAATTGGAAGCAATACAAGCTAGACATCCGGTGGAGTGGTGAGCATGATCATCTAGGACACGAGAGCCTCGTGGGAGGCGGGCTGCTTCGCCACCATCGCAGCTTTTAGTTGGCTTCGGTGATGCCTATCTTTGTTGGGCTTGTCACTGGCTCGGCCAAGGCCTCGACTAACTATTTGTCTTCCGGTGCTCACGGGTTGGTGGTTCATGTAAAAATATCTTTCCTTATCTTACCGACTTGACCTTTTGAATACAAGCTAGACACCATATGGAACATGCAACCACATATGACACCGTGAAGTTAAAGCAAGCACACAGGATGGTGGTTCATTGCGGCGCGTCATCAACTCGAGCTCGTTCCCGTCTCCATCTGCTGACACTACACCCTTTAAAGCCTTGAAACGTGTCCGCCTAGCCGCACACTGCACTGGGCGACTTCTCTCTTCTCTTTTCTACTTCTCAAGGCAGGTCTGAAATACCCTTGCATAAAAACACAATAGTGAGAGTATGGGTGAAGTGTGTGCGAACTAGTGCCTTTGTAAAAGTAGCAGATAGCAGGTGGCTGAAAAATAAATGACAGGAGACATATGATAGCTCTACAACATTGCATGGCAAACAAAATTAGATTCTACTCCGTATGATTTTGTAATATATGAGCACAGAAATGCAGTACTTCTCCAAAGACACCACCACATGTGGTCATATCTAAGATAACAGTTGACTGAAAATAAATAGGTCAGTCGATTTTTTTAATGAACCGTCCGATCTATAAGGAACGGGCAGATGGCCTTCGTCTACCTCCCGCCAGCCACTTTTGACGATCTTTCTCGAACCGCCAGCGACCACCGGCCCAGACCCCTGCCTCCGCCGCCCCGCCCTCCCATCGACCTCACACCACCGCCGTGCTTGGCAGCGCCCCCATGCCATCCCTTTAATCCCGGCCGACCTCCAGATCGGGCGCTAGTAGCTCTAGGCCGCACACGCCCCTAAGATAAACACCAAGGCGTTGCTTCCCCGACGTAATAGGCGTACTAGCGCCTGTTACGCCGGGGAATGCTTCCGTTAATTGGGAATCAACGGCCGAAATTGAAATTGAGGGGGGCGACGGACCTCTAGCTAAGGTGAAATAGTATATGAGGAGAAACCTTGTGCATCACAAGTTACTAGGAACATCTAGTATCAAGAAGAAGCGGTCAACTAGTGTCGACGTAAGATTTGCACGAATAAGGGAAGAGGAGTACCTTTTTTGGTTGCCGGTGTGGTCACCTCCACATGTCGCACCGATTTTCTTCTTTTGACCGGGGAAACCGATGTTCTCTCCACATGTCACACCAATTTTCTTCTTTTTACCGGGGAAACCGATGTTCTGGAGGGTGCAGGCTTGGACGAACCCATGGCCAAATTGTTGACTGTGTTGCCGTGGCCGTATGTCGGCGGAGGGGAAGCAGATCCGAGGCGGCGAAGGACGGCGTAGCAGGAACAACTCCGGTGCAGTGGAGGGTGGAGAAGTTGGGGCGGCAGCGGTGAGGCGCTGGACGGCGTGGTTGAACTGGCTCGGGTACGGACGGCTCGGCCTCGGCTTCAACTATTAGCCGTGGAGGGTGTTGCGGTTGAGGTTGTGGTGGATGACGACGTCGGGGTATCGACTCCGGCGTGATGGAGGAGGGCGGCGGTTGATGGGTGGGATGGGGTGGCGGACGGAGGACGCCGGGTTTCACGGCTGGTGGAGAGGTAGTTTTGGCGCCCACGGAGTACGAATGGGGAATCGTACGGGTGGGGGGAACCATGTTTCGGTCTGGGACGCGCTTGCTTTTGGCTTTTTTGAACAGAAGATGGGACGCGCTTGTTTGAAATTTGGGGAAAGTACAAACTTTGCCCCCCTCTTAAATTTAGGACCTACTACGGGTCGGGGGTAGGATGGTAATCCCAGGTGTCCCAAATAGTGGGCGGGAGCGATTTCGGCCACGCGCATGTGTGCTTAGGCGGCCATTGTGTATGAATGTTTTTCGGATGCGGTTGCGTGGCGTCTAGATGAAGCTACAAACCTACCCCGGTTTAGACCTTTGGACGTCGGGCCGGTAGGTTTCACGGGTCGGAGTTATTAGAAAAGTAAATTCCTTGTACTACCAAACATTGGTCTCACGTGGTTTCGGGCGAGTAGAGGCTCTTTTGGCGCTTCGTTCGAAATTTCGAAACACAAGCATTCACGTTTAGAGTACTCTTGAACTATGAGGATTGACCTAAATAGACAACGTTATATTTGACCTTGTATGTTTGAAAACCTCATTAAATTATCCGCTTCTTTTTGAAATTTTGACACTTGAAAATCCTATAACTATGATTATTTTGGAATGGAGGAGCTAAATTTGAATCTATTTTGTACACGACTACATATGCTATTATGTACAAAATCAGAGCAAAGATTGGTGCCCCATAATTTAGGTATGGTTTACAAATGCCATGATATCAAATTCAAATAATTGAATGGACTTCATGTTGAATTCGATATTTTTAAACCACCTTAAGTTGAATTCAAATGTATGCTAGTTCATAGGTAGTAGCTATTTATAATGTCCATTGTGTAACTTTCGTATGTATAATGTGCTTTACACACACAACATGAACTATACTCATGTTTATATTCGATTGCTAAAGCGATGCATTGTCTGGAGTTCAAAATACTAACTATGTGGATCAATTGTGTCGAATAATAACATAGACATGCTCAAATTCAATAGAATCTAGATGTCTGATGGATCAATGGCTGTTCCTTACGCGAATTGCAAATATCATGATCCCATCCTAATATTTGGATACAATTTATATCTTTAATCAATGTGTACAGCAGTCTTGTACGTGTAGTTTCACTCTCCATTGGTGGTCTCTCACACATGCTCACACACTCTCTCTCGAGGTGTCTTTCTCGCACACATGCTCTCAATATAACCCTCCCTCCCTCTCGTAACCATTTACAACTGTTTTCACTAACCTTTATCACAAGCACTCTTCCTCTACTTAAACATACACACGCACAATCCCCATCGACCCTTTCTATATACATGGACCTGCCTCGTGTCTCATGTCGCACATTATCTTCGCTTTGTCTCTCACGCATTGTCTCACACCTCTCTTCCTAATCGATTTAGTATGATTCTAGCGAGCATTCATGTAGGATGCCCTTAAAGTTAGGTTGGATGAATAGTAATATCAGAAATAAAGGGGTTACCTTAGTCCGAGAACCTAGGGTTACAAATCCTATCCGGCTTTGTCAGTGGACATAGAGTCCTTCACAATTCTGCTATCTTTGTCTTGTACGACTAGTCATCCATGGGTCTTCCTAAATGCGTCGCGGTCTAACCAATGTGGCACAGGACGGAACCGAACGAAGGGCCTCACCTTGACCCACCGGACCTCGCGCGGTGACACACCCTCTGCCCCACGTCTCATTATCTTCTCACACCCAGACATACCAACACAAACACCACACACAGAGAAAAATTCTCCTGGTGCCTCTATAACCTCCCCCCTTGCATATACACATTCAAGGGAATGGAATCTCTTGTCGTGACGTCATATTCGTCTCTCTCTCTCTAGACCACTCTCATTTCTCGTGCTATCTCTCCCACGCCCCCCCCGTCGGCCCCTCTATCCATGCCTCTCTCGAATACGTAATACACACACATACATCTCTAGGCCCCGCCAAATGCATCAACTACACATTCACACGTGTTACATCACGTACCCCATTGATCTAAAAAGCCCTCTCTTCACGTTTATTTCGCATACAACATTCCTTTTGAATAAAGTGTGGCCAAAAAATTATTTTAGAGTTTCTACATATATACAACATTACAAAGTTATATGGAGAAGTCTGAGCAGCTAATTTGCATTGCATGGTGCCCACAATGATATTTATTCCGCACTATGAATTTGTATATTTTTATACTATATACAAAGTTAGTCATAATAAAGATAAAGGAAGAGCATCTCTCTCTCCATCGCATACCCCCCTGTACGCCCCTTTCACGTATGCACACAAAACTATCTCCAGGTCCTCTAAAAGTAAGCCCCCAGAAAATTCATGCATGTTTCATCTTTCTCTCGCGATATATGCAATGACGATCATTGTATTTGAAGCGAAAGCACGATCGTACATTGGACTTCAAATCCACTCATTACGGTCACCATTTACGTTTAGTGGTTATTATACGATCACGGGATCACCGTACAACTCTGTATTTGCTCATGACATGACTAGTTGACCGATTAAACGCTCCACGTGGCACCTCTAGTGTTGCATCACATTATCTCACTACCATCGTGCCCACACAATCGACTTGTATCTACTCTACATCTACACTCTTTATAAAATACATAAAATACACTCTTATAAAAAACAGAGTTGGTGATGATGGTGTGCCTGCCATCCTACAATATAGGCCGTCCGATTTATATCGGCGGATAGGAAAGAAACTATGGCAATTTTGCAAAAGGTACCCACACACCTCCCACATTTGCAAATAAGGCCTTCCCTCGTTCATCCTTTTCTCTCACAAGATAAACAAGTCATACAAATGCATCTTGATGTTACGTGCAGCGCACGGGCATCTTGCTAGTAAGAATGAAAACAAGCGACAAAAAAATATTTGGATGGTGGTTCAAGTCATGACCCAGCGAGCACAGCGGACAAGGTGGCCTTGTATTGGTATCTTGAGCCATCTGTTTTAACACACATGAGTTGGTGTGGTGATTATACACACACACGCATGCACACGAACTGCATCCACATAACACTCACACAAACACATGCACCCACGCACGCATGCAACACTCACACGCATACACGCAGCCACGCACGCACGCAACACTCACGCACGCGCGTGCAACACTCCCACGCACACACGCACGCATGCATGCACACACCAAGTACACCACCGACCAACACACACTCACGCTCAAGTGCTCAACCTACACGTGCATGCGCACATATCGAGCTCGACGCATACATACACAACCAGGTGATTCCCGCGCACGGGTTGGAGCCTTGTCGCGCCTGCATAAATTTGTGTTTATCTGACCTTTTGCCTTTGCGAACTGACTGGTGGGACCCACAAGGAACGTGGTCAATTTAACTAGTCAACATGGCGCCATGCAGACTATTTGGCCGGTCAACAAAGTGCAATCCGATGCTGAACTGTGAGCAAGTGACCGTATAATCACCGCAAAACGTATATAGTGACCGTAATCAGCTTATTCTGAAGTTCGGTGACCGTATTATGCTTTTCTCTCTGTAGGCCCTCCAAAACTACATCTCAACACGTTCTCGCATGTTACATCTAACAACTATGCAATACAACACTACTACTACACTCTAACACAATAAATCATATGTGTTTTTAGTTTTACTAGATATCATATTGTTACTTATAATTATTCAGTTTGCATACATTAAAATTGCCTTTGAAATGTATGGCGATATCATCTACCGCGCGGGAAAAATCCCGCACTTTCCTGTTTAATCGGGTTTGTATCGATGGATCGTGCGAAACAACAAAACTATAGTACTATACAGTACAAGTGACAGTTCACTGGGTCGCCGTGTCGTCTACTCCTCTGTCGTAAGAGTGGAGCGCTTGCTTTCATAAACCTTCTAGTCCCTTTTGCCGACATGTGGGACATCAAGCTACCGGGTCCACGTGCCATACCGGAATACAGTGCAGAGCAGCCGGGGTGAAGCACCCTAGTCATGGCGCCGGCGTAGTAATGAGCAATGAGGCATCAAATCACAAAGCTGCACCTTTCCCGTAGTTAAGTTGGAGGGACGAAGCAACCATCATTTCACTCGTTGCTGAATCCGCTTCTCCCTCATCTTCTTCAACTTAACCACGTGTTGCTTCTGTCGTTGTTCTACCTCATGTGGGACGCGGATTGGCTTGGTAAAGCACTGACACGTGGGACCACATGTTAGCAAACCGCCAGGACAACGTCCTCCGAAAATAAGAAGCCTAATCCTAGACTTACAAAGGGCTACGTAGCTGCTACGTATACTTTCCATCTAATCTATATATGCCCCCCCCCCCCTGATTTTCAGGTGGGGTGGGCCTAATCCTCTCCTTTAATCCAATCAAATAGTCCCACACCACATCAGTTCGTAACTTTACGTAAACCATTACGTGGATGTAGCATTGCTCAAATAAGAAACCTCCCCCGCCATCCGCGCGGCAAAATCACATCCTTTTTACTAATATCGATTCTATAATTTTTTAGATCAATATAATTGAGATTTGTATAGATAGCACACAGGAGCAAAACCAAGTGGTACAGTTAAGGGCATCCACAATGTGTAGCCAAATGTGAAAATAGCTTTTGGCATCGTGGGAACCATTGTGGGCGGTGTTGCCAAAGCCAAAAGATGGAACCAAGCTCCTGATTGATTGATTGATTGAAGGAATAGAAAAATGCAACGTCTCTCCTCTTTCTCCCATGCTTGGGCGCATGTAGTACAGTATAGAGCACGAGTCTACTCCCTGTCCCTTCTATCACAAATCACAAAGCGGTGAGGCGTCAAATCACAAAAGCACGACGAAGCAACCATCATTTCACTCTTGACGACTCCGCTTCTCCATCGTCTTCTTGAGAAGCCATCTCACCGCACTAGTACTCCTAGTAGTACTAGTAAAGGACTTCTGGATGCAAATAAAGGCGGTTGTCTCGGCTTGCGGTGGCACTTGCGAACGACTTACCGTGGTCTCCCTCAATGGTGTTCTCCGTCGAGCGCACTTCGCCAAACCACCAAAAAAAAGATATCGTCGGCGTCACCGCAATGGGGAGGAAGTCAAATATAGTTACTACCTCCATTTTTTGTACACAAGGCGGTATATCAAAATTACAATTTGCAAAGGGCCACTAACACTAATCGAGGCAAAATTGATGGGGTTAGCAACCAAGGACATTAATATCCCTGCATGCATGCGGAAGTGAGAAGGTTGGTTTGCATGGCGCTGCATTAATCAAGCGATGAGGAGTGAGATGGTTAGCTCTTTGGTCTTTGGAGAAAAAATACACATTAATTGACACGTGAAGCGAGGATTTGTATCGATTAAATCCTTGAAGGAAAACCCCGCCTTTCTTTTTTAACACTAGTACTCCTAAATGCGTGCGTACTTATCCTGTTTGGGTCTAGGCCTTGCATTGCCAAACTTATACACACATTTTGCCAAGCTTGCCTAAAGTTTTCAAAATGAGAAGGAGGTACACTTGCACACGGCTGTCGCGGTCGCACCGCACCCTCACACGAGTCGCTCCTGCACGCCATGCGTCGCACCACACCCTCACACGATCGCTCCTGCACGCAAAACCCAACCAAGGGAACACACCCTCACTGACACGTGCTATCGCATGTGAACAAACCAAACTCAGCCATCCTATCGCTGACACATAATTTTCGTTCATAGAGTATGTTTATCCAACCGCATGTTGGGGAGTATCCGTACGGCCCGTGCGGTGGTCTATTGGGGAAGAAGAAGAGGTGAGGAAGAAGGAAAGAAGGGTTAGGAGACGTAGGATATTCATCCAACCACCTGAAATGGTATACTGACCCAAGTCAGGCGACTTGCATAACAAATATATGTTTTTACACAGCAAAAGATCCGTGAAAACAACAACATAAAGAAAAACTATCACTGCTCGCGGAAAGAGACGACCTCGTCGTCTTTGGCTGCCGGTGCGAACTAGCCATCGCTACCGACGTGTGTCTCCGCACCGTGGTTGTCCTCGGCCTCAAGCTACTCGTTCAAGCGGAGCATGCGGGTGCTCTGCACGGACGAGAGCACAACCCGGTTCAAGTCGAGGACGTCCGGTTCCGCCTGCAGGAGGGCCTCGATGGCAGCGGCATCCGCGCGCTCCGTGTCGAATCGAGCCTCCGCCGCTCGGTTCAAGTCTAGGACGTCCGGTTCCTCCTGCAGGAGGGCGTCAATGAGAGCGGCATCCGCGTGCTCTGCGTCGAGTCGAGCCTCTGCTGCCCGGTTCAAGTCCAGGACGTCCGGTTCCGCCTGCAAGAGGGCCTCGATGGCAGCGGCATCCGCGCGCTCCGCCTCAAGTTGAGCCTCCGCCGCCCGATTCACATCCACGACATCCGGTTCCGCCTGCAGGAGAGCCTAGATGGCAGCGGCATGCGCGCGCTCCGTGTCGAGTTGAGCCTCTGCCTCCCGGCCCTCCTTTAGTATCGCCATGTTGAACCGCTGGTCCGCCTGCACCATGGGGGACTCGGACGCCGGCACGAAGTCGACGTCCATCGTCTCATACCCATCAGGGGCCTTCTGCGCCGCGACCTCCGCCATGAATATTGGATCGGTTCCTCCTCCTTGTAGCTTGGCTCCAGAGAACTCGGGAATTGGCCCGCCACAAAGCGAGCTTGGGAACGGAGGTCTGTAGCGCCGACCGCCGCCGCGATTTCTGTGTGGCGCTCGGCGTCGACATCTTGTAGTAAGTGATCTTGCGGTGCACCATGGCTTTCCGGCGAACTAGGGGCGCTTGATGCGGGCTAGGGGATCGAAAGGTGGGGAATGGGCTGGAGATTTGGTGTGGTTTTAGGGCGTTGGCTGGCGTGGGCGGCGGTGAAGGTTCGGTGTGAATAGTGGTTCGGTGACGACCGGTCAATCGGTTTTGAGTGTACATCGCTCTTGTCGCGTTAGCATTGCAGCCGATCGCTGGACCCTCCGTCGCTCACCGAATGGAGCAGCGCCGTCTTGCGTTTTAAGCTCGCTTGTGGGACCGCGGTTGAGAGCAAACCGATGTCCCTCCCCTCCCCGCCGCGTCATTTATTATACCACCACTCCCTCCGTTTTATGCGGAGTAAATAAAAACAGAGGGAGTATACTACGGATGAGGATCCCCTGACGTGGCCGAACCCATTGAGTAACTGACATGCGGGGCCTAGCAAGCATGGGGTCCGCCAGTAAATGACCGAAAGGGAGGGTAAGGCAGGGATACCTACGTCAGAGGATCCACTTCCACTATACTACTTTGACCAAATGTTAGAGTAATAATATATGACATGCAACTTACACAAATGTTAGAGTAATAATATATGACATGCAACTTACACAAAGCATACATGGTCTAATGCATTTTTCGAGGATAACTTTGACCAAATGTTAGAGTAATAATATATGACATGCAACTTACACAAAGCATACTGTCAAATTCGTATGTGAAAGGAGTTTCCAATGATATAATTTTCACATTATACATCTCATGTACTATTAATCTTGTCAATAGTCAAATTGGAAACCATCTTGAGTACAAATCTAGAATGCGTCTGAATCTAACAATATTGATTGGGCGTTGTTGAATGTTGATACCTTTTGATCAAAGTAGAGATACTTTGACTACACATAAAACTTATATGTAAACTAGAAAGGATAGGAGGGAGTATATTATGCGTTCAAAATGAAACAAACATTGAAAACCCTTTATATATGATTTGCGGATGCTATGATCACGGTTCAAAATTTTGAATCCACCTTAGGTATCACGTGCCCCCACTCGTTCCCTCTCGATTTCATCTCGGGGTCCGGAGATCTATTGAAAGAGGACTAGGGTGGGTACATGTGAATGATACTCGGCGGAATGTTCAATGAGGCATGCGGGAGGATGGACTCGACTGGAGGGCGACATGATCGATGGAGAAGAGGGTTGGAGAGGAATGAGAAATAAGCAAACGCCACATGATTATACTTGAACGGCTCAAATAAACAATAAGTTGTCTCGCTTGGCCTACATAGTGAAAGGCCTAATGCGCAACGCGGAGCACTGACGCTCGAATATGGCCGGGAAAACAGGGAAACAGACATGTGGGGCACACCCGTCGAGATGACGTAGCGCAGACTAGTCTAATGGAGGAGCTGGCCCACGACCTCCTCGCCACCGACAACCGTTCATGTGGGTCGTTGGGGCCAACAACAGGGCGCAGCTCCAGCACTGCCTCTGGACACGACGACCGCGGTGAGCGACACACTCATATCGTTGCTAGACACGGTCGGTTTCAGTGTGCCGAGGGTGGCGTTAGTGCTGTGGCACGACCAACGGTATGTTTGGTTTGTGCCCAAGGTTGCCCCATCAAAGCATTGGGTAGCCAAAATTTTGGTTGAGGTATTGGTTGCCCATGATTTGGCCGACATTGCCAAGAAAAATGAACTAGAGTTGGCTAGAGTTCATTGGCATGCCAAAGAAATGGCAACCATCCAAACAAATACCAATCTTTGGGTCATGACCAAAATTTTGGTTGAGGTATTGGTTGCCCATGATTTGGCCGACATTGGCAAGAAAAATGAACTAGAGTTGGCTAGAGTTCATTGGCATGCCAAAAATGGTAACCATTCAAACAAAGACCAATCTATGGGTCATGACCAAAATTTTGGTAAGGTGCACTTTGGCCACAATCCAAACACACCCCAACACCCGGCTCGTCGAGGATGCACGGGGCGCCGCGACGCGTCCGCGGAGTGGTGTAGCGCGGCCAACTGCATCCTCTGGACCTGAGACCATGCCGGGTCGTCTTTCTTTTTCAATGACATGCGTTGATTGCATGTGAGCAAAGGGCATCTCCAACTTTGCCACGACCGCAGCTGACTACCCTGGCACACCAAAAACCCTTGTCCCTCGCACCGTCGCGCGGTGCGTTCCCAGCCGACGCCAGCTACCCGCATTCATGCCGTCCGTCCGTATGTCGTCGTTAAGAGGCTCGGTGCCCGAGGAACCAACTCCGGCGACATAATGATGCACCAGGACGCTTGGCCTCACCGGAATGCGCTACTTAAAGCGACAACGCCCAGCTAACCTCCACACCATAACGCATCGTCGTCCTACCTGGAACCACATCCGCCATGACCGCAAGCGCGAGCTCTGCGGGAGAGCTTGTCTTCGGGGATGGATCTCGAGGTCGCCGCCCTCTCTCAAGTCGCCACACAAGCGGTGGCCACGCTGGCGGCTGACAACGGGAGCACCGTCAGCCATGCGTCCTACTTGCCGCCGTCCAACGTCCGGCACCGCCGAGGTCGGGGACTCCTCCGAGGATGAGTACGGCATGGGAGGCGGCAGGGCATGGTGTGCCAACTGGCCGGTCCGTCTCCGTGTTCTACTTTTCCTCGCGGAGACCGCACCTTCACTTCACGGGTCTTGAACCCGCCCGATACATGGAGATCACAGATGGAGGGCGTCGGTGCCGCCCGTAGAATAGGTTTAGGGTCGGGTTTCTTTTATTTTTGTCCTATAAAAGTTCAAATGTAATGAAAATCTGCCGTGTTTGCATTAATCTCGGCCGGTGTATATGAACTTTCACAATAATATACATATTGTAGGAGTACTAGCAAGATGCCCGTGCGTTGCACGGAAGATCAAGATCTTGTGGGAGAATGAACGAGCGAAAGCCTTATCTGCAAATGTGGAGAGGAGTGCGGGTAAATTGTCATAGTTTCCTTCCTATCCGTTAGATATAGATCGGACGGCCTATATTGCAGGATGACAGGCACACCATCATCACCAACTCTGCTTTTTATTGAACCGAGACAAATCTAACATGCAAAGTAAAATAAACACATAGGGTCTATACATAAACAAATTATCTTAGGCACCCCAATAGTACATCCACTACACATTAACGCATTGCACATCTTTCTACATCTACGGGAACCTATGAAAGGGTTAACGTAAATTGCCCCTCTCTCTCCTCCCCTGATTTTCATGGTGGTGGGCCCCTCCCTCCCCCCAATCTACAATCAACAGCTCACACGTTTCACATTACGTTAATTACGTAACTGGGATTACGGAGGTGTAGCATTACTCGTCCTAAAAAACCCAACTAAGCCAACCTCCTAGCATATCGCGCCGGAAAAGACCCGGCCGCGCAATTTTAGTCGGGATTACCGGATTACTAGTAGTAGTATCGATGGATCGCGCAAAGCAACAATTTTTTTGAGGGGGCGAAGCACCTAGTTTAAAAGGAAAAAAGGCGGTACACTCACAACACTCCTATCGCGGTGCATTGCACCCCACACACATTCGGTCCTGCACACGGCTCACGCAAATGGAGCAGCGCTTGGCTTGCCTCTTCAGCGACACGTGGGACTGCACTTGGAGAAACCGACCATCGCCAAACTCCCCCGCCCACCGCGAAAAATCCTCCCCCACACCCAAAATTCCCCCAAATCCGATTCAACCGCCCTTGACCAACTAGCTAATAATATTCCCTAAACCCCCTCCCCTGTCCCCTCCACTCCATTCGCTCTGCCAAAGCCGCCCTCCCCTTGGCCCGATCGTCGGCGCCGCGGTTCAGCGATCCTCTCGCTCCCACAATCGCTCTCGTGACTGCGTCCTCTAGCCGCGCCGCCACCTCAGCTACGTTCTTGTGGGCGCCGGCGGTCAGCGCCGCCACAGCGGGCGACGTTAGTGTGGAGACGCACGGCTGTCGGCTTCTCCCACGATCGCGCATTCTAGACCGAGGCCCCGTTCATGTCGGTGTAGCGCTGAATGTTAGCTGATAGACGCTGTTAATCTCACTATTTGCCAAAGTAGTTTACTGTCAATATGCTTTGCTTAAGAAGCTTCCTTGCCCTGTTTGCACTCAATCTGCTTAGCTGAGATGGCATGCCAAGGCCGATTAGTTGCTAGAATATCCTGCCATATATTTATTGTGACGTAGATTGCCATGGTCTAGTAGCCAATCTGTTAGGTGAAATAGCTCTACACCGTTTATACTCGATCTTTGTTGTTGCGATGGCCTTGATAGTTCGATGGCTGTGTGCTCGACCTCATTGATTCTTTGAAACAGCCTGCCATAATTTGGCACTCAAATCTGTTTGCTGAATTAGCTTTACATATATTTTGTTACTTAGATCTGCTCGTCCAAATATCTTGCCATAGCTTTAGACATCGACCTAGGTATTTTTTTTCTGGACTTCATAAAAAAGCATATATGTTTTTCCTGTAATATCTAGTAGAAGAACTAATTTGTATGTCTAACAGATGGACATGACTTGGATAACTTCTGCTCGAAGATTCTCCGCTGCATATGTCGAGGGGGTTGAAAACTTCATGAACTTTATCAGAGCTGAGTACGGTGGTCCGAAATCAGATGTGCTCTGCCCGTGTAGCAGTTGTATGACTTCAGTTACAAGACCCTAGTCAATTGTGCAAAATCATCTACACTTGTATGGGACGTCGGTCACATATACTAGGTGGGTTCATCATGGTGAAGCTGTGAACATCAATGTTATTGACTACGTGGAAGCAGCAGATCACCATCTTGATCTGCCTGATGCTCAGGTGGAAGAGGAGGAGGAGGTGGTGGTGGCGGACCCAGTGAGTTTGACCAACATTGAAACAATGCACGAAATGCTCATGCATTCCGTGAACTTTCACTGCGAAGAAAAAGCGGTGGGCCCGCATGTTGGAACAATGCAACGTTCTTTGTCACCCGGAAATAAGCTGTCGGTATTCTCAGCTATGGTCACCTTTCTTGGTGAAGACATCTGGCGGATGACCAACAAATCATTCGATGCGATGTTGGCTGCTTTCATGAATCTTTCCCGGATCGTCTGAGCTGCCACACACCTACATAAACTAAAGAATTTCCTTCGTGCGTTGGAATTGGATATGATATGATCCATGTTTGTAAGAATAATTGTGTTACATTCGGAAGGATTATGCCAACAAGTGAATGCCGAAATGCAAATCATCAAGATGGAAAGATGGCGATCTTGTGAAGAGGATTCCTCATAATGTTACGAGACATTTTCCAATTACACCAAGATTGCAGAGGTTGTTTCATGATCTTTGAAACAAGAGAGGATGTCTTGTGGCATTCTAGGAACCAGAGTCTGAGAGATCGAATGTAATGAGCCATCCATCTCATGGTAGTGAGTGGAAAAGCTTCAATGATAAACACAAAGAGTTTGCTCTTGACCGAGAAACATTAGACTTGGCTTAGCTTCGATGGATTTAACCCATTTGGCCACAGGCGCCACATATAGCATGTGGCGATGCTTGTTATCCTTACAACATGCCTCCAAATATACGCACCAAAGAATCAAACTACATGATGGCCTTGCTCATCCCAGGTCCAAAAAGTCCTGGAAAGGATTTTGATTTGTTCATGGAGCCTCTTGTGGAGGAACTTCAACAGCTATGGAAGGGTGTTCTCCTCGAGACCTATATAGCAGCCCACCAGCTGATTTCTTTCTGCGTCTGTTATAATTTGGTGCATCCATGATTATCCGGCTTTGGGCACTATGTCGAGGCGAGCGACACATGGTTACAATGCATGTGTTATTTGTGACAGAATCATTGTCATCGCAATACTTAGCAAGATCTGTTACATTGAACACCGCCGTTTCCTTGCCAAGGACAAGCCGCATCCTAGAAAATACCGAAGACATGTGTTCAATGCAAAGCATGAAAACCGTGATCGCCAAAGAGGCTCACCGCCGATGAGTTGCAAGTGGAATTAGAGAGGTCGGGCATATTACACCGAAACCATCCTGGTAATGGTAGCGGAAAAGGAAGCGTGGCAGGGTAGAAGAGAGATTATTGTTTACCCGAGGTCCACTTTGTGGGACTTGGAGTATTGGAAAGATTTGGATCTGCGGCATAATCTTGATGTGATGCACATCGAGAAAATATATGTGACAACATTATCGGCACACTTCTTAATATTGAAGGCAAGGCGAAAGATATCTTAAAATCTAGGATTGATTTGACACACAGGTATCGAGAAAGGATTTGCGGTGCAAGATGAAGGTAAACCACGGGATATGGCACCAGTTGTATACGTCTTGGACAAGGTAAAAAAAATTTCTACGAGGTCCTGTCACGTGTGAGATTCCCACATGGATTTGCTTCCAACCCTGAAAGGAGAGTCCGTGTAGATGGAAATAAGGTACAAGGGTTGAAAACTCATGACTGCCACATCCTACTTCAAAGGGTTTTACTGTTATCCTTAGAGGATTGGGCCACGACTTATCTGAGCGATTGCAGAGTTGGGACAATTCTTGAGGAACTCTGCGATAGGAATATCGGGATAGATGCTTTGGGCGTCTTAGAGACAAGATACCAACTATCCTATCGACCTTGAGAAGATATATCCTCCAGCCTTCTTTGATGTGATGGTGCATTTGGCTGTTCATCTACGATGAGGCACTACTTAGAGGTCGATGCAGTATGGCTGGATGTACCCTATTGAAAGGCGGCTAGGCACTTTCAAGGGCTATGTTAGGAACGAGCTAGACCCAAGGGTTCCATTGCGAGAGGCCTACATTGCTCTGAAGCGTTGACATTCTGCTCAAAATACATTGAAAGAGCTGATCAGCTTAGCAAAGAGGTGGGTGAAGACAATCCGGGCTCAATGTTTTGATTATTCTGCTCGAGTTACGAGGGAAGAGTCGACAAGAGGACAAACCTAAAGATTTGGACAAAATGGTTTGGTATGTGTTGAATAACTGTCACGAGATACTACCTTATATCAAGTAAGTGCGATCTGCAGCTTATACATCGTAATCTACTAAACTTGCAGCACATTCTTATATATTTAGATGTTTGACGCGATCACTATGTTGTGCAGCATCTACAAAGAGGAGTTCTTGCCGCAAAATCCAAGAAACATTGACAAACTGGTTATGGCAGGATTTGCGAAATGGTTCAAGAACCATGTAAGCTTTTGAAGTGCAATTTATTAGTTTTTAATATATTGAGTACATAAGATGATCAACTTGTCTAATTTCTAACCATAGGTTAAGAAGATGCGGGAGGATGGGCAGGCAGTTGATGATGCCCTTTACTCACTAGCAATGGGTCCCGATACTCGGGTAAGACATTATGAATCTTGCGTTGTTGGAGATGTGCGCTACAACACCCTTGCACGAGGCGAAGGCGGGAAGACACAAAACAGTGCCATCATGAGCACGGATCGTATGACAAAGAGACAACTGAAATGTATGCTAACATAACGAGACATTGTTCGATTGCGGTATATCTCGATTTGAGGATCATCGGTGTGTGGTTACATTGTCTTTGTCGTTGGTATAACCTGTTTTCCGGATCGCAAAACCTAGAGCTGATGATTATTTCAAATCCATCAATGTCAAGCGTGCCGGACCAACGAGCCTTTTATTTTGGCAAATCAAGCAACACAGATTTTTTCTTGGAAGACACATTTGCACGTGGCGATGGTGGAGAGTATTGCAAAGGTTTGAGCAGAGGAATTCGTTTAATGAAGTTGCACAACAAGATGATGCTTACACTGCTCCTGATGTACAAGATAACACAGATGTTCCTAATATCTTTGAGAACTATCACGTCAATGACGCCGGTAAAAAGATTGCCTGTCGTGCTGTGGACATACAAGAGTTGATCAAGAAGAAGCCAATGTTCGAGGACGTTGTGGACGAACAAGAAGATGACACCGTGGGGAATTACGATTTAGACTGATACACATGGTGAAGATGTTGACGCTGCTGCTGCGGATGATGATTACATTGCTTTTGTCGTATTTGCCTGTCAGAAGACGTTTTTATCTACTATGTGAAATTGTGTTTGCTATGACAACTGAAACTTGATGAACATGTTGTTTAGTATTTTGTTGTGAGAACATCACTTGTTATGTATGCTGATTTGTGTTTGGTGATTGTATGACAACTAAAACATGATGAAATTGTTGTTTAGTTGTACTCATATTTCGCTGTGTAACTTGAATTTGATGACATAGTTTGGTGTTGGACTGCAATTTGCTCGACGTCTTCAATGAGAACAAAGCTGACCCGACAGGGGCCTCTGCTATTTATTTATTTATATGAGCAAAGGGATACCCCTGATTTGCGTTAATAGAAATCATTAGATGTTCACAACACTACGCCCAGACTGCTACACAGGTTTCATTCATTACTAGTTTCACAAAGTGCTCACGTCGTAGCCAATTGAATACATCAGTGCTACATACTTTGCAAATAAAGAGACAATCATCCTCTGAGCACATCGATTTTGCCCATTATCTTCACAAGCTCTTTCATCTCCTCATTCTTTGTCAAGGCTGTTCAAAGTTGTTGCTTGGCCATGATAAGAGGAACTGCATCTTTAACCTTCGCTCTGCATCTTCCTCTTCTGCCGTTCCTTGATTACTTGTCCAACACCCTAACCTGCTGGTATTGGGATTCCTCGGCTAACCAAATAATCAGCGTAGTTGCATTCCCCACATCACAACTTCCCGAAATACAAATCACACGAATCTTCCCTTTTACGCACGAATCAAATTGGAAGATCATCAACCAAACTATTAGAAAAATCAGCAACTGAAAGCAGCGAACAACACTTAAACATATTATTACCCCATGATTCGGGCATTTGTAGAAGACTTCGGCGGGGTTGCGGATTGTGGTTGAGGCGTGACGGATGACTCTGCGTGATTTGCAGCGGTGGCACCACACCAGCGGCAGCGAGTTGCGATGAGCAATCGGCTGCGGTGCTGCGTCTTGGCGAGGGTGTGATGAGACCCACGAGCGATGGTGCGGGTGGCGACTTGGCGCATATCTGGTTGTTACTGCTGAATAGCAGGTGGACGAGCAACCAGCGGACATGGTTGCTGCGGCGAGCTTCGATGCTAAGCGAGTAAGTAGAGAAGAGGAGAAGAGAGCGTTGGATATGTCGGTTTCATTACTTGCGAGTAGCATAGCACCATATATAGTCATAGTCTAGGTTTGGATTGAACCAGCTATAGGAGCACGTCTTTCTTTTTCTAAAACTTCGTCAACGTCTCTTTCTTGGTACACTAGCTTATTCATCGCCTTCCCAAGTCTTTGATTTTCTTTCCCTTTTTTTGCGAGGAAGGAAGGAGGACAAAATTGAGAGTTCCTGGGCCTCGAACCCAAGACCTCTCGGTTGAAAACCAAGGGTGATAGTCACTTATGTGGCGAACGTTCCCTGTGAGGAGGACGGCAGACGAACGCATTTCCTCGCAGTTTTCTTCCTATATATAAAAAAGTATGCTACTTGGTGTCCGCTTAGTCAACAAACGATTGTGCCAACCTTGACAGTTGGATTGACATTCAACGTCTGTCGCGTTTCTTCAATCTCTTCTTCCTCGAGCCGCCAAAGCGAAATCAGCGCCGGTGGGACCGCCTGCTCCCGCCTCCCACGGCTGGCTGTGATCTTCCCCGGCTCCTGTTCGTTCCCGTCCGAGGCCTCACCATCGTCCTCCGCCTTGGTTCGCTCACCAAGGCAGCTCCCTCGGTGTTGTCAACATGGTCAACAACCGAGAGGAATAAGGAGATGATTGTACATGGTGAGGATGACGGTAGGGACCAATGGCAGCATAATTTAGTTTTTTCGGGACGGGAAGGGTATCAAGCTGGGTTGTGCGGGACCGTGGCTCGTCTAGCCAGTGCTTTTATTTCATATGTTTAGCACATGACCAGCCAGTTTGTTTTTTTTTCTTTACGAAAATGGCTAGCCAGCTATTTTGTTTTTTGAGAATAACCAAAGTAGGCCTACTTGCTTTTCTCGCCTATTTGGTGGAAATCTTTCAAGATGAGGAGGATGCATTTTGCCCAGAAAATGGGCTATAAGTAATAAGAAATGGGCTATTAGTAATAATAAATGGGCTGTGAAATGAAAAAATACAGCAAGCAGGCAATTAGTTCCAAAATACTGTTTTCTTTCGGATTTTGATATTTTAAATTTCATTGTTTTTGTGCGTGTAAAATTTCATTGAATTTAAACTAAGGTATATTTAGATTTAAAATTAATTTGAATCTGGCTAGAAATTTCGGGCTGTATGTTGTTTGGGACAGATTTGGAGGCTGACTTGTGGGTCTACTAGGTTGACATGTACTTTGGCTTTGTCAACTTAGTCCTAAACGATTCTAGCAGCGATGGACCGTTAGATGTTAATCCAACGGCCGTGCTACTTCTTCAATATCGATCTTCTTGCTCCAAACGCCCAAACCAGCTCGGTGGGACTACACTGCTCCGCCTCCGTGGCGGCTTCTTTGCCCCAAGACAGCCGCACCGCCCACCCTACTTCATTCTTGGCAGGCCATTCCTCTACTCACCCACACTTTAACATCCCAAATTTTCAATTTGGAATGTTATACATAGAGCATCATTGCATATCATATTTTTTCGTTGCATTTTGCTCGATCCTAGAAATTCTACACAACTCAAGGACCCACGGAGAGAGTTGGGGATTTTTGTTATTTTCATATTGGAGTTCTCGCAAATTTTGAAAATAGGATCATTTGATTTTAATTATTTTATCTTCAATTGTTTCTACTACCAAAATGAGAGAGGGAATAAAATGACTTTCCCAAAATAAAGAAATAATGAAGATTTAATAATAAAATCAAATAAGATTTTATTTTGAAGTTTTTCGCCTTTTTATTTGAATTTAGGAAAAATGCGCGTTTTTCAAAATTGCATTTAGGCCCCAAATAAATGTTCATTAAATCTGGCTTGATTTTAGAAGCCGGGGAAAATTTATTTGGATCTATTTGAGTTTTACCTGTGCATTAGATGAGTACTTATTGTATGCTTGTTTGTTTGTGCGTGATAGAATACGGTCGCCGCTTTGTTACTTCGAGTCTCTAGGTTTCGTGGATCATCAGCAAGGCAAGTAACACATTGATCATACCTCTTCTCATACCCAGTTTTTATGCATTAGATCTATCCTCAAACACTTGCATGATTAGGATCTAATTAAATTGTGGGTTTTGGGAAGTAGATTGAGGTAGTACCTATTACTGTTTTATTATTAAACCCTTGGGAGTTTCTTCTCGTTTGCTTATTATGCCATGCTATGCTAGTAGGCGTGGATTGGGTGAGTGTATCCATGACGGATGTGAGATTGTTATTTAATGGTTTATTTAAGGTGGCAACTTAAACACACATCTGGGTGGATTGAGGCACTGGTTTCTATCAGACTTGCTGTATTTCTTGGACCGCCACCCAGGGCTCAAAGGGATCATGAGATTATTCAAGCTTGAAACTTCTGTGTGCAGCCACAAGCTATTATGGGCTCTGGCATAGTTGATTAAGTTGTGCGAACTCTTACGGGTAGACTAGCAGATGTAGGGGAAAGTAGGTGTACCGGTCTACCCACAAGTAAGGTGCTAGTGCTTCTGAAAGACTATGTCTCGGTCATCCGTTTCTCAAACACCATGTAGTTCGAGAAATCAAACGGAGGCGATCAAGTCTTGTGGGGAAAAGTGCGAAAACCTCTGCAGAGTGTATAAACTAATCATGGTTAGCCGTGTCCCCGGTTATGGACATCTTGAGTATCTAGTACTTGGATATCATGTGAATCTCGTCATGTTACTTCTAAATTAATATTGTTGGGTTTGTTAATGAGTACTTTTAATTGGGATTGAGGATGCTGTCAACCATTCTCAATGTTTCACAACCACCATGATAGTTAAATAAATTTATTCCTTTGAAGTAGGGAAAAATTGGCTTTATGCAAAACTGTAACCATAGAGCTTTCCATAGCCATATATGCATGTAGTATAGGCTTATTATTCCATTATTCTCTATGTGTTACATTGCCAGCATATTCCATGTGCTGACCCATTTTCGGGCTGCAACGTTTCATGTTGCAGACTTTTCAGACGAAGAGTAAGGTGCATAGGTCGTGGTTCTATACTCAGTGATGCCGTTGGAGTTGATGGACTCGCTTATTCTTCCAAGCCTTCCGCTGTTATCGTTATTAGATGGCCTTAAGCCATATTTATTTTATTAAGTTCTCTCTTGAGACATTCGATTGTAATAAGTGTGTGATTGCTACTCTATTATAAATCCTCCGAGTACTGTGTGGTGTCTGCATTACTGATCCAGGGATGACATTGAGCACAGAGATCAGACTGTTTGAGGTCTGGTCGCTACAAAGATGGTATCAGATCACACGCTGACTGTAGGACACGACATTAAGCTAAAACCCTAGATCACTACTCTCTCTTCTCATTTCTAACTCCTCATCTTTTCTACTCTTTTAGGATGACGAGCGAGGATCAAGTTCACTCAGCCGGATGAAGATACACCCTTTGGGCGACACACGAAGGAAGTCACTAAGTACCTAAACATTGGATTACCAAGTTTCACCGGGACCTACAATTCCACTTTACCCGAAGAAGAGCGCTGGAAGATTCAAGCTCAAGTTCCCAGAAGGATGTTTGCGCCAATCATGGAGCCGATAGAGTGTGTTTTCAATGCACCAAGCTGGAGTTTGGTAAAGAGTATGGAAGCCCACATAACCATGGGACGCATTGGAGAAGTTTACAAAGACGACCTCAAGGATACTATCTACCAGATTTGCGGTAGCGAGATGAACAATGGGAGATAGTTGGCACTAAGAAGGATCGATCCATTGCAGCTTTCATCCGGAGTTAAACCAGCACATTCGGCGCCAGAGAACCGGATGTCTTGTGAGACATGATGGAGTTGAAGACAGCAAAAGCCAAGATTATCGAACTAGAAGGAGGCGAAGGCCACTCGTAAGGACTACATGGAGGAGATTGTAGCTCTAGTGGAACAAAACGGCGATCTTAAGGAGAAGATTGAAGAACTCATGGGAAATTCAGCACCCGGAGGAGAAGATGAAGAGTGCACCTGTCCAGAGAACTACATCATCATCGGCGACACCGATTCGATCCTAGTGATGATGATTACGAAGATGAAGCTGAGCAGATATCATGGAGTCTTCATCGGAGCAGTTTTTCTAGTTGACCACCATAACGATAGTAGATTACCCCATTATATATTAGTTTTAGTTTCAGCACTTTGTAGCGATAGATAGACCGTGTATGCCCTTGTTTGAATTGATTGGAGTGATATTGTGTGATTTGTCTCATGTGCATATGGGTAGTGTTTCTCTCTAGACCTCATTCTATTCTAAATTCTCGTCTTTTCTTTAAACCCCTCGGATGCCTCCGGGGCGCGACCGGTTTGTTTTCCACGGAGATCACTCGGTTGATTCAGCGCAGAATGCCTTGATTCAAACATTGGTACAGAACCAAGGCAACAACAACAACACCACCACCACCACCACCACCACCACCACCAACAACAACAACAAAACAACAACAACAACAACAACCGACCGCCACCACCACCTGTTGACCATTTGACTCGTTTCTTAAGGCTGAATCCGCTGGTGTTTTCCAGTAGCACCGAGCCGATTGTTGCAGATGATTGTCTCCGTAAGATAGGGAGGGAGTTGACCAATGCAGGTTGTACAGATGGAGAAAGGGTGAAATTTGCCGCACATGAGCTCGAAGGACCCGCAGCAGCATGGTGGGAGAATTTTACAGCCCACTTACCACAGAGACACCGTCACATGGGATCGATTTGACAAGCTTTCCGTCTGCCAATGTTTCAGCTGGAGCTATGGCCATGAAGAAGCGTGAGTTTAGTAACTTCGCCAAGGAGGACTGGACGGTTGGCGGTATGTGGATGATTTGATAAGCTAACACGTTATGCCCCGGATGACGTTGCTACGGATGCGACTAAGCGGGAGAAGTTTCTAGAAGGACCAATGATGAGCTGAGCATGCAGTTCATGGTAGCCACCTTCAATAACTACCAGGAGTTGGTAGACCGTGCTCTCATGATTGAAGGGAAGCAGCAACAGATTGACAATCGCAAGAGGAAGTATGGACAGGGGAAGAATAACTCTGGAGCTCAGCAGAAACTTTGCTTTACCCCGAAGCCAGGAGGGCAATTTCAGCATACCCATGGAGGAGGTAGCTCACACGACCATAATGGCACCAAGAATGGGAACGGGAACGGAGGAAGCAATGGACAGAACCGCACCAACCCGTCAACACCATCCAAGGTAGACCTGAGCCACATCACTTGCTTTAAATGCCGCAAGACTGGGCATTATGCAAACGATTGTCCAGAAGGCCAGAATGGAAATGGAAATGGAAGCTCAGGAAAGAAGCCGAATCCTTTTAACAGAGGACAAGTGAACCACGTCACCGTGGAGGAGGTTGAAGCTCAGCCGGATCACGATAATAGGTAAGTTTTTGGTTAAGTCATTTACTGTAGTTGTTCTTTTTGATACTGGTGCATCGCATTCATACATATCAAGGGGATTTGTGGATAAGTTTGGCCTGCCTACTAGAACTCTTAAGACACCCATGCTAGTAAGCTCACCGGGAGCGGAGTATACGACCAGTCAAGGATGTTTTCAAGTGCCATTAAGTATAGGGAGGCATGTTTTCCCAACGGATTTAATTATATTGGAATCCCAAGGTTTGGATATAATTCTTGGTATGGATTGGTTGTCGATGTATGGAGGAAATATTGATTGCGCCAGTAAGAAAATTTTGCTTACGACACCAGAAGGAAGGAGAATCAAGTATGTATCACGGCATGAGCCGAGGAAAGCACATGTAAATTCATTATCAGGAGTTGTGCAGGAAGAAGTACCGGTGGTAAGGGATTACGGGACGTGTTTCGGAAGAGTTGCGAGCATGCCACGGATAGAGACATTGAGTTTCGATTGAACTATCGCCGAGCCTTTGGGCGATATCTAAGAGACCATATAGGATGCCAGCCCGAGATTTGGAGGAAATTAAGAAGCGATTAAGGAGTTCTTGGATAAAGGTTTTATTCGCCCAAGTTCTTCGCCTTGGGGATCACCAAAGACTTCTAGTGGATAATAAGGATGGATCATTAAGAATGGTTGTTGATTATCGCGGATTGAATGAAGTGACCATCAAGAACAAGTACCCGTTGCCGATGATCAATGACCTGTTTGACCAGTTGTAAGGAGCATTTGCGTTTGGTACTCGAAAAGCTCAGAGAACACCAGTTATATGCCAAGTACAGCAAGTGTGAGTTTTGGTTGAAGGAAGTTGGATTTCTTGGACATGTTATATCCGGAGAAGGTATAGCAAGAGACCCCACTAAAGTTGTCCTTTGTAACAATCGGGAAGCACCAACAACAGTTGGAGAGATCTGGAGTTTCCTTGGACTCGCAGGATACTACCGGAGATTCATTGAGAATTTCTCAAGGATTGCGAAGCCTATGACAGAATTGTTGAGGAGTGTGAAGCTAGTTTCCAAGAGTTGAAGAAACGTTTTGTTACCTCACCGGTGTTAATTCTACCACATCAGACCAAGGATTATGAGGTGTATTGCGACGCTTCGACGAGGACTTGGAGCAGTGCTTATGCAGGAGGGGAGAGTTGTTTCGTATGCTTCACGACAGCTTAAGCCTCATGAGCTAAATTATGCAACACATGATTTGGAGTTAGCAGCCGTAGTGCATGCTTTCAAAACATGGAGACATTTCCTCATTGGAAACCATTGTGATGTGTATACGGACCACAAGAGTTTAAAATACATCTTCACGCAGAAGGAGTTAAATCTCAGGCAGAGGAGATGGTTGGAGCTCATCAAGGATTACGATATGAGATTACATTATCACCCCGGAAAGGCTAACGTTGTAGCAGACTGTTGAGCCGTAAGAGTCACGTCAACACCCTAATGACGGGAGAAATACCAAAGGAGTTAGCCGAGGATCTTCGAGAGCTATGTTTGGAAATAGTTCCGAGAGGCTATGTAGCAGCATTGGAGATTCAGTCAACTTTGATGGATAAAATCAGGGAAGCTCAGAAGACTGACAAAGAGATTGCCTCCATAAAGGAGAAAATGAGAGAAGGAAAGGCTAAGGGATTTCGTGAAGATGAGCACGATACCCTATGGTTTGAAGACCGTGTTTATGTGCCCAATGACCGGAGATCGGGAAGTTGATTCTACAAGAGGCACATGATTCACCATATTCGATTCACCCAGAAATACCAAGATGTATTTGGATTTGAAGAATACTTTACGGTGGACCGAATGAAGAAGGATATTGCAGTACGTAGCAGTTTGTGATGTATGTCGGAGGGTGAAGGCGTAACATCGAAGCCAGGCGAGATTATTACAGCCATTGCGTATACCCGAATGGAAGTGGGATAAACTAGGTATGGATTTCATCACGGGATTGCCCAGGACTCGTTCAAGCTATGACTTGATTTGGGTTGTAGTCGATCGTTTGACAAAGGTAGCTCATTTCATTCCAGTAAAGACTACCTACAGCAGTGCCAAATTGGCTAAGATATACATGACGAGGATTGTATGTTTGCATGGAGTTCCGAGGAGTATCGTATCAGATAGAGGAACCCAATTCACCTCAAAAGTTCTGGAAGCAGTTGCACGAGACTTTGGGAACCAGGCTGGAGTTTAGCATAGCTTTTCATCCACAGATAGATGGACAAACCGAGAGAGTCAACCAGATTTTGGAGGATATTCTTAGAGCTTGTGCTTTGGATTATGGATCAAGTTGGGATGACAACTTACCGTATGCGGAGTTTTCTTATAACAACAGTTACCAAACCAGTCGAAGATGGCACCTTTCAAGCCTTATGCGGAAGAAGGTGCAGGACCCGTTGTTGTGGGATGAAGTTGGAGACCGCCATTGTTTGGACGGATTTGATTAAGGAGTGCGAGCGGAAAGTAAAGTTGATTCGCGATAGGCTCAAGGTAGCCCAGTCAAGACAGAAAAGCTATGCGGATTCAAAACGCAAGGAGATAGAATACGAAGTCGGAGACATAGTTTATCTTCAAGTGTCGCCGCTCCGAGGAGTTAAGCATTTTGGAGTTAAGGGAAAGTTAGCACCCCGATTTGTAGGACCTTATCGTGTTTTGGAACGCATGGGAGAAGTTGCGTACAAGTTGGAATTACCCGAAGGATTGTCAATAGTTCATGATGTGTTTCATGTTTCTCAGCTGAAGAAATGTCACGCAGAGATGGCCGATATACCACTGAGAGATCTGATGCGGCTGAAGCGATTGATTGAATGAGGATTTGACCTCGAGGAGAAACCGTTAAGATTCTCGAGTATGCCACCGAGTCACCCGCAGCAAGGTCATTAAGTTTTGCAAAGTTCGAAGGAGCCACCACACCGAGGATGAAGCCACACAGGGCGAGAGGAAGATTTGTAAGGACCACCTCACCTATTTTCTAGCCAACCCGAATCTCGAGGGCAAGATTCATCTTAAGGGGTAGGTTTGTAACATCCCAAATTTTCAATTTGGAATGTTATACATAGAGCATCATTGCATATCATATTTTTTCGTTGCATTTTGCTCGATCCTAGAAATTCTACACAACTCAAGGACCTACGGAGAGAGTTGGGGATTTTCGTTATTTTCATATTGGAGTTTTCTCAAATTTTGAAAATAGAATCATTTGATTTTAATTATTTTATCTTCAATTGTTTCTACTACCAAAATATGAGAGAGGGAATAAAATGACTTTCCCAAAATAAAGAAATAATGAAGATTTAATAATAAAATCAAATAAGATTTTATTTTGAAGTTTTTCGCCTTTTTATTAGAATTTAGGAAAAATGCACGTTTTTCAAAATTGCATTTAGGCCCCAAATAAATGTTCATTAGATCTGGCTTGATTTTAGAAGCCGGGGAACATTTATTTCGGGAATTTTGGAGTCCGTTTAGTATTTCTTTTTATTTTTTTCTGCACGTAATTATTAGAAAAACTGCGCACCGACCTTGGGCCATGCCCGAGAGGGACTCCGCTCGGGGGGCACTATATATAGCGCCGCCCCGGCGGCCCCAGCCCACCCGAGCCGCCAGCCCACCCCGAGCCCGTGCCCACCCGCCGCCGCCCCCGCCACCTTGAAAACCCTAACCTAACCCTAGCTAGCCGCCGCCCGCCAGATCCGTCGTCGCCGCCGCCACACCGCCGCCCGCTGACTCGCCGGAATCCGCCGCCGACCCCGCCGCCGAGGTTCGCCGCCGCCTCGTTTTGCGTGCCGCCGTTTTTTTTAAAACGGGAGGTTTTCTTCGGTTTATTTTCGGTTTTTTTGTTTTTTCGGTTTAGGCTAATTAACGAACGTTTGTTCGTTAGTTCGTTTAAACGAACGTGTTCGTCAGATTTGTTTAGTTAACGAACGTCCGTTCGTTAACCCGTTCGTCGTTTTTCTTTTCTCGGATTTAATCGGCGATTTTTCGGATCGCGGTCCCAGATCCGATTTTCGTTTTAGTATAACTTTTCGCTCGTTTATCGGAATCAGGCGATTCAAGCGCCTGGAGTTTCATCTCGAAACCCTCTTTCTGAATAATCTACTTAAACAAGTTTTTGCTTCTGTAAAATTTGACTTAGATCCAGATTAGTAAAACGAAGTTGTTTTCTTCCGCCGTTTGACTTTCGTTGCTTCGTTTGATTTGATTCTTTTTGCAAACCAGAGTTCTTAAGTTGAATTATCTGGTTAGATCTATTTGAGTTTTACCTGTGCATTAGATGAGTACTTATTGTATGCTTGTTTGTTTGTCTGCGATAGAATACCCGGAGTGCGCCGCTTGTTACTTCGAGTCTCTAGGTTTCGCGGATCATCAGCAAGGCAAGTAACACATTGATCATACCTCTTCTCATACCCAGTTTTTATGCATTAGATCTATCCTCAAACACTTGCATGATTAGGATCTAATTAAATTGTGGGTTTTGGGAAGTAGATTGAGGTAGTACCTATTACCTGTTTTATTATTAAACCCTTGGGAGTTTCTTCTACGTTTGCTTATTATGCCATGCTATGCTAGTAGACGTGGATTGGGTGAGTGTATCCATGATAGATGTGAGATTGTTATTTAATGGTTTATTTAAGGTGGCAACTTAAACACACATCTGGGTGGATTGAGGCACCTGGTTTCTATCAGGACTTGCCTGTATTTCTTCGGACCGCCACCCAGGCTCAAAGGGATCATGAGATTATTCAAGCTAGAAACTTCCGTGTGCAGCCACAAGCCATTATGGGCTCTGGCATAGTTGATTAAGTTGTGCGAACTCTTACGGATAGACTAGCAGATGTAGGGGAAAGTAGGTGTACCGGTCTACCCACAAGTAAGGTGCTAGTGCTTCTGAAAGACTATGTCTCGGTCATCCGTTTCTCAAACACCATGTAGTGCGAGAAATCAAACGAAGGCGATCGAGTCTTGTGGGGAAAAGTGTGCAAACCTCTGCAGAGTGTATAAACTAATCATGGTTAGCCGTGTCCCCGGTTATGGACATCTTGAGTATCTAGTACTTGGATATCATGTGAATCTCATCATGTTACTCTAAATTAATATTGTTGGGTTTGTTAATGAGTACTTTTAATTGGGATTGAGGATGCTGTCAACCATTCTCAATGTTTCACAACCACCATGATAGTTAAATAAATTTATTCCTTTGCAGTAGGGAAAAATTGGCTTTATGCAAAACTGTAACCATAGAGCTTTCCACAGCCATATATGCATGTAGTATAGGCTTATTATTCCATTATTCTCTATGTGTTACATTGCCAGCATATTCCATGTGCTGACCCGTTTTCGGGCTGCAATGTTTCATGTTGCAGACTGTCGGTGTACTAAAGTAGGGGTACCTTAGTACCCCGAACTGTGTCTGCAAATGATCATGGCGTCCGTGGCAAGCCTTGCCGGGCGTCCGCCAAAACCCTCCGCGCCCTTGAGAAAACAAGACCCGGCAAGGATCTTGCCGGGAAGGCTTGGTGGGCGCCGAGCCCTAAGCGCGACAAGGTTCCTGCCATGCAAGGCGCTTGCCGGGCGGGCAACCTCTCTTCATCTCCGCTCCAGCTCACCCGCCAGCGTGTCACCACGGGCTCTCCCAAGCACGCGCGTCGACGGGCTGTGCAGCCAGCGGGGAGTAGCGATAAGCGGCCGACAAGCTACCATCGTGGCAAACGGAGGCGCCTTGACGGTCCTGTTACCTTTGTTCGGGTGGTCGAGACGGGCATTGATGACTCTTGTCCCTTGCCGTCGAGTTAGGTATAGATTATCAGACCTTTGTATAGTGCGGTGTACCAACCTATGTTTTACTATCTTACCTAGTCTACTTGCCACGTGTGGTGACCCCTTGTGCCTATAAAAGGAGGCCCAAGTGCAGCGTGAAAGGGTTCGGTCCAGCTCCGCTTAGTTCATCATACTCATACTGAAACCACACTCAAAGCTAGGTCTTGTAGCTCCCATTGCTCCCTAGCAAGAACACAAGATAATCCACAAAGCAGCAGTAGGAGTATTATCTCTCCGGAGAGCTCCGAAGCTGGGTAAATCGGCTCGTGTGCATCGCCTCGATCCGCTCTTCGTGCAATCTCCGCCCCCCTCCGAACCACGAGGGACCCAGGTCCCATAGGTGTTCGTGGGACACGATCAGTTCTCCCCGACATCTTTGGCGCGCCAGGTAGGGGGCGTCGAGGCTGTGTGAACCCGATCCGGCGGTCACACGAGCAACTTCATCGACATCTTCGTCAACATGGCGCCGAAGAAGAAGTCTTCGGCAGCAGCAGAGCCATCCACGTCGAACCCACCACCACCGGAGCTGTCAGGTGGTGGGGGAAACGCTGGCGGAGGAACCGGCGTCGTCGAGAGAGCCCACAATGCCGCCAGGTCCAAGGACAAGGCAGCACAGGCGTCGGCGTCCGAGTCCGCACCGCGTCCCTCGCAGGAGGCGCGGGACCGACAGCGTCATGATGCTCGCGGCACCATATGCTCGTTGGATCAAGGCCAAGCTGGAGGATCCCTAGGCCCTCGAGACCCGCATGCGCCTCAGCATGCGGTGCAGTGGAGTGGAGTACGCTCGCCGGGATGCTGCTCCTCCTAACTTGGTTAGGAGTCCGAGCACCTCCGTTCCTCGCTTCGTACACCATTGCCACCCACCACACCAGCGAAGCCTTGGCAAGAGCACAACTACTTCTAGATTACCCTCAACGGCCGACAAGGTCGATTTAATGGAGGGACACAATTCAGAGTCTCATCGGCTTCGCTTAACGGCGACGTCCCGCTGACAACCGAGTGCCTCGCGCAGCTGCAAGGCGACAAGGCACGAGCTGATGGCGACGAGACTTGCGGGGGTGCAGCCACCGTGCACTCCCCTTCCCGAAGACCAAGATCGCCGACTCGCCGGATCCACAGAGAGCTGAATACGAGCGGCGAGACAAGGAGAAAGCCCAAGAAGGTGCAGGTGCAGCAAGTAAGAAAAGACCCGGTCGGGGAGGACGCCGCGGCAAGGCCAAGCAGCGGCAAGGAGACAGACCTCCCCGCGGCCGTGACAAGGAAGAAGACGAGATGAAGATGACGAGGACATGGAAGACGATGAAGCTGATGAGCAGGAGTTTCAAAAGGCAACGGAGGTCCTCTGCGTTGGCGGTGGTGCGTCTCGCATACCTCGCACCGCCAACTCAAGCAATGGATGCGTGAGGTCAATGCAGCGAGAACCATCCATAGAGTCACGCAAACCTCGAAGTGGTCCAGCCGCCCATCATCTTTGATATTGAGGATCACCACGATCGCATCATCTGCGGTCGGTGCTTGCCGATGTTGGTCTCACCAACCATCCGCAACCTCAAGGTCACAAAGATGCTGGTTGACGGCGGGGCCGACCTGAATTTGATCTCCTCTGCGGTGCTCGAAACTTCAAATCCTCGACAATGAGCTCGAAGAAACTGGTACTTTCAAGGAATCAACCCAGAAGGAGCAAGCCCAAAGGGAAGATCACGTTGCGGTAACATTGGCAATGAGCTCAACTTCGAATCGAGAGGGTCACGTTTGGCGTCGCGATTTCCCATTGCCCTACAATGGCATACTTGGCCGTCCAAAGACTCACCAAGTTCATGGCGCCTCTCATTATGCTTACAACCTACTCAAGATGCCCGGCCCGATAAGCGTCATTTCTGTCCATGGCGACAAGAAAGATGCACTTATCTGCGCCGACAAGATTCTGGGATGCAGCAGCATGACAGATAGCAAACCACTTACATTTGAAGCTCCGGGGAAGAAGAAGACCACCAGGTCCGGCAAGAGCTCTGTTGCCCACTCCGGCAAGAGCACCTCTTCGGAGTGCTGCGCTACCGTCGAGGATCACCATCGAGCTCCACCGGCAAGTGCAACAAGACGATGGTAGCTCCGCCGAAAACCAAGAAGGTGCCCGCCAAGGAGGACGGCACTGGTGGTACCTTCACCATCAGTGCCACGCTTGATCCTAAATAGGAAGGAGAGCTCGTTGCTTTCCTGCGGGCGAATGTCGATGTGTTTGCATGGCAACCATCTGACATCCCCGGTGTTCCCAGGAAAGTAATTGAGCACCACCTAGCTGTCTGTCCTCACGCCGCGGCCCGTCAAGCAAAAAGTTAGGAAGCAGCGTTGGGCGCCAAGAGTTCATAGCGAAGAAATCAAGAAGTTGGAAGCAGCGGGGCTTGTCGAGGAGTCCTCCATCCCACGTGGTTGGCCAATCCGGTAGTTATGCATAAGGCTAATGGGAAATGGAGACTATGTATTGACTTCAATCGATGTTAATAAAGCTTGTCCCAAAGACCCATTTCCCTTGCCGCGTATCGACCAGATTGTTGACTCCACGGCTGGATGTGATCTGCTTTCATTTCTTGATGCATATTCAGGATATCATCGATCTTCATGGCAAAAGAAGATGAAGAAAACCGCATTCATTACACCATGTGGCACGTCTTTGCTTTATACGGATGCCTTTCGGTTTGAAGAATGCTGGTTCAACCTTTGCAAGGGTAGTCCATGATGCCTTTGAACCACGATACACGTAATGTAGAAGCCTACATGGATGACATAGTGGTCAAGAGCAAGGACAGGCGACTACGGTTCAGGATTTGGATGAAACATTTGCAAATCTGCGCAAGATCAACCTCAAGCTCAACCCCGAGAAGTGCGTGTTTGGAGTCCCTTCCGACAAGCTTCTCGGGTTCTTTATCTCGGCGGGGAATTGAAGCCAATCCCGACAAGATCAAGGCCATTGAGCAGATTGAAGCACCAAAGCGCGTCAAGGATGTCGGAAGGCTTGCGGTTGCGTGGCTGCTCTCAAGAGGTTCATCTCTAAGTCTGCTGAACGCGCCTGCCGTTTTCAAGATTTTGAAAAGGCAGGTCCAATGAAATGGACTCGAAGCGGAGGCTGCGCTGCAGACTTGAAGAGATACATCCTCCGCTCCAATACTTGTCGCACCTAGGCCACAAGAGAAGTTGTTGCTGTATATAGCAGCGACCGATCAAGTGGTTAGTGCTGCGTTAGTAGCGGAGAGGAGGTGGATAATGAGCCGGCAACCGAGGCGGTTGCATCCGGCGACGAGCGAGGGCTTCACCGTCAAGCTCGGTCCGACAAGAACAGATCAGCGCGAGGTTGCGACAAGATACGAGAAAAAGATGGTACAGCGCCAGTCTACTTTGTCGGTTCCCTTCAGCGGGGCTAGATCAAGGTACTGGTGTGCAAAAGCTGCTTTTCGCCTCCTCATGGCCTCAAGAAAGCTGCGCCATTACTTCCAAGCACACGAGATAACAGTTGTCACCCGCTTTCATCTGAAGAGGATATTGCAAAATCCGAAGCAACAGGCAGGATTGTTGAGTGGGCCTTTGAACTGTCAAGCTTTGGTCTCAAGTTCAAAGTACTTCAACTATCCGCAGCAGGGCATTGGCAGAATTCAGTAGCAGTGGGCGTAGCGCAAGATGAAGAGATTCCTGAGACGAGCATCCCGTCAAGGAGGCAAATAAAGAGTGGCTGATGTACTTTGACGGTGCCTTCTTGCTGCAAGGCGCCCGGTGCCGGCGTGCTGCTTATCGCACCCACCGGGGAGCACCTCAAGTACATAGTCCAGATGCACTTTCCCAAGGAACAAGCAACAAATAATACTGCAGTATGAAGGCTTGCTTGCGGTCTCGAGATTGCGGTGGACCTTGGGATCAAGAAGCTCATTGTCAGGGGGGACTCGCAACTTGTCATCCGCCAAGTAAATAAAGATTATCAGAGTCCGTTGATGGAAGCCTACGTCGATGAAGTGAGGAAGCTGGAAGAGCGCTTTGAAGGCCTGCAAATGGAACACATTCCAAGAGCAGAATGATATAGCTGATGGCCTCTCCAAATGTGCCGCACTTAAGTTACACATGGAACCAGGGATTTTTGTGCTCAAGCTAACTCAGCCAACCGTAACACCATCAACGGAGACGAGGAAGAAAAGAAAATTGGTTTCCGCGACTACTTTCCGTGAGCTCTCTCAAGCCGCCGCCAAGAAGGTCCCTAAAACCAACGCAGTATCACCGAGGAGCAGTATGCTCCGACAAACCATGCAGTTTGTATCGTTGAAGCAAACGCTCCCGACAAGTTTCGCTCCGGCAAGCTTGCGGGATCATCAAGCTCCGCGGACCCACGAGTTCTTGCCGCAGGCTGATTTTCCCGCAGTGATGGATGAGCCTTTAGTTCTTGTTGTCGAGCCACGAGGCTCCAAATGGGCACAACAAATCGTCCATTTCCTTGAGACAGAGAACTTCCCAAGAGCAAGAAGAAGCGGAAAAAGTAGCACGACAATCAAGTATGTACCAGTTTGTTGACAACACACTGCATGTAAGAAGACTCAACGGTGTGAAATTGAAGTGTATTTGCCGAGAAGATGGACAGAAGCTGTTGGCAGAGATACATGGAGGCATATGTGGTCACCACATTGGCGCAAGAGCACTTGCCGGCAAAGCTTTCCGGCAAGGTTTCTTCTGGCCAGAAGCCCTCCAGGATGCAACTGCACAAGTAACAAAGTGTGAAGCGTGCCAGTTCCATTCCAAACAGATATACCAACCAACTCAAGCTCTCTAGACGATCCCTTTATCTTCGGACCTTTCCCTCGCGCTGTCGGGGGCTTTGAGTACTGGTGCATAGCAGTGACCTAGTTTCGCCTTGCCGGGAAGCGAACGACAGAAAAGCTAAGTTGCCAGAGTTTGAGCATTCGATTTTTTAAAGTTATTTTCCTTGAACGACCGCGCTTTGTATGGAAAACCCGTGCGCGAAGGAACCAAATTGTGACTGGTCGCGCCCTTACTTTGTTTCGAGTCCGCTCAACAACTTAAGTGAGCTGCGGCTAGTCCGCGACAAGGTTGCTTGTCGGTAGCGACCCTTGCCAAAGCTGCTGAAGTTCCGCACTCGGCGCTCAAGGCAAGGGTGCTCGCACCGCAAGTTTCCTTGAAAAGCGTGGGCAGTAACATACAAAGCCAAGAGTCGAGTAAAGGAAGTAACATAGCAAATATTGCCCGAACAAAGTTATATTACAAAAATAACTTATTGCGGCATCGCTAAATTGTTCTCGAAATGAAATAACAGCGAAGAGGAGAAGAAGGGCGCCACAAGACCCAAGCCCGGCAAGCTAGAGTTGCCGGGGCTGCGATATCGAGATAAGCCTTCGTCCTTTTCAAGCATCCTTTTTCATTAAAACATCCTACTCGGATACAAATCCGTGGAGAATGAAGAACATGAAAGAGAGGATTACAAGTTTTAAATGCGGATAAGGCCGAAGGCTTACAAATTAAAAATATAAGATGCCCGTAATCCTTTTCCTGTCCCTCTCTTCAGGAGGTAGGTCAAGGAGGCGAGAAGGGCAAAGGAGCGCCTAGGCAAGCTACAGGTGTCGAAGGCACCAAGGAACATCCTGTGGCTCTCCGAGGGCCTAACGGAAACGGCGACGCCGAAGCGGGCTCAAGACGGGCGGCAGGACGTCGGCCGCTGTCGAGGGCACTCGCCTCGTACTCGACTTGACGGCCTTGTCGCCATCCTCTTCCCCTTCCGCAGCCTCCCTACGCCAGTCGCCCAAGGAGACGACCCCGGGGAGTTCAAGGAGCCGGCGACGCGGATGATGGGGTCGCCGGTGACGCACGAGGCGGCGCCCGACAACTAATCGGGCCCGCTACCCTCGTCGTCGCTGTCGCTCTCCTCCTCGCCACTCTCACTCGAGGGGAATCTTCGTCGGAGGAGCTATCCACGCAGCACTTCGCCCGAGTGTCGAGATCCCGAAGACCTTGACGGAGATTTAGATCACCCTCCATTAACTTAAAATGGAGGGTAAACCCCGCCATCGCCGTGGATGCGGTGAACGTCTTCCACCCACGATCAAGATACATCACATTAGGGGCTGGGAATACAACGCGACTCGCGTGCCGCTGATCCCACAGCCCCTCATGTGCAGTCTCGATGTCTTGGCGGATCCGACTCCATCGCGCCATGAACGGAGCTGGAAGCCGAAGGCGACGAGGAGGCGCCCGGCGCAGCTCGACGAAGAACTCGCAAGGGTCGCGTCCCTGTATGGACCGCCATGGGAGGGGAACCGCCAAGCGGAGACGGAGACGGCGCCGCCTCGTCCCGCTTCTTCCCGGCGCCTCGACCTGCCCACGACCTCGCCCCTCCCTCTTCCCTTGTGGCTGGCTCGCCACCCCGGGCGTGGGGTTGGGAGGGTGCGCTGTCTATGGCGACCCTCGCCGCCACCGATGAAGAACCAAGGTTCCCTTTCTCCATGGCGAATGAGAGAAAGGGGAGCAGAAGCCGAGGAAAGGAAGAGATGGGAGAGTGCGGGCCTGCGCCCCTTCCGCTCTTCTTAAAGAAGCAAGGTGGGGGCTCGGCCGCCCTTCCAATGAATCAAGGCATAGGAAGAGCAGGGAATCGGGCCGACCTGCTGCCTCTGCTATAACGGCCCAGCTTCCCACTTCCACCGTCCGCGATCCCAAGAGCATGGGAACCACGTGGCGGGATGCAGAACCGAGGCGACGGATGAGGCGACCTCGCCGCCGCCCACTTCCCCATGACACCGCAATTGACGCGTGCCGCTACGGGGAACGCAGCGGATCTGAGTGGATTTGGTTTGGACCCAGGGCGCGCGTGCCGTGCCTGTTTTGGGCCTCGCCCAACAGCGCCGGCACCGCAGTATGGCCCAGACCGGGGCTCTGTCGGTGTACTAAAGTAGGGGTACCTTAGTACCCCGAACTGTCTGCACGGGCAGTCGCAGCGTCCCGTGGCAAGCCTTGCCGGCGTCTGCCGTAACCTCCGCGCCCTTTAGAAAACAAGACCCGGCAAGGGATCTTGCCGGAAGGCTTGGTGGGCGCCGAGCCCCAAGCGCGACAAGGTTCCTGCGCCGGCAAGGCGCTTGTCGGGCGGGCAACCTCTTCATCTCCGCCCAGCTCACCCGCCAACGTGTCACCACGGGCTCTCCCAAGCACGCGTGTCGGTCGACGGGCTGTGCAGCCAGCGGGAGTAGCGATAAGCGGCACGACAAGCTACCATCATGGCAAACGGAGGCGCCTTGACGGTCCCTCGTTACCTTCGTTTCGGGCGATCGAGACGGGCATTGATGACTCTTGTCCCTTGCCGTCGAGAGTTAGGTATAGATTATCAGTACATCGAGTATAGTGCGGTGTACCAACCTATGTTTTTACTATCTTACCCTAGTCTACTTGCCACGTGGGTGACCCCTTGTGCCTATAAAAGGAGGCCCAAGTGCAACGTGAAAGGGTTCGGTCCAGCTCCGCTTAGTTCATCATACTCATACGAAACCACACTCGTGCTAGGTCTTGTAGCTCCCATTGCTCCCTAGCAAGAACACAAGATAATCCACAAAGCATCAGAGGAGTATTATATCTCCGGAGAGCTCCGGCTGGGTAAATCGGCTCGTGTGCATCGCCGATCCGCTCTTCAGGCAATCTCCGCCCCCCTCCGAACCACGAGGACCCAGGTCCCATAGGTGTTCGTGGGACACGATCGCCTCTCCCGACACAGACTTTTTAGACGCATTTGAGTAAGGTGCATAGGTCGTGGTTCTATACTCTGTGATGCCGTTGGAGTTGATGGACTCGCTTATTCTTCCAAGCCTTCCGTTGTTATCGTTATTAGATGGCCTTAAGCCATATTTATTTTATTAAGTTCTCTCTTGAGACATTCGATTGTAATAAGTGTGTGATTGCTACTCATTATAAATCCTCCGAGTAATGTGTGGTGTCGGACATCGATCCAGGGATGACACCGAGCACGAGATCGATGCTTGAGGTCCGGTCGCTAGACACACCTCCCGTTATTTTCCAAATGACGGCAATGGACCAAGAACCCTCAGACTCCCCATCGCAGGCAACCATTGCCGAGTCTTCCCGGCTCGTGTCGCTCCTTCCTAGGCCTCACCGTCGCCCACCGCCATGGTGCTCTCGGGCGGCCTGGTCAACTTGGTCAATGAACGACATCCATCGGCCGTGGATCTGACGCGCAAAAATAATGATTCCTCCACCGACAGCCGGGACCCACCGGAAGGGCCTCAGATTTCATGAAAAAAACGCGTTCCCCTCACCGACATGTCCGACACACCAGCTATATCTTTGCACGCAAGGAAGTGCCTCCTTATTACGCACAAAAAAATGAATACCCCCTGCTAGCTGGGACCCACCATAGTGGGAGGATGACCTGTGGGCCAACTAAGTTGACGGGGATGGAGGGCTTTGTCAACTTTGTCAGTATGAACGATTCTAGCTCCAGTGACCGTACGATGTCCATCCAATGGCCGTAGTGCTTCTTCAACCTCTGGTCTTCTTGCTCTAGCCTCCCAAAGCAGCGCCGGTCGTGCCGCATGCTCCTGCCTCCCGTGGGTCGGGCCAGTCTTTGCCGCGGAGGCCTCACCGCCTACTATTCCCACCGCTGGCGGGGCCTCGCGGCAACGGCAGCCTCACACCGTAGCCAAACCAAAGAACCTCGACTCCTCTCCGCTGGCTTCCACCGCCGCGTCTTCCCTGCTCCGTGTCGCCCCTTCCTAGGCCTCGCCGTCGTCCCACCGCCGTGGCGCTCCATGCGAGGCGTGGTCAACGTGGTCAAGGAACGTCTTCCATCGGAAGAGTACTCAGACGTGGAGAGGCCGACACGGGTCCACGGCCACAACCCAGTTTTTTGTGATTTGCCAAGTAAGTCGCTTTGTCGTGCCTGTTGGGCTGCAAATCTTTCAAGACGAGGAGAGCTTTCATTCGGCTGGCCGAGAAAATGGCCCATCAGTAATGAAAAATGGGCTATACATTTTTAAAACACATCAAACCGGCAATTAGTTTCAAATATCTTTTTTTTTCATTTCGAGATTTTAAATTACATTAATTTTTATGCGTTGAGAATTTGTTTGATTTTATATTGATATACATTTATTTTTAAAATCAGTTTGAATGTGAGTCGAAATTTCGGGATTGAAAACAGTTCGGACCGCACCGAAATATGCAAAATTTAGTATAATTTTTTAACCGTGGCCACAATATGGGCGGTAATGCTAACAAAAAGAATATGGGCTCCAAAAAAACCCGTAAGAATTAGCAAATGGGCTGAAAATTATTAGAAATAATGGCAGATGGGCTGTATGCCATTTTCCACAGATTTGAGGCTTTCCTAAAAAGGTTGACGACAGCAAAGGATCGTTGGATGTCCATCCAACGGCCGCCGTGCTTCTTCAATCTCTGCTCTTCCCGCTCCACCGCTCAAACAAGCGCCGGCGGGACTACTCGCTTCCTCCTTCCCAAGGCCGGTCAGGTTGCCACCAGAGGCCTCACCGCCCCACCGTACTCCCATCGCTGGCCTAGCCATCCTCAGACTCACCCACACTGATGTTATTCTCCGCGACGGCAGATGAACCAAGAACCTCAGACAACAGATTCCCCTCCGCGGGAAACAACTGCCAGTCTTCCCTGCCTCCGTGTCGTTCCTTCCTAGGCCTCGCCGCCGCCCACCGCCTCGGTGCTCTCGGCGCTGCCTGGTCAACGTGGTCAACGACCGACATGCATCTGAAGTGGACTGCGTGGAGAGGCCAACAAGCGGGTCCACGGCCGCACGCAAGGAAATGCCTCCTTATTATGCGCAAAATAATGATTCCTCCACCGACATCGTGGACCCACCGAAGGGCCTCAGATTTCACAAAAACGTTACCACCGCCGACAGCTCGGACCCACCAGCTATATCTTCGCACGCAAGGAAGTGCCTCCTTATTACGCACAAAAAATGAATACTCCCCGTTAGCCGGGACCCAAAGATAGTGGCAGGCTAACTTGTGGGCCTACTAAGTTGACGGGACGGAGGGCTTTGTCAACTTAGTCAATATGCACGATTCTAGCTCCAAGGATCGTATCGATGTCCATCCAACGGTCGTAGTGCTTCTTCAATCTCTGGTCTTCTTGCTCCACCGCCCAAACCAGCGCCGCCCGTGCCTCGTGCTCCTGCCTCCCGTGGCCGGCTGCGGCGGCGAGGCCTCACCGCCCCTACTACTCCCACCGCTGGCCAGGCCATCCCTCTACTCACCCACACCCCTGTTATTCTCAAGGCGACGGTAGCCTCACACCGCAGCGAACCGTGAACCCTCGTGACTTCACGCTGGGCATCCAAGATCACAGATTCCCGGCTCGCGTCGTCCCTTCCTAGGCCTCGCCGTCATCCACCGCCCTAGTTCTCTCGACGCGTGGTCAACGTGGTCAAGGAACAACTTCCATCGGACGGGACTGACGTGGAGAGGTCGATACCGGGTCCACGGCCGCAGCAAGGAAGTGCCTCCTTATTACGTGCAAAATAATTATTCCTCCACCGACAGCGGAACCCACCGGATGGGCCACCGATTTCGCAAAAAACGCTTCCCCTTGACTGCTGGGACCCACCAGCTACACCTTCGCACGCAAGGAAGTGCGTCCCGCAAAAAAACAAAACGATTCACCCTCCCGATCGCCGGGACCCACCAGCTACATCTTTGCACGCAAGGAAGTGCTCGATACCGGACCCACCTGGTCGAAGCGCACGAGGCGTTGTCATTCTGGTCGCGAACGTGTACGTACATATATACTGGTGGATGTAGAGGCGCGCACGTGTCGTAGTAGAGGCGGTCGGGGTGCAAGAAAGAAAATACGGCCACGTATGTGTACATACGGGCGGGGTCTCGAACGCCTACTCGCGCATACGTACGACCAGGGCTCATGTACATGGCTGGGTCGGAACGGAGAAATAGCGTCGTCTTCGTGTTCATGGGGAGGCAACAGAATGCGTCGTGTTCATGGGGAGGCAACGGAATGCGTCGTGTTCATAGGGAGGCAACGAAACGCGTGGGAGGCAACCGGCTGGGTCGGAACGGAATGCGTGTTCGTGTTCATTGGGAGGGCTTGGACGGAAAAGGTGATGGAAACGAGGCCTGGCGTACCGCACAACGGAGGAAACGGCCTTGTGTTCGACCGGCCATGTTCGAAACGGGATCCTGTTCATCGGGAGGGGTCTGGCGTACCGCAAAACGGAGGAAACACACCTTCTACGGTTGAAACGGGGGTCCTGTTGATCGGGAGGGGTGTGGCGTACCGCAAAACGGACGAAACGGACTTGTGTTGGAGCGCTACGGTTGAAACGGGGGTCCTGTTCATCAGGAGGGGTGTGGCGTACCGCAAAACGAGACTCCACGGGATATTGTTCGTCTCCACCGTCGACCTCCTCCAGCCTCCACGGGCTCCTGTTCATCCAGCCTCCACCGCGCGCTACTCCACCGCCATCGCTCACCACCCCTCCACCGCTCATGCTCATCCAGCCCTCCACACCACGGGTCCTGTTCAACCACCCTCCACCGTCTCATCGCTTATCCAGCCCCCACACCACGGGTCCTGTTCATCCACCCTCCACAGCACCCTCCACCGTCTCACCGCTCATCCAGTCCTCCACCACACCACGGGTCCTGTTCATCCATAGGCAACGCCACCGCCATCGCTCATCCAACCCCCCCCCGCAACGCCACTTTGTTCCTGAGGCATCATCGATCGGCTTCGATTAGCGCAGAGCGGCGAATCGCCGATCGGGTTCAAGAACGCGTAGCTGCGCAGTCGCTTCGCCGTTTCGCGAGCCCAACGCCGCCGGGTTCGCTAGAGCCAACGCCGCACACACGCCACAGACGTGTCTACGAGAAAATGCGATCGCCGTCCCCGACCTCCCACCGTAACAGGGAACTCACCGAAATTTTCCTCGCCCTCGCTTCTACCATGGTTTTTTCGGTCATGGACGGCCCAAAGAATGTCATGCAGCTGCGTCTCCGGCCCGCCCAGGACGAAAAGCCCATTTTCTGTCATGATTTTTTCTCATAGAAGTAGGAGCCCACCACATCTATGATGATACCGGGTTTTGTCACAATTATCGTCATAGAAGTGTCATATGTATGACAGAAAAAAAATCGTTCAGCCCAAAATGTCACGGATGTGTCTTTTTTTGTAGTGCCTCCCCCCTAGATGGGGAAGGTTCTGGCCTTCATGGCGATGATGGCCCCTCCGGGATCCTCCTCCATGGCCTTCGGTGATGATGGCCCCCTCCGGCAGGGTGCCAGAGAGGGCCTAGATTGATTTCTCGTGACTACAGAGGCTTGCAGCGGCGAAACTTCCGATCTAGGTTAATTTTCCGAGGTTTGTGTATTTATAGGAATTTTTGGCATCGATCTCACATCAAGGAGGTGCCCGAGCTGTCCACGAGGCAGGCCCACGCGCCCAGGGGGTGGGCACGCCCCCCACCCTCGTGGGCAGCTCAGGACTCTTCTGGCCCAACTCCGATGCTCCGTGGTCTTCTTTTGGTCCATAAAAAATCATCAAAAATTGGCATGTCAATTGGATTCCGTTTGGTATTCCTTTTCTGCAAAACTAAAAAACAAGGAGAAAACAGAAACTGGCACTGGGCTCTAGATTAATAGGTTAGTCCCAAAAATCATATAAAATAGCATATAAATGCATATAAAACATCTAAGATGGATAATATAATAGCATGAATACTTCATAAATTATAGATACGTTGGAGACGTATCATTTGCCCTGCCTTGATATCTCCGCTCCTCGTGAGCCTGCCTGGCTAGGCCACTCCTGAGGAGGTCTTGCGTCGTCCGCCTCACGAGGCTTGGCCCCTCGCGAGGGTCTTGGGTGCTTTGCTGATGAAGATGGGCCGTATGGGCCCGCTAGCTTAGCCACCCCACGGGCCGCAGGCAGGCAAGTCTGGGGACCCTCGTTCCTAGAACGCCGACAGAAAGAAATCCCATCCTTTCCCTTCCCCACCGATTGTTATCCCCCCTTTTTAGGGATCTTGATCTAATCCCTTCGGGATATGATCTTATTCCTTCTAAGGGGGGATCTTGGTGCACCTTGACCAAGGGTGTGGGGCCTTTCCCCCACTACCCATGTTCATGTGGGTCCCCCATGCAGGTGGGCCCCACTTCGGAACCTTCTCGAACCTTCCCGGTACAATACCGAAAAATACCGAACATTTTCCGGTGGCGAAATAGGACTTCCCATATATAAATATTTACCTCCGGACCATTTCGGAACTCCTCGTGATGTCCGGGATCTCATTCGAGACTCCAAACAACTTTCGGTAACCACATACAATTCCCACTACAACTCTAGCATCATCGAACCTTAAGTGTGTAGACCCTACGGGTTCGGGAACCATGCAGGCATGACCGAGATGCCTCTCCGGCCAATAACCATTAGCGGGATCTGGATACCCAAATTGGCTCCCACATGTTCCACGATGATCTCATCGGACGAACCACGATGTCGGGGATTCAATCAATCCCGTATACAATTCCCTTTGTCCATCGGTATGTTACTTGCCCGAGATTTGATCGTCGGTATCCCTATACCTTGTTCAATCTCATTACCGACAAGTCTCTTTACTCGTTCCGTAACGCATGATCCCGTGGCTAACTCCTTAGTCACATTGAGCTCATTATGTTGATGCATTACCGAGTGGGCCCAGAGATACCTCTCCGTCATACGGAGTGACAAATTCCAGTCTCGATTCATGCCAACCCAACAGACACTTTCGGAGATACCTGCAGTGCACCTTCATAGCCACCTAGTTACGTTGTGACATTTGATACACCCAACGCATTCCTACGGTATCTGGGAGTTGCACAATCTCATGGTCTAAGGAAATGATACTTGACATTAGAAAAGCTCTAGCAAACGAACTACTCGATCTTGTGATGTGCTTAGGATTGGGTCTTGTCCATCACATCATTCTCCTAATGATCTGAACCTATTATCAATGACATCCAATGTCCATGGTCAGGAAACCATAACCATCTATTGATCAATGAGCTATTCAACTAGAGGCTCACTAGGGACATGTTGTGGTCTATGTATTCACACATGTATTACAGTTTCCGGTTAATACAATTATAGCATGAACAATTATCATGAACAAGGAAATATAATAATAACCATTTTATTTTTGCCTCTAGGGAATATTTCCAACAATGGCATTGCCGGCTAGCCCATGTCGGCACGAGAAATCTTCAAGATCTTTTAAAGGGTAATCAATCCTTGTCTCTTTTGAGAAAGATCGTGTGTGTAGTGCATGCATAGCCGGGAAGTAACATCAATCAAAGCACCCACCCAAGAATATCCTGTCTACTTCAAGGCCTTTGGAGCTCCTTCATGTGGATATTTTTGGGCCTCCTTCATGGGATAGTCTTGGTGGGAAAAAGTATGGACTTATCATTGTTGATGATTACTCAAGATATGCATGGGTATTCTTCCTCAAGTCCAAGGACGAGACGAAGATCACCTTCATCGATTTTGCCAAGCAAGCACAACGCAAGTTTGACAAAGAAATCTTGGCAATAAGAAGTGATAATGGCTCTGAGTTCAAGAACTACAACTTGGAAGAATTTCTTAGTGACGAAGGGAATGAGAATCAATATTCAGCTCCATACACTCCTCGGCAAAATGGTGTAGCCGAAAGGAAGAACCGTACACTTGTGGAGATGGCAAGGTCCATGTTGGAGGAATACAAGTCTCCACATAGTTTTTGGGCCGAGGCTGTCAACACTGCATGCCATGCATCAAACCGGCTCTTCCTCCGCACAATATTGGAAAAGGCTCCATATGAGCTCCTGACTGGGAAGAAGCCAATTGTCAAGTACTTTCGAGTTTTTGGGTGCAAATGTTTCATCCTCAACAAAAGGGAACGGTTAGGATTTTTTTTAATCCAAAACGATTGAGGGCATATTTGTTGGCTATGGATCAAACTCTCACGCCTATAGAGTCTACAACAAATAAAATTGATGTGTTGTAGAAACTTGTGACGTGGTGTTTGATGAATTTAATGGCTCCCATGGGAAGCAAGTTGATCTAAGTGATGTAGGTGAAGAAGATTCTTCTCAAGATATTCTGACCATGGGTGTTGGTGCAGTTCTTCAAATGGAACAAGAACCTCATGATGATGAAGAAGAAGATGGAAGCTTCACACATCATCAAACTACTTCAACACCCATACCATCACAAGATCCTATTGCTCAACCAATGCGCTTAATTCAAGTACAAGAAGATGATCAAGTCCCTCTTCATGATAATTTTCAAGAACAAGATCATCATCAAGGGCAAGAACAAGAAAGTGCAATCATTGATAATGAACCTCAACAAATGCAATATGAAGAAGAAGATCTTCCACCACACATTAATGATCCATATGTTGAGGACGTGGATGGTGGACATGAAGTTGAACCTTGCGAAACCCTAACCTCCATCATGCCTTGAGTGGTCGGTCGTGTTGATGTTGACAAAATTCTCACCGTCATATCGGAAGGTAGAGTCACTCGTAAACATTTGACAAACTTTTGTGCTCACTTCACATTTGTGTCTAGTGTTGAGCCTCTCAAGGTACAAGATGCATTGATGGACAACGATTGGCTCGTTGCTATGCAAGAAGAGTTGAACAGTTTTGAACGCAACCAAGTGCGGTCATTAGTCAAGAGGCCAACTAAGGAACACAATGTCATTGGAACAAAATGTATTTTCAAGAACAAGCAAGATGAGAATGGTGTAATCATCTGTAACAAGGCAAGGTTAGTGGCACAAGGGTGCTCACAAGTTGAAGGTTTGGACTTTGGTGAGACCTTTGCTCCCGTTGCCCGTTTTGAATCTATTCGCATCTTACTTGAATATGAGGCTTTCAATGGTTTTACATTACATCAAATGGATGTGAAGAGTGCTTTCCTTAACGGTCCTCTACAAGAAGAAGTATATGTATCACAACCACCTGGGTTCGTTGATCCCGATCACAAAGACTATGTGTATAAACTTCATAAGGCTTTGTATGGCCTCAAACAAGCACCTCGTGCTTGGTATGATCATCTTAAGAAGTTTTTACTCGATGATGGTTTTGTGAGAGGGGTGATCGATCCCACTCTTTTTCCGAAGAGGGACAAAGGTGATTTGATCTAATGCCAAATCTATGCAGATGATGTCATTTTTTGTTCTCCTAACATTCATTTGTGCAAGAAGTTTGCGGCTTCCATGACCAAGAACTTTGAGATGTCACTCAATGCGGATTTGAAGTTCTTTCTCAGTTTCGAAATTCAACAATTTCAAGAAGGAATTTTCTTGTCTCAAGCAAAGTATCTCAAGGATATTCTAGAGAAGTTTGAGATGTCTGATGCTAGTCCATGTAAGACACCCATGCCTACAAAAATTGTACTCACTGAAGACACAAACAGTATTCCTTTCGACCCATCTACTTACCGCTCTATGATTTGTTAATTGCTTTACCTTTGTGCCTCTAGACCAGACATCATGTTCAGTGTATGCATGTGTGCTAGCACCTAAAGCATTCTTTTCATGATCTACAAGCATAGAAAATTTACTACTCTCCACATAAGCAAAATTCTTCTCATGAATAATAGTGGGAGCAAACTCAACAAAATAACTATCATGTGATTGAAAATTAAGATCAAGATGACAAGTTTCATGGTTATCATAATCATCATAGATAGGAGGCATGCTTTCATCATAGTAATTTTGCTCATCAAAACTTGGGGGACAAAAAATATCATCTTCATCAAACATAGCATCCCCAAGCTTGTGGCTTTGCATATCATTAGCATCATGGGTATTCAAAGAACTCATACTAACAACATTGCAATCATGCTCATCATTCACATTTTATGCCAAGCATTCTATGTAATTCTTCTTCTAGTACTTGAGCACAATTTTCCTTCCCATCATAGTCACGAAAGATATTAAAAAGATGAAGCGTATGAGGCAAACTCAATTCCATTTTTTGTAATTTTTTTTATAAACTAAACTAGTGCTAAAACAAGAAACAAAAAGATTCGATTGCAAGATCTAAAGATATACCTTCAAGCACTCACCTCCCCAGCAACGGCGCCAGAAAAGAGCTTGATGTCTACTACACAACCTTAGTATAGACGTTGTTGGGCCCCCAAGTGCAGAGGTTTGTAGGACAGTAGCAAATTTCCCTCAAGTGGATGACCTAAGGTTTATCAATCTGTGGGAGGCGTAGGATAAAGATGGTCTCTCTCAAGCAACCCTGCAACCAAATAACAAAGAGTCTCTTGTGTCCCCAACACACCCAATACAATGGTAAATTGTATAGGTGCACTAGTTCGGCGAAGAGCACTACAAAAAAAATACACTTCCGTGATGATACGTGTTTGTCACAGTAGGTCGTGTTTTTTTTCATGCATGTACACCCATGACAAATTTATGACAGAATCAAGATAGTCGTACCTGTGCTATCGCAGAAGTGTTCCATGACATTACCAAAATTATCATCACGGAAGTGTCCACTTCCATGACGATAAATCGCGCGTCACAGAAGTGCTTTCGTCAAGGGTGACCAACACATGGCATCCACCATAACCGAACGCCGTTAAGATATCGGGTCGGGTTTTGGATCCGATAACCCGTTAACAGCCCTGACCAATGGGAAATTTCCACGTGTAAAATTCTTATTGGCCGGACGAAACACGTGTCAGCTTGTCAGTGGGTCAGATAGGCATCTATGATACGTCGACATGTGGCACGGCCCAACAGAGGCCCATTCCTGTGAAAAGGCCGGCCTGTTTGACTTGGTCAAAAGGTGGCGGGCCGGCCCATGTAAAGCCTGTTAACGGCCTGTTCGCATATAGCCCATTTACAGCCCGCTAACCCAAGGCCCGTTACGCCCTATCCAAATTAGGCCCAGTAGCATCATCTGGGCCACCCAATATGATTCCAGCCCGTTTTCACTTCTGGCCCATGTATGTCCCATGATGTCTTTCGGCCCATATGAGGCCCTATGTAACTCTTGGCCTATTAACGGCCCGTGGTGAAACTGTCCCGTAATGAACAGTGTATCACTTTATACCCATTAACGACCCGTTATTCCGTTGGGCTGTTTCCAGCCCATGTTATCTTTCGGCCTTCTCAGAGCCCATTTATTCTTGGGCTCATTTCCAGCATTCGTTTACTTACGGCCCGTTACTATCATTTTCTGCTTGTGGGCCAAATTCAGCCCGTGGTTACAGTCGGCCCATTTGTGATCCGTTAATACGTTGGGCCGTTTTCATAGTGTCATCAAATATGGCCTATTAACGATGGCCCGTTATGGTCGGCCCATGAACGGACGATTCCAACTCTAGCCCGTTTACGACCATAATGCAGCCTGTTATTGGCCCATGTTTGGCCATCGATCATACTGCCCGTATAAGGCCCATTGATGATACGACCCGTAGAAGGCCCATTGTTTCTACGGCCCGTAGAAGGCCCATTGTTTCTACGGCCCGTAGAAGGCCCATTGTTTCTACGGCCCGTAGAAGGCCCATCGCTTTCTACGGCCCGTAGGAGGCCCAAAGGTCACTACAAAGAAATATTAGCCCATGGTTATTGTGGCCTAGTTTAAAAAAAAGGTTATTGCAGCCACTAGCAAACCACGGAAAAAGAACTGCAATGACTAGAAGCAAACAAATAAACAAGACCATAAGGCAATAAATAAGCAAGCAACTTACGCTAGGCTATCACGGCTATCACACATATTACATCCACTGGGCATCAAAGTTCGCCACCAGTGCAAATAAACGCGCCGACAAAAGTGAAGGAAATATGCCCTAGAGGCAATAATAAAGTTATTATTTATTTCCTTATAACATGATAAATGTTTATTATTCATGCTAGAATTTTATTAACCCGAAACATAATACATGTGTGAATACATAGACAAACAGAGTGTCACTAGTATGCCTCTACTTGACTAGCTCGTTAATCAAAGATGGTTATGTTTCCTAACCATAGACATGAGTTGTCATTTGATTAAACGGGATCACATCATTAGAAGAATGATCTGATTGACATGACCCATTCCGTTAGCGTAGCACTTGATCGTTTAGTATGTTGCTTATGCTTTCTTCATGACTTATACAAAGTTCCTGCAACTATGAGATTATGCAACTCCGCTTACGGAGGAACACTTTGTGTGCTACCAAACGTCACAACGTAAATGGGTGATTATAAAGGTACTCTACAGGTGTCTCCAAAAGTATATGTTGAGTTGGCATGAATCGAGATTAGGTTTTGTCACTCCGATTGTCGGAGAGGTATCTCTGGGCCTTCTCGGTAATACACATCACATAAGCCTTGCAAGCATTGCAACTAATGAGTTAGTTGTGAGATGATGTATTACGGAACGAGTAAAGAGACTTACCGTAACGAGATTGAACTAGGTATTGGATACCGACGATCGAATCTCGGGTAAGTAACATACCGATGACAAAGGGAACAACGATGTCGTTATGCGGTTTAACCGATAAAGATCTTCGAGAATATGTAGGAACCAATATGGGCATCCAGGTTCCGCTATTGGTTATTGACCGAGAATGGTTCTAGGTCATGTCTACATAGTTCTCGAACCCGTAGGGTCCGCACGCTTAAGGTTTCGATGATGCTTATATTATGAGTTTATGAGTTTTGATGTACCGAAGGAGTTCGAGTCCCGGATGAGATCGGGACATGACGAGGAGTCTCGAAATGGTCGAGACGTAAAGATCGATATATTGGACGACTATATTCGAGTTCGGAAAGGTTCCAATGATTCGGTATTTTCGAGTACCGGAGAGTTACGGAATTCGCCGGGAGAAGTATTGGGCCTTATTGGGCCCTGCAGGGAAAGAGAGAGGGCTGCCTAGGGCAGGCCGCGCCCCAAGGCCTAGTCCGAATTGGACTAGGGAGGCCGCACCCTTCCTCCCTTCCCTTCCTACTCTCCTACTCCTACTAGGAAAGGAGGAGTCCTACTCCCTGTGGGAGTAGGACTCCCCCTGGTCGCCTCCTCCTTGGCCGCCACCTCCTCCTTGCTCCTTTATATACGGGGGCAGGGGCACCCCATGACACACAAGTTGATCTATGGATCGCTCTCAGCTGTGCGGTGCCCCTCCACCATATTCCACTTCGTCATATCGTCATGAGCTTAGGCGAAGCCCTGCGCCGGTGAAGTCATATCGTCGCAGAGCTTAGGCGAAGCCCTGCGTCGGTGGAGCATCATCATCGTCACCACGCCGTCGTGCTGACGGAACTCATCCCCGACGCTTTGCTGGATCGGAGCCCGGGGATCGTCATCGAGCTGAACGTGTGCAGAACTCGGAGGTGCCGTACGTTCGGTGCTTGGATCGGTCGGATCGTGAAGACGTACGACTACATCAACCGCGTTGTTATAACACTTCCGCTTTCGGTCTACGAGGGTACGTGGACGGACACTCTCCCCTCTCGTTGCTATGCCATCACCATGGTCTTGCGTGTTCGTAGGAAATTTTTTGAAATTACTACGTTCCCCAACAGTGGCATCCGAGCCAGGTTTTATGCGTTGATGTCATATGCACGAGTAGAACACAAGTGAGTTGTGGGCGATATAAGTCATACTGCTTACCAGCATGTCATACTTTGGTTCAGCGGTATTGTGAGATGAAGCGGCCCGACCGACATTACGCCAGACGCTTACGCGAGACTGGTTTCACCGCCCGAGCACTAGTTGCTTAAAGGTGACCGGCAGGTGTCTGCTCTCGCACTTTAGTTGAACTGAGTGTGGCTACGCCCGTCCTTGCGAAGGTTAAAACAGCACCAACTTGACAAACTATCGCTGTGGTTTTGATGCGAGGTAAGAACGGTTCTTGCTCAGCCCGTAGCAGCCACGTAAAACATGCAATAACAAAGTAGAGGACGCCTAACTTGTTTTTGCAGGGCATGTTGTGATGTGATGTGGTCAAGACGTGATGCTATATTTTATTGTATGAGATGATCATGTTTTGTAACCGAAGTTATCGGCAATCGGCGAGAGCCATATGGTTGTCGCTTATTGTATGAAATGCAAAGCCATGTAATTGCTTTACTTTATCACTAAGCAGAGCGATAGTCGAGAAGCAATAGTTGGCGAGACGACAATGATGCTACGATGGAAATCAAGGTGTCGCTACCGGTGACGATGGTGATCATGACGGTGCTTCGAGATGGAGATCACAAGCACAAGATGATGATGACCATATCATATCACTTATATTGATTGCATGTGATGTTTATCCTTTATGCATCTTATCTTGCTTTGATTGACGGTAGCATTATAAGATGATCTCTCACTAAAATTATCAAGAAGTGTTCTCCTGAGTATGCACCGTTGCTAAAAGTTCAGAGTACCCGCACACCACGTGATGATCGGGTGTGATAAGTTCTACGTCCATATACAACGGGTGCAAGCCAGTTTTGCACACGCAGAATACTCAGGTTAAACTTGACGAGCCTAGCATATGCAGATATGGCCTCGGAACACGGAGACCTAAAGGTCGAGCGTGAATCATATAGTAGATATGATCAACATAGTGATGTTCACCATTGAAACTACTCCATCTCACGTGATGATCGGACATGGTTTAGTTGATTTGGATCATGTAATCACTTAGATGACTAGAGAGATGTCTGTCTAAGTGGGAGTTCTTAAGTAATATGATTAATTGAACTTTAATTTATCATGAACTTAGTCCTGGTAGTATTTTGCAAATTATGTTGTAGATCAATAGCTCGCGTTGTTGCTTCCCTATGTTTGTTGGTTTCATATGTTTATTTTAATATGTTCCTAGAGAAAATTGTATTGAAAAATGTTAGTAGCAATGATGCGGATTGGATCCGTGATCTGAGGTTTATCCTCATTGCTGCACAGAAGTATTATGTCCTTAATGTACCGCTAGGTGAGAGACCTTTTGCAGAAGCAAATGCAGACGTTATGAACGTTTGGCTAGCTCAATATGATGACTACTTGATAGTTTAGTGCACCATACTTAAACGGCTTAGAATCGGGAATTCAAAGACGTTTTGAACGTCATGGACCATATGAGATGTTCCAGAATTGAAGTTAATATTTCAAGCAAATACCGAGTTGAGAGATATAAAGTCTCCAACAAGTTCTATAGCTAAAAGATGGAGGAGAATCGCTCAACTAGTGAGCATGTGCTCAGATTGTCTGGTACTTCAATCACTTGAATCAAGTGGGAGTTAATCTTCCGATAAGATAGTGATTGATGAATTCTCTAGTCACCATCACCAAGTTAGTAGAACTTCGTGATGAACTATAACATGCAAGGGATGACAAAAGTAATTCCCAAGCTCTTCGTGATGCTGAAATCGACGAAGGTAGAAATCAAGAAAGAGCATCAAGTGTTGATGATAGACAAGACCACTAGTCTCAAGGATAAGGGCAAAGGGAAGAAGGGGAACTTCAAGAAGAACGGCAAGCAAGTTGCTGCTCGAGTGAAGAAGCCCAAGTCTGGACCTAAGCCTAAGACTAAGTGCTTTTGCTGCAATGGAACTGGTCACTAGAAGCGGAACTACCCCAAGTATTTGGCGGATAAGAAGGATGGCAAAGTGAACAAAGGTATATTTGATATACAGATTATTGATGTGTATTTTACTAGTGTTCGTAGCAACCCCTCGGTATTTGATACTGGTTCAGTTGCTAAGAGTAGTAACTGGAAACGGGAGTTGCAGAATGAACAGAAACTAGTTGAAGGGGAAGTGACGATGAGTGTTGGAAGTAGTTCCAAGATTGATATGATCATCATCGCACACTCCCTATACTTTCGGGATTAGTGTGGAACCTAAATAAATGTTATTTGGTGTTTGCGTTGAGCATGAATATGATTTGATCATGTTTATTGCAAAACGGTTATTCATTTAAAGTCAAAGAATAATTGTTGTTCTGTTTAAATGAATAAACCTTCGATGGTCATACACCCAATGAAAATAGTTTTCAAAACGGTTATTCATTTAAAGTCAAAGAATAATTGTTGTTCGCTTAAATGAATAAAACCTTCAATGGTCATACACCCAATAAAAATAGTTTGTTGGATCTCGATCGTAGTGATACACATATTCATAATATTGATGCCAAAAGATGCAAAGTTAATAATGATAGTGCAACTAATTTGTGGCACCGCCGCTTAGGTCATATTGGTGTAAAGCGCATGAAGAAACTCCATGCTGATGGGATTTTGGAATCACTTGATTATGAATCACTTGATACTTATGTAACCATGCCTTATGGGCAAGATGACTAAAACTCTGTTCTAACGGAAAAATGGAGCGAGCAAATGACTTATTGGAAATAATACATACCGATGTATGCGGTCCAATGAGTGTTAAAGCTCACGGCAAGTATCGTTATTTTCGACCTTCACAAGATGATTTGAGCAGATATGAGTATATCTACTTAATGAAGCACAAGTCTGAAACATTTGAAAAGTTCAAATAATTTTCAGAGTGAAGTGGAGAATCATCGTAATAAGAAAATAAAGTTTCTACGATCTGATCGTGGAGGAAAAATATTTGAGTTACAAGTTTGGCCTTCGCTTAAAACAATGTGAAATAGTTTCGCTACTCACGCCACCGAACACCACAAAGATAATGGTGTGTCCGAACGTCAGAATCGCACTTTATTGGATATGGTGCGATCTATGATGTATCTTACCGATTTACCACTATCGCTTGGGGTTATGCATTAGAGACAGCTGCATTCACGCTTAATAGGGCACCATCTAAATCCGCTGAGATGACACCGTATGAACTATGGTTTAGCAAGAAACCTAAGCTGTCGCTTTCTTAAAGTTTGAGTTGTGATGCTTATGTGAAAAGTTTTCACCGATAAGCTCGAACCCAAATCGAGAAGTGCGTCTTCATAGAATACCCAAAGGTAACTATTGGGTACACCTTCTATCACAGATCCGAAAGCAAGATATTTGTTGCTGAGATGGATCCTTTCTAGAGAAGAAGTTTCTCTCGAAAGAAGTGAGTGGGAGGAAAGTAGGACTTGATGAGGTAATTGTACCTTCTCCCTTATTGGAAAGTAGTTCATCACAGGAATCAGTTCCAGTGATTCCTACACCAATTAGTGAGGAAGTTAATGATGATGATCATGAAACTTCAGATCAAGTTGCTACCAAACCTCGTAAATCTTCCAGAGTAAGATCCGCACCAGAGTGGTGCGGTAATCATGTTCTGGAAGTCATGTTACTAGAACATGATGAAACCTACGAACTATGAGGAAGCGATGATGAGCCCAGATTCCACGAAATGGCTTGAGACCATGAAATCTGAGATAGGATCCATGTATGAGAACAAAAGTATGGACTTTGATTGACTTGCTCGATGATCAGCAAGCCATGTTAAATAAATGGATCTTAAAGAGGAAGACGGACACTGATAGTAGTGTTACTATCTACAAAGCCCGACTTGTCACAAAAAGGTTTTCGACAAGTTCAAGGTGTTGACTACAATGAGATTTTCTCAACTGCAGCGATGCTTAAGTCTGTCCGAATCATGTTAGCAATTGCCACATTTTATGAAATCTGGCAAATGGATGTAAAACTACATTCTTTAATGGATTTATTAAAGAAGAGTTGTATATGATGCAACAAGAAGGTTTTGTCAATCCTAAAGGAGCTAACAAAATGCATAAGCTCCAATGATCCATCTATGGACTGGTGCAAGCATCTCGAGTTGGAATAAACGCTTTGATAGTGTGATCAAAGCATATGATTTTATCTGACTTGGAGAAGCCTGATTTACAAGAAAGTGAGTGGGAGCACTACAAGATTTCGATAAGTATATGTGAATGACATATTGTTGATCGGAAATAATGTAGAATTATTCTGCAAAGCATAAAGGAGTATTTGAAAGGAGTTTTTCAAGGAAGGACCTCGGTGAAGCTGCTTACATGTTGAGCATCAAGATCTATAGAGATAGATCAAAGACGCTTGATAAGTTTTTCAATGAATACATACCTTGACAAGATTTTGAAGTAGTTCAAAATGGAACAGTCAAAGAAAGAGTTCTTGCCTGTGTTACAAGGTGTGAGATTGAGTAAGACTCAAAACCCGACCACGGCAGAAGATAGAAAGAGAATGAAAGTCATTCCCTATGCATCAGCCATAGGTTCTATAAAGTATGTCATGCTGTGTACCAGATCTATTGCATACCCTAAGCTTGGCAAGAGAGTAAAATAGTGATCTAGGAGTAGATCAATGGACAGTGGTCAAAATTATCCTTAGTAGAATAAGGATATGTTTCTCGATTATGGAAGTGAAAAGGGTTAAATAAGTAAGGGTTACGCCGATGCAAGTTTTAACACTAATCTAGATGACTCGAGTCTCAATCTGGATACATATTGAAAGTGGGAGCAATTAGCTAGAGCAGCTCCGCGAGCATTGTAGACATAGAAATTTGCAAAATACTTACGGCTCAATATGATGCACCTGCTGACTAAAATTATTTCACAAGCAAAACATGATCACACCTTAGTACTCTTTGGGTGTTAATCACATAGCGATGTGAACTAGATTACTGACTCTAGTAAACCCTTTGGGTGTTGGTCACATGTCGATGTGAACTATGGGTGTTAACCACATATAGATGTGAACTATTGATGTTAAATCACATGGCGATGTGAACTAGATTATTGACTCTAGTGCAAGTGGGAGATCAAGGAAATATGCCCTAGAGGCAATAATAAAGTTATTATTTATTTCCTTATAACATGATAAATGTTTATTATTCATGCTAGAATTGTATTAACCGGAAACATAATACATGTGTGAATACATAGACAAACAGAGTGTCACTAGTATGCCTCTACTTGACTAGCTCGTTAATCAAAGATGGTTATGTTTCCTAACCATAGACATGAGTTGTCATTTGATTAAACGGGATCACATCATTAGAAGAATGATCTGATTGACATGACCCATTCCGTTAGCGTAGCACTTGATCGTTTAGTATGTTGCTTATGCTTTCTTCATGACTTATACAAAGTTCCTGCAACTATGAGATTATGCAACTCCGTTTACGGAGGAACACTTTGTGTGCTACCAAACGTCACAACGTAAATGGGTGATTATAAAGGTACTCTACAGGTGTCTCCAAAAGTATATGTTGAGTTGGCATGAATCGAGATTAGGTTTTGTCACTCCGATTGTCGGAGAGGTATCTCTGGCCTTCTCGGTAATACACATCACATAAGCCTTGCAAGCATTGCAACTAATGAGTTAGTTGTGAGATGATGTATTACGGAACGAGTAAAGAGACTTACCGTAACGAGATTGAACTAGGTATTGGATACCGACGATCGAATCTCGGGTAAGTAACATACCGATGACAAAGGGAACAACGATGTCGTTATGCGGTTTAACCGATAAAGATCTTCAGAGAATATGTAGGAACCAATATGGGCATCCAGGTTCCGCTATTGGTTATTGACCGAGAATGGTTCTAGGTCATGTCTACATAGTTCTCGAACCCGTAGGGTCCGCACGCTTAAGGTTTCGATGCGATGTTATATTATGAGTTTATGAGTTTTGATGTACCGAAGGAGTTCGAGTCCCGGATGAGATCGGGGACATGACGAGGAGTCTCAAATGGTCGAGACGTAAAGATCGATATATTGGACGACTATATTCGAGTTCGGAAAGGTTCTGAATGATTCGGGTATTTTTCAGAGTACCGGAGAGTTACGGAATTCGCCGGGAGAAGTATTGGGCCTTATTGGGCCCTCAAGGGAAAGAGAGGGGCTGCCTAGGGCAGGCCGCGCCCCAAGGCCTAGTCCGAATTGGACTAGGGGAGGGCCGCACCCTTCCTCCCTTCCCTTCCTACTCTCCTACTCCTACTAGGAAAGGAGGAGTCCTACTCCCGGTGGGAGTAGGACTCCCCCTGGTGCGCCTCCTCCTTGGCCGGCCACCTCCTCCTTGCTCCTTTATATACGGGGCAGGGGGCACCCCATGACACACAAGTTGATCTATGGATCGCCTTAGCCGTGTGCGGTGCCCCTCCACCATATTCCACTTCGGTCATATCGTCATGGAGCTTAGGCGAAGCCCTCGCGCCGGTGAAGTCATATCGTCGCAGAGCTTAGGCGAAGCCCTCGCCGGTGGAGCATCATCATCGCCACCACGCCGTCGTGGTCGACGGAACTCATCCCCGACGCTTTGCTGGATCGGAGCCCGGGATCGCCATCGAGCTGAACGTGTGCGTAACTCGGAGGTGCCGTGACGCTCGGTGCTTGGATCGGTCGGATCGTGAAGACGTCGACTACATCAACCGCGTTGTTATAACGCTTCGCTTTCGGTCACGAGGCGTGGACGGACACTCTCCCCTCTCGTTGCTATGCCATCACCATGGTCTTGCGTGTTCGTAGGAATTTTTTTGAAATTACTACGTTCCCCAACAAAAAGAATATACAAAACTGAGAGCACTTCAGAAGGCACTAGGCCTGGCCAGGTCGGGCCCCCCAAACAGCTGAAGAAGCTGAGTAGACCTCAGTTGTGTCAACGATAGATGCATCAACACTAGATTTAAGGCATGATGGTGCGCACTGCAGTCCTCTGACATCTTCATTGCATCTTTGACTTCTAGTCGGAGCTGAGCTGAAGCAAGCCTTTCCGCTTTAAGTTGAGACCAAGAAGTCGAACTGATTGAGGCAGCGATCGCACAGAGGTTGTCTCACACTTGCCGGTGAGTAGCTTCAACTCACTGCCTTCATCAAGACAGACCTTGGGGTCATCTTGCTGTCCTCAAGATGGTTTGGCTCACTATCTTCCCTAAAGTTCTGCTCAAGCGTAAGAGATACGAGTCCGAAGAGAAACAAGGAGACACGTAACAGGTTTCACAATTATATAAGCAAATAAATGGATCTTTTCTGCATAAGGAACGTGTTTTTACAACTACAATTTGAAACTGGTAGTTGTTGCAAACATCCAATTAGATGTAAACAGCAAAGCAAACAGCAGTGGAGGAAATGATGCCTATCCTAATCTATACTAGAACAAAGTTTGAAGGCTTGAGAAAGATGAACTTACATTACATGTTAACACGGGCTGGACAAAGCCCCTCTCCATGTTGATGGAAGGATAATTCAATAAATTCCCCAAAGAAAATTCTTTATAAGCGTTGCCATTATTCTACATTTTGCAGAGAGTAAATATAGATCAAATAATATTGGAAGAAACAGAGGATAATGAAGCTCAAAAGTGCATCGATGATACATAATCAAATAGCAATTAATTAAGTACAGCATTACAAGGCAAAAGGGAGAGAGGTACTGGCAAGAGCAATGCAGAGCCCATTATTGTTTCGAGATCGTATGATCCTTTGAGCAAGGAGATTCATCTGAAATTAGTGTTCATACAAGAGAGAAGGTAAGGCACAAGCAGGAATTTAGGAGTTCAAATTTTGAATTGATATCATAGACAGTACCTGACGCTGGGCTCCCAGCAGTTCTAATAGGGGTTTGGCCATTGGAGTAGGGGTAAAGTGTGGTACAGTTGGGCCTGTGTTTTCTGTGGCTGCTGATCTATCTGATTTAACAGGTATCACTACCTTTTCCAAATACCTAGTTTGTACTCCTTGAGGATCTGCACTCACCCTCTTCCTTTTGGACATCTATTACAAAAGAACAACATTTGACTGGAAAAACATAGTGTGACGACACATGGAATAGGTACAGAAAATGGATAGGTATGGCATATACTCATATATGATGCTTAAACTAAGAAGATAGTGTAACAAAGTAGAAGTAATGCAAGAGGTCAGAAGCAAATATGTGTGACCAATACAACTTTGCAAAGTTAGAGCAAGCACCTTGATGGGTGAATAAGATAGGCCATCCTCCACCATGCCAAGTTTGTTAGGCAGTGGATCGTTCCGCAATATTCCTATCATGCACCCATTCTCATATTCATTTTGATAATGTTCAATATCTGACATGCATGAAAACATAAAAACAAGTGAGATTTTCTTTGTAATGCGTATGATTCTAATCCAATATCGCCTCCTCAGAAACCCCTTTGTGCTATCTCTGCAATTCTTTTAAAGATGCCATGCATGCTGTAATTTGTTGTGTGCATTAATATAATGTGGCCTACTACTCAAAATATGAGAGCTCCAGAAGTGATGACACTTCGCAGATGATAGCTTCAACATATAGTAAAGAAGAACAAGTCGACTGACCTAACAGATTCAAAATATACTAAGGAGAACAACTCGACCGACCAATAATCGCAAGAGAAGAGTATCATCTTAAAGAAGAGCGTAAGAGCAAGCAGATTGAAGATATTACAAGTCTTTTAATACAATTTCGGTTGGCCACCCATGATGAACCAAAGCGCACAGAGAAATACTATTCTTTCCGGTCTCTCCATATGTGGCTCACATGCATTTCGAAACTGAAGTAGGAACATTTAGCTAACTAATTAAACATCTCTCAGTTTTACTAATATCAGCAATAATATCAGATATGAATTTGTACAACTAAGCTTGTTTAGCTCGATGGGTGGAGCAGTGCTATTATGACACGAACCACATAGGCTGATTGTGGTCATCATAAAATGGGGAAAACATAAGCATGATGAGTACAAGGTTGACCGTGGCAAAGGGATGGCAGATCTGAAGCTGCAAACATCGCAAAAGGGTAGTTAGCAACCGATGTTTGCTTTGAAATAACAACTAAGATTTGGTATGGACAAGAAAGTACGGTCAACAAGTGACAAAGAAATGCAATTATGTTGTCTCTATATGTCGCGACATGCATTTGGAAACTCAAGTGGGACCTTTAGCTAACCAATTAAATGTGTCGGTTAACTAATATCGGTATCATATCACAATCATATTTGAACAACTAAGCTTTGAATTATGAGTGTTGTGTTGTTTAGCTTGAAGGGTGGAGTAATGCTAGTACGACAGAAAGCACCTACGCAGATCATAGTAGAGTAGATAAAAGGGGAAAACCCTAAGCATCAAGAGAAAAATCAGGAAAGTGGAACTAGCTGGACCAGTGGGTGGCGCACATGCTTTTCGAAACGAATATAGGAACATTAGGTGACCAATTAAACGTTCTCTGTTTTACTGATATGAGCATCATATAATATTCGTATTTCAACACGTAAGCTTTGGGTTGAGGTCTTGAGGAGCAGTGCTAGCACGACACGAAGCACCTACGATGATGGTAGTGAATATAAAGGGGGGAAACCATAAGCTTTACGAGTATAGTGCCCGTGCCATGGCGGATCTGAAGGTGCAAACCGGACAAAGCTACTTCACAACCAATGTTTGCTTTCAACTAGCCACTACGATTTGGTACGGACAAGAAAAGTACAGTAAACAAATTACGATCTATTTTCCGGGTGAGATCAATAACTTAAGCACATATGGAAGAGTACCACCTCTCTTGTGACGCTGTGTAGGCCTATGCTGATACGTTGAGGGTGTTGCGGGTGCGATGGCTGTCGGCGGCGGGGAAGAAGACTTTAGACGGCAGACGGCCGGGTCGGGGGATATATCCTGTTGCCATGGACGAGGTGGTCGTAGGAGCGGCAATGGCAAGGTGGACGACGGCGCCGATGAAGTGAGAGTAGGCGATGAAAGGATCCTGGTCCAGCGCCGTGGATGAGAGACGTCCATCTCTTGCAAAGGGCACGACGGGTAGGGGTAGCGGCTCCAAAGAAGGTGGAGGATGGGGTGGCGGACGGAGGAGGCTGGCCACAATGCGGAGGTTGTCGTGTCACCGATGGTGTATTAATGGGGAAATGGAGGGAGGGGGATCTCAAACTTTGGGACGCTTCTCAAATGGGGAAAGTTACTGAACTTATCCCCGCTTAAAATTTCGGACATCGCGTCGGTTGGCTATAGGACGGTAATCTCGATCTCCCAAATATTTGCCGGTAACTATTTCAAGCGAGGAGAGGGTGTTTTGTCACCACGGTTGGCGCCACGGTGTATGAACGGGTTGACAGGTGGGGCGGTTGTGTCACGTCTGATGGAAGTTACACATCTGCCCCTATTTAAAATATTAGCCTACATCGATTTCAGGCGAAGAGAGGGTGTTTTGCCGCCCACGGTTGGCGCCCACGGTGTATGAATGGGGCTGACAGGTAGGGCGGTTGTGTCACGTCTGATGGAAGTTACACTTCTGCCCCTATTTAAAATATAAGCCTACATCGGTTTCGGACGAGGAGAGTTTGTTTTGCCGCCCACCGTGTATGAATGGGGAAATGGAGGAAGAGACACATGTCTTTCGGACGAGCTTGAATCAAATGTGTTTTGCTGCCCACGTTTGGCGCCCACCGTGTCTGAATGGGCTCAGAGGCCGTCGTGTCACGTCGATTGAAGTTATTAGTCTACCCTATCGACAAAGCAGTGTAAATCCTGTCGATAAGGATGTCAAGTGTCAGGGGTAGACAGTAATTTCCATCTCGCAAACACTTGCTTCGGGCAGCCCACAAATTATAGTGGGTGTTTAGCCGCTTTGTTCAAAACTTGGGAGAATTAGCATTCACGTTTGCCCTGGGACCTGGCAAACTAAATTCAAATCCAATTTGTATTCGATTACGAATATCCACAAATAATTATACGTTTTGTTATTTATTTCTTCAAAACCACTAAAAAGATTTATTCCACCTTTATATATGGTTATGATTTAGATATGTCGTGATCTTCGAATTCAGTAGGTTGGATACACTCTGAGTCAAACAGTTATTTCATCCAATACAATATGCTCACACGAAAAACAGTTCACCTTATGTCAATCATACAAGTAATCGAGGATTACCTCGCCTAAAAATTCGGATCATTACAACACATGGACAACATAGGGGTCTTGCAACATAATCCATTCGAGAGACATGACACAACATGCAAGTACAATAATCTAATGAAAATTTCAACTGGTATCTAAAGAAGAACCGGATTATCTTGGGCTTCAGATAGCGTAAACAGCAGACCTCCTCCGCCTTCAAATGCAACATTCTTACTATCTCCAATTCTTGGGTTGCTTGCATAATGCGTGCCGCTAATTCCGTAATTTCCAGCCTCAAGATAAAGATTACCTCATTCATGGCAGCCACACCATCTCTTTCTGCCTCTAGTAGAGCCTCAAGCACTATAATATCTGTGCTAGACTGCTCTCCAATGGTGTTGCCTCCGAATCGCTACCATCTGGTAACATGGATGGTGCATCGCTTCCACAAATAGATTCTGGGGTTGTACATTGTGTCCTAGTGTGAACGGCATCCTGAAAGGTTTCACTGGACATCGAGAAGAGAGAGTTATCGATGATCCAAGCAGTAAGCTTACATGGTAAACGATTTAACTAATTATTGCCGAGCATGGCAAACTATATTTAAATGGTTCAAGCAGCATCAGTGAAAAGAAATTAAAATGGTAAGATGAAACTAGGGATGTAAGTGGCAAATAAACGAAATCCGCCAGTCTTATCTAGTTAGTTTTGCTACCTCCTAGTTCATTTTCCTCAAAAAAAACTCTTTTGAACTATCATACCACTAGTGGACTTTAATTGGGATTAAACGGACCCAGCTTGACATCCCTAGTTGAAAGGGAGTGTACAACCGCTATATTTAAGTTGCCAAGGCATCTAAGCAGTTGAAATAATCTGAGAAAGCACTTAACAAAGGTGGCCTCATATAAACTACGAAGACAGTCTTGTGACGAAGTTGAGAGGAAAAGTTAAGGACTCAAATGAAATAGGCATGCATTTCTTTACGATAGTACAGCGAGCATTGCTGACATATTGGCCAACTCGGTATAGCGTAACAACAAATAAGCATTCAAATCAAGCAATACAAAGAAAGCGCATAACCGAACTATTTTTAATTCGTAGGATTACACGTTGAGGGCACAAGCCAAGAAAGCAGCCCACTCGCATTACATTTCACATGTACTAAAACACACCGGCTTACCATATGTTGTTTGTGAAGCCTAGCTGCTGTAGCAATGTTCGTTGAAGATATCGTCAGCATCCCGTGGTTGCAAATCTAGTTGTTGTAGTTTATTCTGCACCATCTATTTAGGTAAAATTAATTTTTATCGCATGCACTGGTCCGAATTGATCATCAATGGTTCACCTAAACTAATGAAAGAAGGGTGTGTGCATACATGACAATACTCCCTCTGATTCTTTTTTACTTTGCGTATAACTTTTTCTCAGTTTTCTCGTATTAGTCTGCGCATTGCCGATTACTAGCGCTGGTTTCCTTTTGTGCCCCGCCCCACCCTCCTCTGCCTAATTAATTAGCAAATTAGTCTAGAAAAATTAAACCAGTGCCCTCCTTGGTATGCGGGTCAAGAGTTATGCGCAGAGTAAATAGAATCGGAGGGAGTATATCTGCTTCCCTCTATTTTTATGCTTGTTCGAGGTGCCAGCCCCAAAAGAACAAATATTTTGCTTGATGGGGTTGGCAGCTCCATAATTAATAGAAGCATCAAATTAGTCATGCAACTTGGGAAGATCAAGAACACACAAACAAGTAATGAACAGAGGCTCGGAGCAAAGATGTAATAGCTAGCATCGAAAAATGTAGGGTAAAACTAACAAAAAGCAGCGGAACCACATGCTAGTTTGTGATGTGTAATTAAGCATAGAGAACATTAAGCGATCGATGGAACCAACAGTGGCATCGTAACAAAACTAAAGCATATTAACTATATGTGCACCGGTATGTAATTTAGCACATCTAACATGTTCACTTTGCCGTAAGTATGGCCCTCTGAGTGCAAGCGTAATAACGTGTCTCATGAAAAACTGAATGATTCCTCAAGAAATTCAAAGGTGCGGTGCTTATGCTAGAAAGTGAACGAGGCGCCGCCGTTGGATAATAGTACCGATTCTCGGCGTATGGGTATCGTTGTCATACTTGATAGCTAAGCATCGCCGATGGTGCTCGTGTTGCGGTTGAGTTTGGGCGGTCATGCGCCGTCGCTGAAGCGGCTCCGTGCTACGGCTTGCGGCGCATGTCGACATACAAGAAAGCTCATCTGTGGTAAGTGAACAGTTGCACGATAAAGAGAAAAACTGAAGGAGTACAAATTGAAATAACCTGATGAAGCTGCGGCGTCGGTAAAGCAGGGCCGGTGGAGTTGAATATGGCGTCCCTGGAGCGGGTCCTGCAATGGGCGAAAGGCTTCGCGGCGTGTTGTACAGTGCTTTCGGTGAGGCGGATCTGTTGTGGCGGACGAGGGCTTGTATGAAGGGCCAGCGAAGGGGCGGACGAGGGAGTCAGTGAAGGGCCTACGCTGTGGTGGACGAGGGCGCCGGTTAAGCAGATCCGGTGCGGTGGACCATGATGGCGGTCAAGGAGATCTGGAGCGGTGGACAAGCCAGTCGCTGAAGCGGCTCCGATGAAGTGGTGAGTTGGCAGTTGAGGGTTCCAAGGTGCGGAAGGTAGATCCGGCGGGGTGTGAGGTCCACCGCTGCGGCGGAGGACTAGATTCGGCGGCTTGCCGTGGTTGGAGGTGGGTCGGGAAGGGGAAGGAGGGGCTCTGGGGAAGAATGTTGGGGGCAAAGAGGGGAAAACAATGGAGTTACTAAAGCAGCCCTTTTCCGTTCATGTGGCAGGGGTAAAACAGGAATATCGCAGGGCTAAAATTTCGGGCGCGTGATATTTCGATGTGAGCGGGAAGTTTGAAAGCTTTTGGCGCCTAAAATTTTAAGTATTCTGCTCTCGTACGGCCGACTATGATATCATGGCCGACAATTTGTTTGTTTTGCACGCAAAAAATGTGCAAGTTTTGAAAATCAATGTCTCCAACTCGAAACTTAGATTGTCCATTCAATTCAAATATGGATCATTGAGCTACTACAAGCAAATACCATCATACGGTCCAATTCAAATGAAATTCCAAATGTGTTTATCCTAAATATGATGACAAAAGCAAAAATGTGTATGTGTATGAATAAAGTGGATGATTATAAAGTTTGAACATGCCAGTATGTGTATATCTCTAGGTTTGATATATGAATTTGAAATCACGAAATCCCGGCTTAAAAATGTACCTCCGTTTAAATGAATTACAAAAGCTAATGATGGAGTCGAATTCCAAAATTTCAATCTTAGGTTTGTAATTCTGGTACATCAAGGTATATCACGCATATTCAAAAGTATCGTTATCTCATAGTACAAACTGTGAAACAAATTGATCAACCATGAGTGCACAATATCTCAATTACGCTAAAGTCCCTCAAATATAGACACCTCACTCTTTATCTGAAGTCAACCTCCCCCCCCCACCACCACCACACACACACACACACACAGAGAGAAGTCGTTCTCTCCCCCAAACACCAACACACGAGCACATTAACACCCCTCTCTCTTGTAAAGTCCGGACCCCAACATAGGTCTCTATCACTTTGTCTCTCGGGCATGCACACATCTCTTCCCTCACTCTCTAGGTCTCCCGCTATCTCTCTTACCCAAGCACACGCACTATGTAGAGTGTATAGTTCCCATACACACAAAACGTCGCCCCAAACGCCTATCTCCCTAGTTATGTGGTTCTCACAAGACTCACCTCACACACCACCCCCACTGCAGACAAGCACACTTTGTCTCCTTGTGCACCACTCTCCTCTTTCTATCTCTCCCACATGCGGACCCACCCAGCTCCTTCCCTCAGATACATATATGTCGTGACTCTTTGCATAGCTCCCTAATGTATAACCGCTTCTCGATTTAGCACATTGTTCTCTACACCATCTATTCTAGATCTCTCATGAAGTCCCTATCACACACACGATGACTCGCTTCCCTTGCGCCTCCGCTCATAGGCCAATTTCGGACAACATCAACATTGTCTCCCTATCTATATTCCATTTATGGACAGAAACGACCCCTCTCGCCCTCTCTCTCTCTCTCTCTCTCTCTCTCTCTCTCTCTCTCTCTCTCTCTCTCTCTCTCTCTCTCTCTCTCTCTCTCTCTCTCACTCTCTCTCTCTCTCGCTACTCTCTCTTTACTAGCCTCTCTCCAAATACACTCGCGTCTCTTCCAAATAGTCCCCCCCTGCTATCTCGCTACTACACATGTCACACCATTCCCCTTCCCTTATACTAGGTTTACATCATCGGTGGTCTCTACTCCACATACACTCTCTCCTCTCACACACAAACGCTGCACAAACACACACGACACGCACAAACACCCATTTACCTCGGATCCTCATATCTCCTCATGTCCGCATGTGTATCTCACACACTCACTCTCTAATTATGTATATGTGTCTCCATGTTACACAACACAAAGCCCCATGTACATGTCTCTCTCTATCCTCCACACACATAGACACAAAGAATTTGTTATCATTGCCTCAGTCTCTAACATATCACACACGCTCTCTCTCTCTCTCTCTCTCTCTCTCTCTCAAACACGCCAACAAGGGTTTCCCGTGAATAACTTACCGCCTATTCATGAACAATGTGGCAGACGGGCGAACATGAGACATGAAAAAGAATAAATCTACACATGCTTAGACCACCTAGTATGACTACTAGGACTAGAGCAAGCCAAAAGCGCCACCACCACCCCCTCCTTGTCGGGCGACGGAAAATCTTTGTTTTACACAATGAGAAGTCATTGTGCTAAGGCCCCACATGCCGAGGCGTTGAATAGAATGTAGATGCTAGTTTACGGAAGCAAGTATCGATAATACGCTTGTATCTCCATACTTATATTTCTTCTCTTATAAAAACCGAGTTGGTGATGATGGTACGTGTGCCATCTTGCAATATAGACCGCTCGATCTATATCTGACGGATGGAAATTAAACTAAAAGATACCCGCACCCTCACCACATTTGCGACAAGGCCTTACCTCGCTCATCCTTATCTCCAACAAACCTCATTGTTGAGCAATTAAGAAAGGAAGCCTCGAACAAACGGCTCGGTGGCCGCCGCGGCGTCGTTAATCCACATGCCTCCGCCAGTCCGACCACCAACCACCACCACACCCCACTCCTCTCCACCTTATCTCATATTTCTCGAGATATCATTAGTTTTTACACATGGGATTTGTCGTGGTTTTGTCACGGCAGATGTCCTCGCGAAAGGACTTAGTCGTGGAGCCATCGCTACGGGTTAACTTGAAGGGGTTAAAGCGGACGCAAGGACACAAGAGTTATACTAGTTCGCCCTTCGATGAAGGTAAAAGCCTACGCCTAGTTGTGATGGGATTGATGTGGTCTCGATGACTAGGAGCAAATAAGCTTCGCTTAGCCTCGAAGTTGTTGTTTTACGCTTTGAACCGCCCCGGTCGCCCCTTATATACACGGGTGACGCCTGTCGGTTCGAAGAGTCCCAATCTCCGGTTCATACTGTGATCCGTTGGTCTCTCTCTATTCCTAAATTACAATACAAGTTTATATATCAGGCCGGTTTACGGCCATGTGTTCTAAACCGACTACAGGCCTTGGGCCCTTACTTTCATGCTTGGACTTTTACACCGTTGGACTCATCGATGAAGTTAACCCGGCCCGAGATAGGCCGGTTTACGCCAAAGAGTAATATCCCTAACATTAGGCCCCAGATTGATTTGAACAGTTCATGTCAATCCTTGATAAAAACCTTCATCTTCAATATCTTCTTGTAATTGTTGAACCGCCGTGATGTCACCTTCTCTCGTTCTTGTAAACCGCATGACGTCCCCATAAAGATAGCATTCATGATACCTTCTTTGTTTAAAAGATCCGCAATAATCGAGGCGACAACTCGCTTCCCAGATTTGTGGTTCCTTGATTCACGCTACCGACATGTGTCTCTTGCCTTATAAATAGGACCGAAGGGTCATTCTTTTCTCCCTCCGCCCCTTTCTCTTCGTCTTCCTCGCCGCTAGCCTCGGAGCTCCGCCGCCACCATCGACCTCTGCACCGCCTTGAGCCGCTGATCAACCTGAATGCACCAGAGAAACGCAGCAATCTTCCGCATCTCCTCAACTCGTAGGTCCTCGGTTCGCCTCGACCTAGATTCGCTCTAGGGTTTCTTGTTCTTGCAAAGGCTCCATTAACTGCTCATGCTCATACCGCACTCTGGATAGATCTGTGACACCTTGCTCGATTAGTAGTAGCTTTAGCATCCGCCAGTAGTCTCGTGCTCACGCCCATAGATCTCGCACATCTTCCACCGCTCATTGCATCAATACTGCTCGCTTTTATTCTTTTTTGGATATTTTTCTTCTTTTCTGATCTGGCTTCAGATCCTTCGTTGTAGAGAAATCTTGCGAAACCTGTTTCTGCACACTTAGCCGTTCCCAACCTCAATTGTTTTCAATATTTAGACCTGGCGGTTTAACTTAACATAGAAAGAATTAAATAAACCAGTATACACCATTAGTCCCCTTGTTGAACTGCCAGAACTCCTTAACCGTATAATCGCCGCTTCATAGAACTTCGTTTAGATGTAGTTGTCTCCGATTTAGCATTGTACACGGTTCTCTCTTTGTCCCAACACATTTCTTGAACCGGATTTATATTTTTGTAGATGGCCAAACAAGTATATGAGTGCAACTAGGCTCCTTCCCGTGTCACCAAACTCAATTAAACAATCTGGTCCTGACCGGGCGCTTTAAGCAAGAAAGATACTATCCATTGAGGGTTCCCGGCAAAGAATGTCCACCCACACCTCAAGAAGGAGAGGTTGTAGTTTTGCAGATCACTTAGCCCGGTTTCAACCCGCCTGGTTCAAAATTTTACCGGATGTGTTAGCCAATTTTCAACTCCGTCCATGAGATACGGGCCCCAATTCATACTAATATTTGTCACTTCCAAGTGCTCTGTGAGGCATACTTTCAAGAAGAACCCACAGTTGAACTATTTAGAGACTGCTTCCATCTAAACCGCCGCACCGAATTCACTGACGGGCCCAACACATAATTGGGTGGTGTGGCGATTCAAAAAAGAAAGGAGGTCACTTATCCTCATGTCAAACTGCATAGCCACCCCAAGGAATGGAATCAAACATGGTTCTATTGCAGAGACACTTCTCCTGCCAATGAGAATCCTTTGCCCGGTTTTCGTCCGGAGCGACTCAGTAATACACATCCCTTTCCGCAAAGATTAACCGCCAATGAGAGAAGTAAATACGCCTCAACTCTCCAAGCTCGAGCCTTCATGGCCAAGGGTTTAACCGAATTGATCTCGCGCTGTTGGATATCATGGAGCATACCGCCCTCTCCCAGCGTCCGGTTTAATGTGTGAGTACACCGTAGTGTCAACGACCCTCCGACATGTTAATATCCAGCTTACCGATGATGAGGTCACCGAGGCTGTGAAGAAAATGTTGAACGAACCGAACACCTCTCGCGCTCGAACCGGTCTGCTTCCCTTCATGCTACCAACAAACCACCATCTGTAGGACTTCGACTATTTTTACTGAATATATTACTACCATTTCCGTATCACTTTTAACATCAACTGCTGCTTAATCGTGGTGATGATCCATTCGAGCAAGAAACGCCCACAAGAGAAACCAGAGAAGCTGATAAACCGAAAACCAATCCGCAAAAGACCAAAGCTGTCAAGAAGACTGCTCACAAGAGGAAAACCATCGCATCTTCTCGATCCGCCGTGGATGACGATGTGGGTAATCCGGACCTTGAGGTAGAACTTGATTCGCTTGGCTTACTTTTCATACGCCTAATTAATGATGATATTTGTCAGGATGATGCTAAAACCAGTAATGCTGATGTTGTAGAGGTAACTATTCTCTCCTCGGACTCAAATCCTTTGCCTTCACTAAAATCCGTCGGCAAACCGAAAATTAAATTTTCTCATCCCTTGCTTACTTGGATCCCAAATTTCTTATGAAGACTCAACAACATGAAGTTTGCCACACAACTCGCACAACGGCCGTGTAGTTACCTCCGCCGGTTTACCGAACAGTCCGTTCGAAACGCTGCTCAGAGGTCTCTAATTTGCTTGTCGCTGCTTGTCCTAAAGCAGGCTGTTTTCACAACCCCTTAATCCATCCGACCCGATTATCGTGTCACTTCCCATTCCTCGTCTGGCGAAGTCATCACCTACTCACCGCCACCACTTAAAACGGTGCTTGGGTAAGTTATACATTTCATATTGTTTCTACTGCATCATTGTGTAGTATATGCCGTATTTGACTGTTATTGTGCCTTTTCAGGGCCAAGCCTAGGCCGAGCAAAAAGGCTCGTCTGGATAAAACGACCGACGAAGAGATCGCCTTTGAACCGACAAATACTAAATCTTGAAGCGGCTATCTGTGAAGATACGCCCAATGATCCGCCACTGCGAGATGACGATTTTGTTGCTGAAGAAAGGCCTATTGACACCTCCCTTCCTGCTGACCAGCCCAGAGGCCCAACCCGGATTGAAAAATCCACCAGTCCAATCCGGCCTGCTGACAAACCGACTGTCCCTGGTCAAACCGGTGAGACCAAGGACGATGATGTTGTGATTATCGGCTTTGGCCACAGCGAATCGGGTAATCCGTCGCTTATCCAAACATTCTCGCCAAAGAAGAATTTGCCACTATGAGAAAGGGCAAGTGGATGTTGATCCGAAACTTACGCCTCAACCCCCAAGACCTTCATTCTGCTACTTGAACTGGCTGTATACCAGCCGTGATTATGAAGCTGGCCTGGTGAAGATGATGAAATAAAATTCGAGGTAACCTCCATGTTCTTTTCCCCGCTTGGATATTTGAATTTTGTTAACTCTCCTAGTTCTCAAGGGCCGGTTCAACTTAGTATAGTTAAACCGACTTAACATAAACTCAATGCTTCGTAATCCACCGATGTAGTTTCAAGGGCCGTTCAACTTAGTATAGTTAAACCGGACTGTAATTTATATCGCCGCATCAGAACATGTTTGAGAAAATAGCCATTAGCCCCCAAGTGCCAAGTTGAATACCTGTATTGAGCTTGGGACTTGGTGATTTTATTGGCAGATGAAGATCAAATATGCATTAGCCCCCAAGTTCCAAGTGTATGACTGGTTATGCACTTGGGACTTGTAATGAAGATATTTAACATGCTCCCTTTTTGTTGCAGAGTGAGATACGCCAACAAGCCTCACAAATCAATGATCTTCAAGAAAATCTGAAATCTCAACAAGCGTAAACCTCCAAGGCCAAGGATGAGTTGAAACCGCTTGACTACCATGGAGCAGCTCAAGGAGTGGTTCAAGTCTGAGCGGGCGGTGGGATAATCAAAAGGCCGCTTTAACCAAAAAGGTTGAAAATGTGAAGCTGCCCTTAAACGGTGGTAGATGAGTCGACCAACGTGAAGCGGCAAGTGCATGCCATGACCGCTGCCATCTTTGGTAAGCTTCCTTTGGCTTTCGTGATAACTTGGCCTTCTTATGACAAATCCGGTTTGTGATTTCTCTTGTAATGCTGTAGGCACACGCATTGGTCACTTGGGGTCAGATATTTGGATGAAATTGAAAGCTGCCTACACTTTAATCGAACAACAGAGATCGGAGCGCAGCGGATTATCTCCATCGCATCACATAACAATCCAGCACCTCCTTAATTCAAGATACTCTTAGGAGGTTGTCAATGCTTCCCGCCGGGTTGAAGAGCTGAAGAAATCTGCTGCTCGAACCGGTGCCATTAATGCCTTAATCCGCAAAAGCATGGGTGCCATTTGATCCTGTTGAGGCAGCTCGTGGCTATCCCATCAAGGAAGACGGTTCGAGTTCAACGAAGATGACCTCGAGAGCGATAAACCGGCGGTGCGCCTCCGCTTGCCAATTGGTCAAGAGTTAAACTTGTCGATTATCAAGCTCAATACGATGATCGTAACAAACGAGTAGCTGCACCTATTCCCGAAGCGGAGAACCTGATCCCTCCGATCTGTAAGCATACTTACGCTCCTGATATTGAACCATCTTCCCTGATCCATGAGGAGGCTGTCTTTCAAGCTTTAATGGGAATCGACTGGACCACTGTTGACTTCTAGCCGCTGGGTAGACATGAAGAAGCTGAGGCGGCGCAGGACGAACCACAACCATCAGACCGGGGCGGCGAGCAAGCATGAAACGGAAGCCGGTTTAAATAGTTGCTTCATTATATTCCGCCAAGAAAACAATGATCTTATTTGGGCACCATGTTGCCTTGTAATAGGATAGCCAACACTTATGCTTTTAATATGCCTCTGTGCATGGGTGCTGATATTTTTGCTTGAATGATCGAAACCTTCCATCTATATTGCCTGCAGTCACAAAATCTTAAACCGCCACGGCGGTTTGTGCCGCCAGCCGGCTTGTGACGTTCATATATATATGAAATGAAACATTGAGGTACATAATCAGAATTTGTGACACAAAATACCTGCCATCGCTGGGCATAAAGTTGGCTTAGCCAATCTTGAAGCGGAGGTTGTATAAACCTCACCGTCCAAAGGAGAAAACAGCTCCTCAGAGTTTATAATGCCGGTTTACCACGTAAACTGTGCTGGTCATGACAAGCCCTGTTACTCCATAATGGGATGTTAACGAAAAAAGTCAAACCGAAAAATTATCTCCGGATTAAAAAATGGACCGAATTCCGTCAATTGACAGTTTGAACCGGTTTAAAAATGTTATCGGTTTAAGAAATGTAACAAAAATCAAATAATAGTTATGAAAAAAACATGGAAGCAAAGGCAATGATAAATTGTTTGCAAAAAGAGGCTTTACTGAGCCGATCGATGATGTTACCATGGTCGGACACGACCAAGCTCCCTATAAGGTGTAGCCATGGTTCAAGTCAGCCAGTCCCCAATCAAACCGTGGCATTATGCCGATCAAGTGGCGTGGCAATGGTTCGGGTTCACCAAGCCCCAAGTGACTCTATGGCCTTAGGCCGATCAAGAGGCGGATGGTTCAGACTTGACCATGTCCCTGTGATCCGGTGGCTTTCGCCTATCAAAAGGTGTTGCATTGGTTCGAACGCCACCAAGCCCCCAAGTGATATCATAAAGCTTTTGGAAAGCAAACTCGGGGGTAAACCGGAGGCCGCTTTAAGACGTAACAACCCATGTAACCACACATGATGTAACAGTAACAGATACCCCGCTTTAGCCGAGGCTTCGTTTATTACTTTATTCATAATATATACACTGTCATAATATGTACATAAATAGAGCCGATGGCTCGTATAATAAGGTCAAGATGAGCTATGTTCCACGGCCTGTTGGTCTCCTCCTCCGACGTCGTGAGTCTTTATGCTCTCGAATATCGATCGATAGTACGCCCATTGTGCAGATTCTGCTGACCACGAAAGGTCCCTCCCAAGGTGGGGATAACTTGTGCATATCACCGGTCTTGATGAGCCAAGCACCAAATCTCCTTCTTGAAAAGTTCTCGTTCGACCCGCGACTATGGTAACGACGAAGATCCTGTTGGTAGATCGCCGAGCGGGCAGCTGCAATGTCACGCCTCATCCAACCGCTCCATAGCGCCTTGTTGCGCCGCCTCGTTGTCCGCTTCAACATAAGCTGCCACACGAGGTGAGTCATGACGGATGTCATCGGGGAGAACCGCCTCGCCCATAGACCATAAAGAACGGTGTGTATCCCGTGGATCTGTTAGGCGAGTGTTTATACTCCATAACACGTACGGTAGCTCTTCTACCCAACAACCCGGTGTCCTCTCGCAAAGGGACCATAAGCCGGGCTTGATGCCTCTCAAGATCTCTTGATTAGCCCTTTCCGCTGACCATTGGACTGGGTGAGCTATCAAGAGACGCTGCCGGATGTGCTCACGTCACAGAACTCCTTCATGGCACCTTTGGACAAATTGGTACCATTATCTGTGATGATACCGTGGAAAGCCAAATCGAAAATCACCTTTTAATGAACTGAATCACCGTGGCGCATCACACTTGCTAATGTTTCGCCTCTACCCATTTTGTAAACTTGTCGACCGCCACCAAGAGGTGGGTCTTCTTGTCCTTGGACCTTTGAAAGGCCCAACCATATCCAGCCCCAAAGTTGCAAACGGCCAAGTAATTGGAATCATCCTCAATTCTTGGGCCGTACATCAAGACGTCTGAAAACTTTTGGCAACCATCACATCGTCTCGACTAGATCTTCCGTGATCAAGATGAGCAACAACCAATAGAAACCGTGGCGGAACGCTTTTGCCACCAAGGATTTTGAACCAGCGGTGACCACAATCTCCTTCGTGGATCTCACGCAATATTTCACAGCCTTCCTCAGGGGACACATAGCGTTGAAACGCCCCTGACACGCTGCAATGATGCAATTCGCCATTAACAATGGTCATAGACTTAGATCGCCGGACTATCTGCCGGGCCAACGTCTCATCTTCTGGTAACTCGCCCGGTTCATGTATGCAAGATAAGGAAGGCCCAATCCGGAGTGACGGAAGAGCTGCCACCAATTGAGCCTCCGGATCAGAATAGCCAAATCCGCTTCACCAGGGAGCTTGACCGACGGGTTATGCAAAGACGTCCGTAAAAACATTGGGCGGACCGGTTTGCGTTGAGAGCCCAATCGGCTTAAAGCGTCCGCCGCTTCATTCTTCCGACGGTCCACGTGGTCCACCTGGTAGCCTTTGAAATGACTCTGCGACAATATCCACCTCACGACGATATGCAGCCATGAGTGGGTCCTTTGAATCCCAAGTGCCGACACTGTTGAGCCACTAGGTCCAAGTCATCAAGCACTTAACCCGCTTAGATTCATCTCCTTAGCCATCCGGAGACCATGGAGCAAGGCTTCATACTCAGCTGCATTGTTAGTACAAGGAACATTGCGGAGAACGAATAAAACTTGTCACCTCGTGGGGAAGTTAATCGACTCAAGCCCCCGAGCCTCCAATTGCCTCGGATCCGCAAAATGGATGGTCCAATATGTGTGATCCGCTTTTCTTCGGTGCTTGCAACTCCGCCCAATCATTAATGAAATCCACAAGTGCTTGAGACTTCACCGCCGCCCGAGGCACATACTTCGCATCGCGCGCCCAAGCTCTATAGCCCACTTAGCAATCCGCCGCCGCTTCCGGTTCTATATGATATCGCTTAAAGGAGCAGAATCGACCACCGTGATGGGGTGCCCTTGGAAATACCGCTTCAGCTTCCGGCTTGCCATGAAAACTCCATATACCAGCTTCTGCCAATGCGGATACCTTTGCTTAGATTCGATAAGTACCTTGCTGATATAGTAAACCGGACGTTGAACCGGATGCTCCTTCCCCGCCTCCTTCCGCTTCCACCACAATGGCCACGCTGACCGCCACGCATTAGCAGAACATATAGCCGAAGCGGCTCCTTGTCAATGGGAGCGGCGAGCACAGCGGGTTGGCCAATTGCCGCTTTAAGTCCTCCAACGCTTCGTCGGCCGGACTCTGCATAAACCGTTTTTTCAAAGATCCGGTACAAAGGGATGGCCTTCTCTCCGAGGCGGCCGATAAACCGCTCAACAGCGGTAATCCGCCTGCCAAACGCCGGACATCATTAATACACTTCGTTTAGCCAGGAGGTAATAGCTGTAATCTTCTCCGGATTAGCTTCAATTTCTGTTGGACACGAAAACCCAATAACTTGCTCGCCGAACACCAAAGACACATTTGGCCGGGTTGAGCATCATCTTGTAAACCCGCAGTTGTCAAAGGTTTCCTTCAAATCGCCGCCGCCTCCTTCTCCCTTGATTTGACCACAATATCATCAACATAGGCGTGCACATTACGACCGATCTGTTTATGCGTGCAATTTCGCACACAGCGCTGATAAGTTGCTTGGGCGCTCTTGAGCCCAAAAGGCATAGATACATAGCGAAGGCTCCAAAGGGAGTGATAAATGTCGCCTTCTCCTGGTCCTTAATCGCCATCTTGATCCGATGATACCAGAATATGCATCCAAAAAGCTCAACGCCACAACCCGCAGCGGCATCAATAATCTGGTCAATGCGGGGAGGGCAAAAGGATCTGCCGACAAGCCTTGTTAAGATCTGTGTAATCCACACACATGCGCCAAGTGCCGCTTTTCTTAAGAACCAGCACCGATTCGCAAGCCACTCGATGGAAGACTTCAACGATAAAACCAGCTGCTAAGAGCCCGCCACCTCCTCTCCAATGGCCTTGCGCCTTTCTTCGTTAAACCGGCGGAGAAACCGCTTCACCGGTTTGTACTTGGGATCAACATTAAGAGTGTGCTCAGCGAGTTGCCTCGGTACACCTGGCATGTCAGAAGGCTTCCATGCAAAAATGTCCCGATTCTCACGGATGAACTCGATAAGCGTGCTTTCCTATTTCGGATCCAAGTTGGCACTGATGCTGAACTGCTTGGACGAATCGCCAGGCACGAAGTCAACAAGCTTAGTCTCAGCTGCCGATTTGAATTTTAGGACCGGATCATACTCTGTAGTTGGCTTCTTTAATGGAGTCATGTCCGCCGGATCAACATTGTCCTTATAGTACTTCAGTTCCTCGGTGGCACAAACCGACTCTGCGTAAGCCGCATCTCCTTCCTCGCACTCCAAAGCGATCTTGCGGCTCCCATGAACCGTTATCGTCCCCTTGTGACCCGGCATCTTGAGCTGTAAATAAGTATAACAAGGCCGTGCCATGAACTTGGCATAAGCCGGTCGCCCGAATAGGGCATGATATGGAATTTGGATTTTTTCCACTTCAAACGTCAATGTTTCCGATCTGGAGTCATATTCATCACCAAAGGCCACTTCCAGAGCTATTTTACCAACAGGATATGCTGACTTGCCAGGTACCACACCATGGAACACTGTATTGGACGGTTTGAGATGTTTATCCGTTAGCCCCATATGATGGAAGGTCTCATAGTACAGGATGTTAATGCTGCTCCCTCCATCCATGAGTACCTTGGTGAACTTATAACCTCCCACCTGAGGTGCCACCACTAGGGCTAGCTGACCCGGATTGTCGACCGGGGAGGATGATCCTCTCTACTCCATATGATGGGCTGCTCCGACCAGCGTGAGGTAATGGGGCACGGCGGTTCAACAAAGATTGATCGCCCGCTTCGAACCTTCCGGTCTCGCTTGTCTAAGCTAGTGGTGAAGACATGGTACGCCTAATCGCTCAACTGCTTTGGGTTGCTCGATAACCCGATTGTTGCTGCCGGTGGTTGTAACCACCTTGGCTATTCTGATTGTTCGATTGTTATGTCCGCCGGATTACCATTAAATCCTGAACCGAATTTCTCCACCGTAACCCGCCCGGATCTTGAACCGCCGCCAGAACCTTGATCATACCGGAAAGCATTAGAACTCTTGAACTCCTGCATAATGTAGCAATCCTTCCAGAGGTGGTTTGTTGGCGTCTCCTTCGTCCCATGCTTCGGACGGGGTTGATTCAATAGATAGTTCAAGCGTTCCGGATTGGGATTAGGCGCTCCACTCTGATTCGGCTGTTTACCCTTGCGCCGCTGGCCCTTGTCATGCGCGTTGGTGTTAGCTACAAAGTCTATGTTGCCATTCGCTTTACGCTTGCCTCCACCATTACCTGCCGAATGATGTTGCTGGCCCTTGGAGTTGCTGTTCTTCCTTCCCTTCCCTGTCTCGTCATCGTTAGACTCAGGATCCTTGGTACTATCAGAATCAGCATACTTCACTAAAGCGCCCATGAGAGTGCCCATGTCATTACAAAACCGCTTCATGCGCCCCAACTCAACTTTAAAGGCTTAAACCGCCAGTTGCCCTCCAGGATTAAGATCGCAGAGTCAGCGTTGATCCGATCTGACGAGTGCAAGATTTCCAAAACGCGACGTACCCAATGGGTTGTTGACTCCCCTTCCCCCTGGACACAAGCCGCCAAGTCCACTACGGACATGGGCTGCTTACAGGTGTCTTTGAAATTCTGGATAAACCGGGTCCGCAACTGGGCCCATGAATTGATAGAATTGGGTGGCAAGCTCTTCAACCAAGTACGGGCCGTACCTTCGAGCATCATGGTGAAGTACTTTGCACACGCGGCCTCATCCACATCCAGCATCTCCATGGCCATCTCATAGCTTTCTATCCATGCTTCCGGAGCTAAATCTGCAGTGTAATTTGGCACCTTGCGCGGACCCTTGAAGTCTTTGGGCAAGCGCACATTGCGTAAAGCGGGAACGAGGCAAGGCACCCCCAAAGAGCTAGAGGTCACCCCAGGCTCGAACAAGATGGTCGGACGAACCGGCGTAAGCTGGCAAGCCTGATGTTGTGCTGCTAACTCGGCCTCCATGCGCGCTCGGGCCCGGTCCACCACCTCCTGGGCGTTATCGACACCACCTACCAGGTTGTTGCCACGGGGCGCACCACGCCGTGCATTACTTGATACGGCCGGTTCATCCACGTGTCTGCTATAGCTCCGGCTTGGGCGGGGGGTAGAGTGGATCCGGTCGCGGCTGTACGAGTATGCTTCCTGTTGGACCAAAGCTGTCCTAAGGAGCTCCTTTACCCGGCGCGTCTCTACCGCCTGTGGTGAATCACCTTCAATCGGAATAGCCTCCAGCCGTGCCGCAGCTGCAACAAGGTTATCCATCGGGTTGGAGTAGTGACCCGGAGGTGTTTGCACGGCCTGAGGCACACCGGTGTTATGGCGATAAAGATCTATTAAGCAGGGCTGGACCGGTGCGCCCGTCCCAGGTGCTTCCGCCCGGTTTACCACCGGCGGATTACTGGTTCCCGCTCCGGGGGTGTTGAAGAGGTCTCTTCCTTCGAAAACTGAAGGCAAACGGGATCTGTATTTACTCTTCATGACTTCATGTGACGCGCTCTGATCCAACATGAGCCTATAAGCTCACGCATCTAAAGCGCCCGCTCTGCCATCATCTGGCGCCCACAACTGCTAGATCCGCTTTATCTCGAGTGATTTGTTCCTTCACCTTCGCAATCTTCGCTATGAGCGCCCTGATCCACCGGTTAGCCTCTCGCCATGAGCGCAGCCAACGATCGAACAGATCTCGATAAAACTTGAGCCGGCGGGCGACAGGCCTCCTCGCCCGGCAGCCGCCGCCGCAGCTTGAACCGGCGATCATTGCCGCAGCGAGTCGAGTGAAGCGCTGCTTGTGTACCGCCATGAATATTCCAACTCGGTTGGGCAGATCGAGGGGTCCGGAATATCATCACCATCGAACAGCCCCAATCCGCCATCTTGTAGCTGATATAGAGATTCAGCTCCGGTTGACGACTCGTCGTCAGAGTAGACGACGGTCTCGCCACCAGATTCTGATCCGTCCTCATAACTTCCTCCGTGGATGACTCCCACAAAGGCACGCTTCATGCCCGGTTTAACCTGGGCAGATCTCGTGCGCTGAGCCGTCTCGACGAGGTCGGTGCAGATGTCCGGCTCAGGCCCTGGCTCACCGATCTTGCCGATGAAAACGTGTATGCCACCAAAGGGGACCCGGTATCCGTACTCGATTGAGCCAGCCTCGGGGCCCCATCCTGTGTCGTCGATGTAGAGCTTGCCGCGACTCTTGGTCATCCGGCCCACAGCATAGCCTTCGAGTCCTTCGAACTTGCCCTCCAAGATCATCAAACCATCGTGCGATAGCCCCACGGTGGGCGCCAACTGTCGTGGTTTTGTCACGGCAGATGTCCTCGCAAAAGGACTTAGTCGTGGAGCCATCGCTACGGGTTAACTTGAAGGGGTTAAAGCGGACGCAAGGACACAAGAGTTATACTAGTTCGCCCCTTCGATGAAGGTAAAAGCCTACGCCTAGTTGTGATGGATTGATGTGGTCTCGATGACTAGGAGCAAATAAGCTTTGCCTAGGCCTCGAGTTGTTGTTGTCCGCCTTTGAACTGGCCCCGTCGCCCCTTATATACACGGGTGACGCCCGTCGGTTCAGAGAGTCCCAATCTCCGGTTCATACTCGTATCCGGGTTGGTCTCTCTCTATTCCTAACTTACAATACAAGTTTACATATCAGGCCGGTTTACGGCTATAGGTTCTAAACCGACTACAGGCCTTGGGCCCTTACTTTCATGCTTGGACTTTTACACCGTTGGACTACTGATGAAGTTAACCCGGCCCAGATAGGCCGGTTTACGCCCAGTAGTAATATCCCCAACAGGATTACTCCCGCAAGGGTCAATCACAACAAGTGTTTTATAAAAAAATGCATCTTGATGTTCCGTGCAATGCACGGATCTTGCTAGTACTCCTACACAAGACTAAGTTGGTGATGCTGGTGTGTCTGCCATTCGTCGTTTCTGACCATTAGATCTACATCTAACTATTGTGAGGTAAGTTGTTGCCTTTTCTCACCAACATCCCACTTGTCTACCATTTTGTAGAAAAACCCATAATTAGTATCTTAAAACCAACCACATCCCTCCCTGACCTCACCAAAACAGCCCAAGGAATATATTCTAATTGAAACATAATATATCTCTTGTGACATATGTATATCAAAATTAGAGTGTTTTATACCAAGTTTGTGAATAAGTATTATTCCAATTATGATTCGTTGCAACGGACATGAACATTGCTAGTATTTCCAACCATGCATTTCTTTTCCTAGTAGTCCATAGTTTCGAGTTTTCCATCAAGATATTAGTCACTCATGGTTGATATTTACTTTCAATCATGTACACATATGCACTATGTAACTAGCCTTGCTTATTGGCTTCCAAAGCTTAACTTTCATTCCTACTTACAATATGTAGAGTATTTAACAAAAAACTACCACTTTCAACCAGCCCTAGGAGGAATCTATTGTACAAAAAATCGCAAAAACATACCCAAAATTTCTTAATCCACGCCAAAAACTACCTAGTGCTCCTACCGATTAGGTTCGTTTAAACCCATTTATGAAAGGGTTGGCCCACATGTCCGTGCTGACGAGGCAGCTTAAACCAACACATTTTGTTTGACCGTTAACACGAGGGACCCACATCTGACCTTCTATCCTGTTATTCCCCCTCAAATCATTATTTTTCCTGAACATTACTTCAAACAGTACTGATGCGTGTTCGTTGGTGGCGCCGGTGATGAGCGAGTTGGCTGCCGCTCCGCCGGACGGGCCGACGCCGCGGCCTGCCTCCGCGCACGGGTTGGCAGGCTGGCCCGAGCGTGACTCACGAAGCGAGCAAGCCGCCGCTGGCCTTTGCTCGAGCCAGCTTGGCTGGCCTTAGCGCTGCCCGCGAGCAAGCAAGCCGCCGCCTGCCATGCCAATCTAGCTAGCAAACCTTGCGCATAAGCAGCTGGACGGAGCTATCTTGGCTAGCTAGCGTCATGAAGCGCCGGACGGAGCTGGCATCCGGCTGCCGCAACATGGGCTCCGACCACGGCGGTTTTGACTCTCGCCGGGCGGCGGCGCTGCGTCCCATGGCCAAGGATGACTAGGTGGACGGGCCGGAGGTAGGAGGTCACTCGAGGATTTTTGTTGGTAAGAGCATGTACAATGGTTGATAAGGTAGTCTTATCTTAAGTCTGCCACGTATGCAAGTGGTAGTAGTTTCTTGGCATTTTAGTGCTTTCTTGCATTATTAGAGCAAGTACAATAGATCTGAGTCAGCGGGCTATAAGAAATAAACTACTACTACATGTTGGCTATAAGATGGGCTGTAGATGACGTGGCACTGGCTTATAGCCAGCAGCTGGCTATACTATTAACCAAGCTCTTAGGTGTTTCTTGTAAGGAACAATGTACGTACTACTAGCGACAAAAGGCAATTCTAGGTTGCGTTGTACTCCAACGAGTACTACTAGTGGTCGCGGGAGTGTATACCTCGTTTTGTGGGTTCGATCCTGGCCGAACGCACGGCGGCATTTAAAAAAAATAGTATACTACTACACTTCGCTGCGAGCCAATATTTTACACGGGTAGTTTGAGTTTTGAAGTCAAACGGACGTGCGGCCCCACAATCTGGGTGCACTGGACAACCTAGCCACGTGAACGGGTTTTCCTTCCCAGCATCCCGTGGCTCGCGTGCTCGCCCTAGCCGCACCTCGCTTGCAGCTTCCAGCTAGTAGCATATTTAAACTAGCGCCTCCCAATTAAGCCCGAGGAGCCGGAGAAGCCTGGCGGGGCATTGGAAACTGTGCAATATGGCTTTGTACGTAAAGTGCTCTACTACTACTCTGTAGATTGTGGCGTTGCATGCATGGACTTCACTCCATTATCGGCTCTACTATAAAAGAAATTCCTCTTGATGTGTTTTTTTTGAAACGGAGGCAAAAGCTTTGCTTCATCTCATTCATAAAGAAGGAACTACTAACAAAGTTCGACGAGATCCATTACACCTCCACAAATGGAAGCGAAAAGCCTATTCTCGCTGTATCAAATAACTCAAATGTTCCGCCCCCGCAGTAACCGTCGCTGATAAACAGGCTGCTAGTGTGTGCGTGAGAGGAGCGGCTGAGTAGGCCAGCTACGTGAGAGGAGCGGCTGAATAGAGCACCGAGAGTACCCACTAGGCCACTATGCAGGTGTACTTCCCCTGCATTGATAGTACAATGATGGTTCTAGAGAACAGTAGTACCCTCCACTTAAAACTGTAGCTCCTTGGCAGTGAGATTCAAGAGTTCAAAACTGGTGCACTATACAAGACTAGACTAGAAGTACAGTACATCGCACTACTAGTTGAGAAAAGTAGTACTAGTATCTTTACAATGACGAGTACTCCATCTCCGTCACATAATGTACAACGTTTTTTGACACTAGTTGGCGTGTACAAAAAATGGCAAAAACATACCCAAAATTTCTTAATCCACGCCAAAAACTACTACCTAGTGCCAAAAATTTCTTACTAGTGCTATTATTTACAATATAATGCAATCCCATAATGTTCCATAATGCTAGTACTAGTACTCCATGGTACCAAAAACTACTACCTAGTGCCAAAAATTTCTTACTAGTGCTATTATTTACTAGTGCTATTATTTAGAGTAGTAAATAATAGCCTCACCCCTTCGCTGCGGTTACTACGCTCTTATCTCCTCCTCGCCAGTTCCCCTCCTCCCGAAGAGAAGGCAGTTTGTCGCTGCTCCCATGGATTCGCCAGGCGGTTCTCCTCCTCATCGGGGCTGGGAGACCTTGGACGACGATTCTCTGGGAGAAATAGCACGCCGCTCCGACGTCCTCACCGCCGCAAGACTCGGTGCTTCCTGCACCAACTTTTTCAAGACGCTGCTTAAACAAGCTTGGGAAAAGGCCATGCTTGTTGGTCTTCCATGCGTCCTTGAGGAGAAGGTTTTTCTATGGGACAATTCTTCGAACAGTCCACCGCTCCCTGGCCATGGTTGCACGTTGACTCCGCTAGAGTTGACGACGTTGAGAGGTAGTCGGATTTTGTCTGATGAGCAGGTCAGTAATGGAGTTTGATCATGTAGTACTAAGTTATTCCATTTCCATCCTGTAATTTCTCCGCTGCCCACCGTCTTATATATAGGTCTGGGTCGGTGCCAACGAAGATTGGCTTGCATACCTCCGGCCGGATACCACCAAGATTTTGCACAACATCCACAGCAGTGCGGCCGTTCCGGTAGACCCCTTCTCCACCATTGGGATCGGCCTTCCGGACTGGCCGAGCAAGAATACGTATGATGATGCCTACATGAGATTGAAGAAGATAGCAATTGCGGACCCGCCGACAAAGCGATGCGGTTACGACGATTACTATCTCATCGCGGTGTTCAACATAAGGATTGCCATCAATGCAGGAGGCAGTAACGGTAGAGGCTGGCGCATGTTGGCGGCGGCAGATTTGTACCCCTACACGTTCGAAGACGCCGTGCGCCATCTAGGCCACATCTTCGCGGTGACAAGCCAGGGGACTTGTTTCATCTGGTTGACATCCTACAGTACGGGAGATTACAAATGGAATGCACAAACCATCATTTGCATCCCTAACGGTACTCCATTATTTTGCAGGGACCAGTCATCCCCCGATCAAAATAAGATTGCCGATCCTGGATGTGCATTTGCATCCGCGATTCGGTCTAACCTGGAACCTTGTAGCTGACTTTGGCATATAGGGATCAACTATCTTAGCAGTCGTTACCCATGGTACCACTGATGTGCAACATGGTCACATAATCTACCACGATCGGACCGTCACCATCTACCCAGGTATTCCATTTTTAACCCTCTCGCCTTCTCTTTCATTGTAGTACTAGTAGGAGCACAACATTATTATGCATGGACCTTGACTATGTACGTCACCATGTGTCCAGATCTGGGATGCCGCGTGTACCAGATGAACGGCGCCGAGTTCGACCCCCGTGATGCTACGTGGGTGCCTAGGAACACACTTGGAGAGTACTCGCTTTTCATCGGGGACAGCTACCCCATTGTGGAGCGGATGCCACCTTCCGTGCATGACACGGAAGGCCTGCCGTTCATGAAGAATGGTTGTGTCTTCAGTGCGCACTGCCGGATGAACGACATGCTGGGACACGCTATCCCTGATTTATGCCGCTTCAGCTTGGATGAGTCTCCATCGTGTGGAACCGGACTAGAAAGCTGCGACAATGATTCCCGTTACCCACCGCTATGCATCGTGCCATCCATGAAGAACACCTAGGACTGGAGCCTGGAGGAGGACATGTAGTCCATCTATAACATGTAAGTGGAGTATGGTAATTGTGAACGGTAGCACTGTGAATATATGTAGACTAGTCGTGCACAAATTTATCACATGAGTTGGAGATGAACTTGTGTGGCATACTGGCATTTGTCCTTTAGAATTTATTACTAGTAAATGTGTTATGTGTACGTGCAACTTGTGTGGTTGTTGCACGGGCTCCAACACGCTCTTTGAGAAAAAAAGGTGGCACAGCTTTGGATATACGTGACGTGGCGGCATCATACAGTAGCATCGTTCGCTATAGTTGTACTAGTACACTCCTACTAGGACGACAACTCCTATAAAACCTTGCGCTTGGCTCTTTGCCTCTTCGGGAGGTTCAACAGTTCGTACTCGTGTGAACCTTGCACTTGGCTCTTCGCCTCTTCGGAAGGTCCAACAATGATGATACTACAGTACAATATGCTTCTAGCAATCTAACACCGATTGAACTGCTGCACGTCCACCGCGAGGGCGAGGGCGAGGGAGAGGGAGAGGGCGCTGTAGTCAAAACCCTCTCCTCGTCCTGCGAACCACCGCGTGCGTGGGAGAGGGAGAGGCGTAGTAAGCAAGCTTCTCCTCGTTTGGCGAGTTGACGGGACACATCAAAGCAGTACTAGTACTAGTAGTAGTAGTCCATACTGCGTCCTTTCCGATTAATATGGCTTATTTTGAAACGAGAAAAGTACACTGGCGGTCAACGTATGTAACAATACGCTCTTTAAAGTCACTATATATAGTTTTGCGGCGATTATGCGATCACTAGCTCATCGTAGAGCACCATATTGCACCCTACTGACCGGCCACATAGTCTACGTGGCACTTTGTTGACTGGTTAAATTGTCACCTGGTTTCTGGGTCCCACCGGTCAGTTGGCAGAGCAAAGGAATCAATTAAACAAAACTTTACGCAGGCGCGACACGAGTCCAACCCTTGCGCGCGAACCGCCCTGGCTGTGTATGTGAGTGCATGCACGTGTCCTCCCTCGGTCTTCCAACAAAAAGTGTACTACATGATGTACATCTACACTTCCAATGCATTTAGCCTTTAATCTAAATCGATATTGATTGACTAATGCACCAACTTGTGTTGTAGGTATAGGCTACATGTCTATCCTTAATTACAGCATGCAACACCTTCATTTAATCTTCTTATCTCAATGGTCGCATGCACACATAAGTCTGCTACTTTTGGGCGTTAATTATGGCCTGGTCAATGTGTAAATCTCTAAATGTACAGTCTTTCACGGACGTAGGGAGTAGGTTGAGCACTTGAGCGTGAGTGTGTGTGTTGCGTCGTGTGTTGTGTGCCGCATGGGTGCGTGAGTGTTGCGTGCGTCCATGTGTACGTGTGAGTGTTGCATGTTGCATGCATGCATGCATGCATGCATGGGGCTTACTCCCTCCCATTGTCATGTTCATATTTCAAGCTTCCTCTGTTCCCTCCATATGGTGATACTCCCTCTGTTCCCAAATAGTACGGAGTAAAAGCCTCCCTCTATTCCCAAATACGGAGTATTTGTCTTTCTACAGATTTCAACAAGTGACTAGGTGCGGAGCAAAATGAGTGAAGTGAGCGTAGAGGCATAGGGATACTGTAGAAAGGAAGTCCTCGCGATCCATTTATTCCCCATCTCGGTCAGAGATAACTATTCAACTAGTCTTCACAGTGAAGTGACAATACACGTTGCAGCAGATGGGACACGTAATTAATAAGCTGAACCAGCGTTGGTGTTACTAAATCAGCCTTACCCAAGATCGCCATCATGTTTGCCAAGAGAGCACGCTCAAAATATGCCTCGCACCTCTGTCCTCCATTAACTCGACATATGGGCCCTGTTGTGGTAGACCCACATGTCATCGGTGTAACTATTTACACTCTGAAGGACGGTATATCCTAGTAGTAGTACTAGTAGAATTGAGATTGAATGCACTTTCTTCCCGTCTTACATTCTTCTTCCTCCTCTCTTCTTCTTCCTCCTCTCTTCCCCATCGTCGGCCGCACACCATTTACCCCCGCTCACTGCTTGCACGCCCGCGCCATATTCCTTGGTAGCTCACGCACCATATCCCCCGCCACTTTGCTTTCGCCACACGAGGAGAAGCTTCTTCGCTTCGCCTTGAATCCACTTCCCGATGGCTCCTGTGCACCGAAAACCCCAATGGCGTAACCGATCGACACGCAGAGCCGCGATTGGAATTCCCTCCCGATGTTCTCTTGGAGCAGATCTGAGTCGTATGGACCTACTCAAAGCACCGTCCGTCTGGCCGCATGCTCGGTGTCTTTGTACCGCCTAATCGCTCGCAATGGCGGCTCTTTTCAAGACACCCCTGCTTGTCGATGCCCGATCTCGCAGGTGGCCCATACACCGACTTGACGATCCTCGAAGGTTGTCGTGGTGCCCCTCGACATGCTACCACTACCCGTCCACCGCCCTTCATGCGCGACCACTCCATCGGGCGGGCATGAAGGCCAACTGATCGCCCTCATCCACAAAACCCATAGTCCGTGGCGCCTCGTGGATATCTACACCCAGCGAGATCACCTTCCATCGTTGGATACCGCCGCCATCGAGCCTCGCGCCCGCCGGACACTCCTGCCTACTACGACGAGACGCGTCAAGCTTTTGGCTCGACCTCTATTTGCAGAAAGTTGTAATCTGCGAAGTGCCCACACCATCAGAAGACTACATGGATTACAAGCTCATTGCCTTGTTCAACATGGGATTAGTCTATCTGGAATCCGGTCGCCATACATGGTTATGGCTCATCATCAATCCTGTTGAGGCAACATTTCTATCTGATGCTATAGTGCACGATGGCATCGTTTACGCGGTCGACGCACAGATTGGCTGCCTATACTGGTGGAATCTATCGTCGTGTAATTGTTCTATCTCATCTCATCTTTACCTTATGAATACGATGCCTGTTCATTTGTTACAAATTTAGAATGCATAGCATGTCTATAACCACATCATTGCTATATGTTCCTCTCATTTCCTAGATTTTTATGACCACACATGTTATTGTTAGAGTTGATATGAGAACAATTGGCATCTAATGATTGTTAGAATACATATTATGAGCATAACATCATGATTGCTATATGTTACTCTTGTTTACAAGATTTTTATAACAACGCATGTTATTGCTTAGAGTTGATATGAGAACAGTAGTAGTAAGTGCTATGGTACAATATGAGTAGGCGTTGTCATAGCTGTTTTCCTCTCATTGTTACATGATGTTTGAACCATGACATATTGCTAGAATATGAAAGCCATTGGCTTATTTTTTTTAACTTGGGGTATGATTATGACCATGGCATTGCAATTCTCTGTCTATGATATGTGTCACTATTATAATAATCTTAATTCCACACATACTCTGAACATGATTGTTTATTTTTGTCCTTTTGGTCTCCAATTTGAATTGTTGCAGCAGACGCAAATGCGTTGGCCTTCATGATTCCAGGACCTCGAATCATACCAGCCGATGGGTGGTGGTTTATCGCTTGTTCAGCTGACGGCGGTCATTTGATGCTCATTCGCACGTACCAAATTGACCAAACCATTACATCAAACCACATGCGATACAATGCGTATGCTCGTGACATTGATTGCTATGGCTGCTTCGTTCGAGAAAGATCCCAGCTCCGTTGGGCAAAGCGTATTCAACTGGAGGCGGTTTACAGCCTCGGCAACCACTCCTTGTTCCTCGGGCTCAATTATCCGATCATCCAACCAATCATCAATCATATCACCGGCGATGATTACTGTGCTATGCAACTTCCATTCATGAGGGGGGCTGTGTTTACACATCATACCATGGGTTTCATGAATCACCATATCCGGAGATTCGTCGACACAGCTTGTTGCCAGATAATCTTCACTGTGTGAAAGGCATCAAGCTTCCATGCGATGGATGGCTTTTGCAAACCCGACATGCGGCGATGTGGTTCATGCCAACAACAAATATGCACAACTTGATTCGTGCTGATATCTAGACTGAGCCATGTATTTTGCTGCTGTAGCACGACCCTCTTTTGTTGGATATTATGTACTCTTGTTAGTTTGAAGCACTCCTCTGGTTTGAAGGATAGACACCTTCCTGGGATCAAGTGCATCCTAACTCACCTGTGTAGGATGTACTGATATTGATGATGGAGATGCTGTGCAGAAGCCATATATATCAGTTAGGCTTCAAGGGCGTACTTGTTAGCTAAACCTATGTATAAATTGTGACACTAAATACGACTAGTAAGTAGTACAGTAGCAGTACTAGTATACGTTGGTCAAATTATTCATCATGTCCACACATTGAATTGGCGTGACAACACGCTGCGCGTGAGGTGACACAAGTATCCCGGCGGCGTGTTCGGGTATTCTGGACTTCAGATTTGGAGTACCACTTATCTGTCGAAATCTTTCATCATTCACTTAAAACAGTCGATTGATCATACATTGAGTATCATATAACTGGAATTACCGATGCAAGTCGAAGAAGGATTGGCCCATACTGCCGGCTGGCATCAAGTTCGATCCCACGGATCAGGAGCTGATCGAGCACCTTGAGGCCAAAGTGAGTGCTGACAGCGAGATTTCAGTCTCTCATCGATTTGTTCATACCAACCATCGACGGCGAAAGCACGGCATATGTTACACCCAACCCGAGAAACTTCCAGGTAAGACACCGATCGGCCGTCTACTTGCACAAACATACTCCTTTGTTTATAGCTCTATTTTTATTTTTAGACGCAGACCTGGTGAAGCAATTACAATTTGACAGTTAATAAAAAGTGAAAAAGTGACTGCAACATGCCAAAGATGTTATGAAAATGCCAACTAGGTACACTAAAACCTGTATTCCACAATACTGCAGGTATCACACTGAGTGGCCTAAGGAAGCATTTCTTCCAGCCGCAATTCCTGTATGCTCAAAATGGGCGTGTGGACGCGTCGCAAGATACAATCGGAGTGCGGCATGCACGCGATGTGGCACAAGACCGCCAATACCTTGCCGGTGATGGTCAATGGCCGGCAGACGGGCAGCAAAAAAGGTTCTGGTGCTGCACACCAACAAGAACTTCGACCAGCAGAGGACCAACTGGGTGATGCACCAGTACCACCTCGGGGACCTGGAGCAAGAGAAGGAGCGGGACAAGAGTAAAAAAATTATAAGTTAGTTTGGTATTGGTAGTTGTACTACCTTGTCGTCCAGTAGAAAATCTTGCAGAGGACCAGCCAGCGTTAGTTATGTTTTGTCTACTGGCCTCTGGCCCGCCAGCGTTAGTTATATTTTGTCTTACAACATCCGCAGGTAGTTTTTTTTACTGAATCAAACACACAACCCAGTTCTATTTTCCTCTTGAAACGCATGTCCTACATCCGTTTTCGAATCTCTACCTACAATTTTACTAGTTCATACACATGTATCATCATATTGAAAACACATAAAATTCCCTTTTCATACTTACATCCTTATTTTTGTTGTTTTTTCCCACCCAGCGCTGATTTTTTACCACTGGTTTTCCCTTAAACCAACTAAATTGTCCCACATCTTATTTGCTTACAAAAACAAAACGATTTTTTTGGCAAATCAATAAGTTCTTAAAAAATGTTTATCATTCCGGGATTACAACATTTCGGGCTCCACCCAAATATGCAAAATAAGGTTGGACTTTTTGACCGTGGTCCTGGGCAGAAAATGGGCTGTAATAAATTACTTAAGAATTAGAAAATGGGCTGCAAATTATAAAAAATAGCAAATGGGCTTTATGTTGTCTGCCACAGATTTGGAGGCTGACTTGTGGGCCTACTAAGTTCATGCGTATACAAGGTTTCTCAAAAAGAAACTTAGTCAACAATCGACTCTACCAAATACGTAATCGTTAGATGTCAATCTAACAGCAATTGTGCTTCTTCACCGATCTTCCTGCCCTGACCGCCCATACCAGCGTCGTCGGAACCGCTCGCTCCGCCTCCGTGGCGGCAGTGTTGCCGGAAGGCCTCACGGCCCCATCATACTTGCATCCCTGGCCTGTCTATCCTCTACTCACCCACACCTCCTGTTATTTTCCGGCGACGGCAGCCGAACCAGTCAACCTCAGATTCTCCACCACGTGGGCAGCCACTGCCGTGTCTTCCCCGGCTCCGTGTCATTCCCTTCGTAGGCCTCGCCGTCGTCCACCGTGCTGGTGCTCTCGGCACGGCGTGGTCAACGATGTCCATCCAACGGCCGTAGTGCTTCTTCAACCTCTGGTCTTCTTGCCCCAGCCACCCAAAGCAGCGCCGGTCGTGCCGCATGCTCCTGCCTCCCGTGGCCGGCTGTGCTGCCGCCGAGGCCTCACCGTCCCCATACTACTCCCGCCGCTGGCCAGGCCATCCCTCCACTCACCCACTCCCCATGTTATTCTGCGGCGATGGCAGCCTCACACCGCAGCCGAACCAGTGAACCCTTGTACTCCTCTTCGCGTGGGCATCCACTGCCGCGTCTTCCCTGGCTCCGCGTTGTCCCCTTCCTAGGCCTCGCCATCGTCCACCGCCGTGGTGCTCTCGGCGCGGCGTGGTCAATGTGGTCAACGACCGACTTCCATCGTAAGAGTACTGTACGTGGAGAGGTTGACAGCTGGGTCCACGGCAGCCGCAAGGAAGTGCCTCCTTATTATGTGCAAAATAATTATTCCTCCACCTGACAGCAGGGACCCACCGGACGGGCCACCAGTATTTCGCGGAAAAAACGTTTTCCCCCTAACTGCTGGGACCCACCGGACGGGCCACCGTATTTCGCAAAAAAAAAACGTTTGCCCCTGATTGCTGGGACCCACCGGACGGACCACCGTATTTGACGAAAAAAACGTCCCCCCCCCCCCCGCTGTCAGCTCGGACCCACCGGAAGTGCCTCCTTATTACGCATAGAAAAATGAATACTCTCCCTGCTAGCTGGGACCCACCATGGTGGGAGGCTGACTTGTGGGCCTACTAAGTTGACGAGGATGGAGGGCTTTGTCAACTTAGTCAATATGAACGATTCTAGCTCCAGTGACCGTACGATGTCCATCCAATGGCCGTAGTGCTTCTTCAACCTCTGGTCTTCTTGCTCCAGCCGCCCAAACCAGCGCCGGTCGTGCCTCGTGCTCCCCGCCTCCCGTGGCGTGGCTGCGATCGCGTGGAGGCCTCACCGCCCCTACTACTCCCACCGCTGGCCAGGTCATCCTCTACTCACCCACACCTCCTGTTATTCTCAAGGGCGACGGCAGCCTCACACCGCAGCGAACCGTTGAACCCTCGTACTCCTCTCGCGTGGGCATCAATCGCCGCGTCGTCCCCGCTCCGCGTCGTTCCTTCCTAGGCTCGCCGTCGTCCACCGCCTTGGTGCTCTCGGTGGCGTGGTCAATGTGGTCAACGACGACTTCCATCGGAAGAGTATCAGACGTGGAGAGGCCGATACCGGGTCCATGGCCACAGCCCAGTTTTTTGTGATTTTCCAAGTAAGTCGCTTTGTCAGGCCTGTTGGGCTGCAAATCTTTCAAGACAAGGAGAGCTTCATTCGGCTAGCCGAGAAAATGGCCCATCAGTAATGAGAAATGGGCTGTACATTTTTAAAACACATCAAACCGACAATTAGTTTAAAATATATTTTTTTCATTTCGAGATTTTAAATTACATTAATTTTTATGGGTGGAGTATTTGTTGGATTTTATATTGATATAAGTTTATTTTTAAAATCAGTTTGAATGTGAGTCGAAATTTCAGAATTAAAAACAGTTCGGACGGCACCGAAATATGCAAAATTTCATTAATTTTTTAACCGTGGCCACAATATGGGCTGTAATGCTAACAAAAAGAATATGGGCTCCAAAAAAACCTTAAGAATTAGCAAATGCGCTGTAAATTATTAGAAATAATGGCAGATGGGATGTATGCTGTTTTCCACAGATTTGAGGCTTTCCTAAAAAAAAGGTTGACGCACAAGCAGTGAGTGTTGAATGTCCATCGAACGGCCGTCGTGCTTCTTCAATCTCTGCTCTTCCTGCTCCAGCCGCTCAAACAAGCACCGGCGGACTGCTCGCCTCCCTCCTCATGCCGGTGTCTGCCAAGAGCCTCACCGCCCACCGTACTCCTATCGCTGGCCTAGCCATCCCTCTACTCACCCACACTGCTGTTATTCTCCGCGACGGCAGATGAACCAAGAACCCTCAGACAACGTATTCCCCTCCGCGGGGAAACAAGCGCCAGTCTTCCCTGCCTCCGTGTCATTCCCTTCCTAGGCCTCGCCGTCGTCCACCGCCTCGGTGCTCTCGGCGCAGCTCTGGTCAACGTGGTCAACGAATCGACATGCATCTGAAGTGGACTATATGTGGAGAGGCCGACAGCTGGGTCCACGGCCGCACGCAAGGAAATGCCTCCTTATTACGCCGCAAAATAATGATTCCTCCACCGACATCGGGACCCACCGAAGGGCCTCTCAGATTTCGAAAAAAACATTACCGCCGCTGACAGCTCGGACCCACCAGCTATATCTTCGCACGCAAGGAAGTGCCTCCTTATTACGCACAAAAAAGAATACCCCCTGCTAGCTGGGACCCACCTTGGTGGGCGGCTGACTTGTGGGCCTACTAAGTTGACGGGGACGGAGGGCTTTGTCAACTTACTCAATATGCACGATTCTAGCTCCAGTGACCGTACGATGTCCATCCAACGGCCGTAGTGCTTCTTCAACCTCTGGTCTTCTTGCTCCAGCCGCCCAAACCAGCGCCGGTTGTGCCTCGTGCTCATGCCTCCCGTGGGCGGCTGCGATGCGGCGGAGGCCTCACCGCCCCCTACTACTCCCACCGCTGGCGGGCCATACCTCTACTCACCCACACCCTCGTTATTCTGCGCGGCGGCAGCCCCACACCGCAGCGAACTAGTGAACCTCGTACTTTCTGCGCTGCGGACATCCACCGCCGCGTCTTCCCGGCTCCGCGTCGTCCCTTCCTAGGCCTTGCCATCGCCCACCGCCTGGTGTGCTCGGGCGCGGCATGGTCAACGTGGTCAAGGAGCGGCTTCCATCGGACGTGGATCAGACGTGGAGAGGCCGACACCGGTTCACGGCCGCAGAAGGAAGTGCCTCCTTATTACGTGCAAAATAATTATTCCTCCACCGACAGCGGGACCCACCGACGGGCCACCGATTTACCCCCGACCGCCGGGACCCACCAGCTACATCTTTGCAGCAAGGAAGTGCTCGATACCGGGACCCACCGGTCGAAGCGCACGTGGCGTTGTCATTCTGGTCGCGAACGATATGCGTATATATATCTGGTCGATGTAGAGACGCACACATGTCGTAGTAGAGGCGCCGCGTAGCATGTACACGCACGCACATCGCCAGGTGCAAGAAAGAAAATACGCCACGTATGCATACATACGGGCGGGTCTCGAACGCCTACTCGGCGCATCGATCGCACGCCGTGGCTCGTGTACATGGCTGGGTCGGAACGGAGAAACAACGTCATCGTCGTGTTCATGAGGAGGCAACGGAATGCGTCGTGTTCATGGGGAGGCAACGGAATGCGTCGTGTTCATCAGGAGGCAACGGAATGCGTCGTGTTCATCGGGAGGGCTTGGACAGAACAGGCGATGGAAACGAGGCCTGGCGTACCGTAGAACGGAGGAAACGACCTTGTGTTCGACCGGCCACGTTCGAAACGGGATCCTGTTCATCGGGAGGGGTCTGGCGTACCACAAAACGGAGGAAACGTACCTCCTATGGTCGAAACAGGGGTCCTGTTCATCGGGAGGGGTGTGGTGTACCGCAAAACGGGACTCCACGGGATACTGTTCATCTCCACCGTCGACCCCTTCCAGCCTCCACGAGCTACTGTTCATCCACCGTCGACCTCCTCCGGCCTCCACCTGCGACTATTCATCCACGGGCTCCTGCTCATCTAGCCTCCACCACGCTTACTCCACCGCCATCGCTCAACCAGCCCTCTCCACGGGCTCCTGCTCAGCCACCCTCCACGGGCTCTGCTCATCCCGCCTCCACCATCTACTTTTCATCCTGCCCTCCACGGGGTGGTCCTGTTCATCCAGCCCTCCACGGGGTCCTGTTCATCCAGTCCCAACCGGCTCGATCGATCGGGGTCCTGTTCATCCAGAGGCAACACCACGGGGTCCTATTCATCCACCCCCACCGGGAACTGTTCATCCAACACCCCCACCCCCCCAACACTCACTGTTCATCCAGAGGCAGCATTGATTGGCTTCATTAGCGGCAGAGCGGCGAATCGCCGATCGGGTTCGCTTAACAGCCATCGATCGATTGCTTGGGCTCGAGAACGCGTAGGCTGCAAAGTCAATCGCCGAGTTCGGTTAGAGCCCAACTCCTCGCCGGGTTCGAGATAGAGCCAACGCCGCACACACGCTGCAGCACGTACGAGAAATGCGATCGCCGCCCCGACCTCCCACCGTAACCAGGAACTCCCAAAATTTTCCTCGCCTCGCTTCTACCATGGTTTTTCCGTCATGGACGCCCAAAGAATGTCATGCAGCTGCGTCTCCGGCCCGCCCAGGACGAAAAGCCCATTTTCTGTCATGATCTTTTGTCATAGAAGTAGGAGCCCACCACATCGATGATGATACCGGGTTTTGTCACAATTATCGTCATAGAAGTGTCATATGTATGACAGAAAAATATTCGTTCGGCCCAAAATGTCACAGATGTGTCTTTTTTTTGTAGTGGAGATGGTGATACAAGTGCAATATGGATGGTAGATATAGGTTTTTGTAAACTGAAAATATAAAAACAGCAAGGTAACAAGCGGTAAAAGTGAGCGTAAACAGTATTGCAATGCTAGGAAACAAGGCCTAGGGTTCATACTTTCACTAGTGCAAGTTCTCTCCAAAACATACATCAAGTGAATCACGTGATATCCCATTGTCACCACAGATACGCACGGCAAGACATACATCAAGTGTTCTCAAATCTTTAAAGACTCAATCCGATAAGATAATTGTTGGAAATATGCCCTAGAGGCAATAATAAAAGGATTATTATTATATTTCCTTGTTCGTGATAATTGTCTTTTATTCATGTTATAATTGTATTATCCGGAAATCGTAATACACGTGTGAATAGATAGACCACAACATGTCCCTAGTGAGCCTCTAGTTGACTAGCTCGTTGATCAATAGATAGTCATGGTTTCCTGACTATGGAAATTGGATGTCATTGATAACGGGATCACATCATTAGGAGAATGATGTGATGGACAAGACCCAATCCTAAGCATAGCACAAGATCGTGTAGTTCGTTTTGCTAGAGCTTTTCCAATGTCAAGTATCTTTTCCTTAGACCATGAGATCGTGTAACTCCCGGATACCGTAGGAGTGCTTTGGGTGTACCAAATGTCACAACGTAATCGGGTGACTATAAAGGTTCACTACGGTATCTCTCGAAAGTGTCTTGGGTTGACACGGATCGAGATCGGGATTTGTCACTCCGTACATGTAGAGGTATCACCGGGCCCACTCGGTAGTGCATCATCATAATGAGCTCAAAGTGACCAAGTGTCCGGTCACGGGATCATGCATTACTGATGCAGTAAAGTGACTTGCCGTTAACGAGATTGAACGAGGTATTGGGATACCGACGATCGAATCTCGGGCAAGTAACATACCGATTGACAAAGGGAATAGTATACGGGTTGCTTGAATCTCGACATCGTGGTTCATCCGATGAGATCATCGAGGAGTATGTGGAGCCAACATGGGTATCCAGATCCCGCTGTTGGTTATTGACCGTAGAGCCGTCTCGGTCATGTTCAGATGTCTCCGAACCCGTAGGGTCTACACTTAAGGTTCGGTGATGCTAGGTTGTATGAATATTAGTATGCAGCAAACTGAAAGTTGTTCGAGTCCCGGATGAGATCCCGGACGTCCACGAGGAGTTCCGGAATGGTCCGGAGGTAAAGAATTATATATAGGAAGTGTTGTTTCGCCATCGTGAAAGTTTCGGGTCACCGGTATTGTACCGGGACCACCGAAGGGTCCCGGGTCCACCGGTGGGGCCACCTATCTCAAGGGCCTGTGGGCTGAAGTGGAGAGGAACCAGCCTGGTGGGCTGGTGCGCCCACTTGGGCCCCCTGCCCTAGGGTTGGAAACCCTAGGGTGGGGCGCACCACTGCCTTGGGGCACTCCGCCCCGTCGCCCCCCCAGGAGAGTCAATCTCAGGCGGCGGCCCCACAGGGCCTATATAAGGAGGGGAGGGGGCAGCCGCACCGAGTCTTGGCGCCCCTCCCCTGCTACACCTCTTCCTCCTCCCAGCTTGCTTGGCGAAGCCTGCCGAGTCTCGCTGCATCCACCACCACGCCGTCGTCTTCTGGATCTTCATCAACCTCTCCTTCACCCTTGCTGGATCAAGACGGAGGAGACGTCACGCTAACCGTACGTGTGTTGAACGCGGAGGTGCCGTCCGTTCGGCGCTAGGATCTCCGGTGATTTGGATCACGACGAGAACGACTCCCTCAACCCCATTCTCTTGAATGCTTCCGCACGCGATCTACAAGGGTATGTAGATGCATCTCTCTCTCTCGTTGCTAGATGAACTCATAGATGGATCTTGGTGAACGTAGGAAAATTTTATTTTATGCAACGTTCCCCAACAATAACTTCAAAGGGGAAACTCAATCCATTACAAGAGAGTAGATGGGGAGAAGAAACATAAGATCCAACTATAATAGCAAAGCTCGCGATACATCAAGATCGTGCCAAATCAAGAAGACGAGAGAGAGAGAGAGAGAGAGAGAGAGAGAGAGAGAGAGAGAGATCAAACACATAGCTACTGGTACATACCCTCAGCCCCGAGGGTGAACTACTCCCTCCTCGTCATGGAGAGAGCCGGGATGATGAAGATGGCCACCGGTGAGGGTTCCCCCCTCCGGCAGGGTGCCGGAACAGGGTCCCGATTGACATTTGGTGGCTACAGAGGCTTGCCGCGGTGGAACTCCCGATCTATTCTCGTCTCTGGAAGTTTTAGGGTACGTGGGTATATATGGGTGAAAGAAGTATGTCAGTGGAGCTTCGTGGGGCCCACGAGGCAGGGGGCACGCCCTAGGGGGGGCGCGCCCCCACCCTCTTGGTCACCTCCCTTCTTTCTTGACGTGCACTCCAAGCTTTTCCGGTAGCTTTCCTTCCAAAAATAACTTCTCCAGTTGGTTTCATTCCGTTTCGACTCCGTTTGATATTCCTTCTCTTCGAAACACTGAAATAGGCAAAAAAAAATAGCAATTATGGGCTGGGCCTCCGGTTAATAGGTTAGTCGCAAAAATAATATAAAAGTGGATAATAAAGCCCAATATTGCCCAAAACAGTAGATAATATAGCATGGAACAATAAAAAATTATAGATACATTGGAGACGTATCACATGCATGCTAGGTTAAGTCTCTCCCTCGGTTAGGGTTGATAGTGCTTAGAGGCGACTAACCCCTAGCCTAGAGGTCGAGTGTGAGTCTTTCTGTTCTCTTTGGTTCGCAGGGCACATGGACACTTCTGTTGAGCCACCTGGGAAAAAGAGAAAGAGCTGGCGCTCCGGCCCCGGAAGGCCAAGACTGCCGGGGGCTGAAGATACAAGGATCCAACCATAGCAAGCCAAGGTTGCCAGGGGCTGCGGATTCAGATAAGTCTTTCATCCCCCTATTATGCATTTCCGTATAGAACTGGGACATGTGAAACCTCGTTTGCGTTCTCAAGACCATCGTGCTCCCCCTTTCCTGTACCCAAGAGCTACCTCCTGGGTCAGAATTTGGTCGCAGACGCGGTGGCCAGGAAATACACGAGGGGCCTAACCCTACTTCGCCCCTGCCTACGCCAAAAGCGCGAGAATGGTCGACTGAAGTGGGGTGACGGCAAGGCCTGTTGCCGGGAAACAATGTTTATCTTAGAAATAACAAGGATTCGTCCTTGGCATGGGCCTCGCTCACGCACAAAGAACCCGGCAAACACCCTGTTTCATTAAAAATGTCCCATACAGGTACAGTTCGTACAGAATAAAAAACATGAGCAAGGGGATTACAAGTTTTAAATCTAACATGTGCCCGCAGGCTTACAAACTAAAAAGAGGTGAGAGGCCCATAATCCCTTTCTTGTCCCTCTTCTCAGAAGGTGGAACAAGACAGCAGGAGGGCGAAAGGAGCGCCTAGGTGAGGTGCGAGAAGCAGAAGGCACCAAGAGAGCCTTCCGGTGCCGACGAAGGAGCTGGAAGATGAGGCAACGGCCCGACAATACGCGACGAAGGCGTCGGTGCCCGCGTACTCCGAGTTGACAGCCGCTGCCCGCCTTCTTTGCCTTCTCCGACCCTCCTACGCCAGCCGCCCAAGGAGGTGGTGGGGAACGCGCCGATGGAGAGCTTGACGAGGGAGGCCCTCGGCAGGGCGCGTGGCCGAGGGAGGGGCGGCGTGGTCAGTCGGGGTCCTGCCGCTCGACTCCCTCGTCGTCGTTGTCGCTATCCTCCTCGTCACTCCCGCTCGAGGAGGAATCTTCATCATCGGAGGAGCTCTCCATGCAGGACTTTAGACGAGTTCCAAGATCTCCATAGACCTTGACGGAGAGCAGGCCACCCTCCATTAACTTGAAGTAGAGGACGAGCCCCGCCGTCGGGCTATGGATGCGGGCGAACGTCTTCCATCCACGACGGAGGTACATGACGTGAGGAGCGGGGAAGTCGATGTCGACCCGCGTGCCGCCGCTCCCGCAGCCCCTCATGTGCAGCCTGAGGGTCTGGGGCGGATCGAGCTCCATCTCCTGAGTAAAAGGGATGGGGAGGCGGAGACGATGACGCGGTGGCCGGCGCAGCCTGCTGAAGAACTCGCGGGGCTGGTCCCCGACGTGGCCCTCCATCGCGGGAGGCATCGCTGGTGGAGGCACGGCCATCGCGCCGCCTCGTCCCCCTCTCCCCCGACCGCCGCGGTGACCTCGGCCTCGCCCCCTCCCCCTTCCTCTCGTAGCCGGCTCCGCCACCGCGAGCTCGTGAGAAGGAGGTACGCGCTGTCGAGCGGCGACCCTCTCCCCCACCGTCGAAGGAGCTGCGCCCCTCTCACCATGACGGATGGAAGGAAGAAGCGGAAGTGGAAGATGATGGATGTTGGGAGAATGTGGGGGTGACATCCCCCTCCCCCTCCTTATAAAGAGGCGGGGTCGAGGCGTGGCCACCCCACTCCGCCAATCCAGCCATCGGAGGCGCAAGGAATCAGGACCGACCCGCTGCCCCAATCAGCGACGACCCGGTTTCCCGCCCCCACCGCCTGCCACCTGCATGGAGGACACATGGCGAGCAAGCAGAATCGAGGGGACGGGTGAGGCGACCGTTCCCCGCCCCGTGATCATGGGGCGTGGGCGCCTTGAAGACTGCGACCCGAGACCACCCAGTAAATGAGCCACGCCTCCATGCCTCCCTATTTTTATGGGGAAGGCGCGAGCCGCCTCTTTACCACGATGTGACGCATGCATGCGGGAACCGCCCCATGCATGACCCCCACGTCATGCACAACCCTCCACGTCACGCATTCAACGCGGATCGTGGGGAAACGCAGCGGACGAAGAGTTACTATGGTAAAAATCTGCCCTACCTGCCCGCGCACCATTTTGGGCCTGGCCCAACAACGCGTCGTGCTTATGTGTGGCCCAGGACCGGGGGCTCCTGTCGGTGTACAAAAGTAGGGGCACTCCTTTGTACCCATTTACTTGTGCACGGGCAATCAGAGCCGCACACCGCGGCCACACTAAGTAGGGCAGAGGAGGGGAGCCGGAGAGAAGCCAAAGCCCAAGATGGTCAAGGCAACGCCAAGACCAGAAACACAGGAGAGCAGAGGGGCGAGGTGGACTTCCCCGGCAAGAGCCTTGCCGGGGCAACTTGCCCGATGCCAGCAGAGCAGGCCACCCTTGAGCCCATGGGTTCCAACACTAGCCAACAAACTACATTGGAACCAGGGCTCCAGAGGCGCCTCTGTGGTGGCATGCAGATCTTCGTCAAGATCATGAACACACACGATCAGATGAGTACCAGAAGACGACGACCCTCGGCAGGATCCTAGCCGAGGGGATACACAAGGCCCCCGACAAGCGCCTTGCCAGGGACAACTGCAACACCACGGCAAGACCCTTGCCGGGCCCCCGGCAAGGCCCTTGCCGAGGACATCAACGGGGCCACAGCCAGGCCCGCGCCAGCCAAGACTCCACCGCCGTCCCCAAGCATCTGCTAGATCAACCAGCTAGGCAGGCACCTGCCTGGCGACGGGCGGCCTCTACACCAACTCAGCAAGCACCTGCGTGGTGGCATGCAGATCTTCGTGAAGGCTCCACCATCGCGCCACCTCAGCAGCCTGCCTGCCTACATGGTGCCGCATGCATTGCTGGACTGGGCGTGTGTCGAAGCAAGGCGAGGCGGCGACGGACGGGACGGGCCTCGTTCCCGTCCCCGATAAAGCTAAGGGACACCTAGGCGATGCATTAAATGTGCCTTGTCCTGTAATACGGGCGATAAGCTCGCAGCACTATAGACCTTTCCACCTCCTGTGTGCCACTGTGGCAACCCCTTTTGCCTATAAAAGGAGGCCCAAGGCGACCAGGAGAGGGATTCGGCTCTTTTGGGCAAGTTGCACCCCGTAGCTTGCTCAAGAACACAAGAACACTCAATACATCCACCAAAGTAGGACTAGGGTATTACGCGTCCTCGCGGCCCGAACCTGGGTAAATGATCCGTGTGCTTCCTGTTAGACCTGCTCTTCTCACGACCCCGCGCCCGCCAACCATAGAAGGGATTCCAGTGATCCCATAGGTGTCGTTTCCACCGACACTACAAAATCATATAATCTGGTTATGCTCCATCTTCATCACACAAAGTATTTTATCATGCGCAACCCCAATGACAAGCCAAGCAAAAAAAATTATACTTTTGGTGTTCTCAAACTTTTTCAACTTTCACGCAATACATGAGCGTGAGCCATGGATATAACACTATAGACGGAATAGAATATGGTGGTTGTGGAGAAGACAAAAAGAAGGAGAAAGTCTCACATCAACTAGGCGTATTAACGGGCTATGGAGATGGCCATCAATAGATATCAATGTGAGTGAGTAGGGATTGCCATGCAACGGATGCACTAGAGCTACAAGTGTATGAAAGCTCAAAAAGAAACTAAGTGGGTGTGCATCCAACTTGCTTGCTGATACGTCTCCGTTGTATCTATAATTTTTTATTCTTTCATGCCAATATTATACAACTTTTACATACTTTTGGGAACTTTTTATATGATTTATTGGACTAACCTATTGATCCAGTGCCCAGTGCCAGTTCCTGTTTTCTGCATGTTTTTGTATCGCAGAATATCCATATCAAACGAAGTCCAAATGCAATAAAATTTCACGGTGAATTATTTTGGATTATATGTGTTTTTTGGGAGTTGGAATCTCCGCAAACGGAGTACCACACAGCCCACAAGACACCAGCCCGCTAGAGGCCCCTAGCGCGTGGTGGTGGGTTGTGCCATCCTCAAACGTCGGTTGGAGCTCTACTTCAGGCGCAAGGAAACTTATGTCCGGAAAAAAATCGTGTTAAAATCTCAGCGCAATCGGAGTTACGGATCTCCGGGAATATAAGAAACGGTTTTCGGCCATATCTGGGGCACACGAAATAGAAGAGAACAGATAGGGAGATCCAATCTCGGAGGGGCTCCCGCCCCTCTGCCACCATGGAGACCATGGACCAGAGGGGGAACCCTCCTCCTATCTAGGGGGGGAGGCCAAGGAAGAAGAAGAAGGAGGGGGGCTCTCTCCCCCTCTCTCCCGGTGGTGCCGGAGTGCCACCGGGGCTAGGATCGTGACGGTGAACTACATCAACAATCTTGCTACCGTCAACACCAACTCCCCCCCCCTCCCTATGCAGCGTGTAACACCTCTTCTCCCCGCTGTAATCTCTACTTAAACATGGTGCTCAACTCCATATATTATTTCCCAATGATCTATGGTTATCCTACGATATTTGAGTAGATCCGTTTTGTCCTGTGAGTTAATCGTGATCTTGGTTGGTATGATTGGATGTTTTATTTATGGTGCTGTCCTACGGTGTCCTCCGTTCTCGTGCAAACGTGAGGGGCCCCTCGCTGTAGGGTGTTGCAACATGTTCATGGTTCGCTTATGGTGGGTCGCGAGAGTGACAGAAACTTAAACCCGAGTAGGTCGGGTATGACGTATGGGAATAAAGAGGACATGATACTTAATGCTATGGTTGGGTTTCACGACCTTAATGATCTTTAGTAGTTGCGGATGCTTGTGAGAGTTCCAATCATAAGTGCATATGATACAAGTAGAGAAAGTATGTTAGCTCATGCCTCTCCCTCATATAAAATTACAAGAATGATTATCGGTACTTGTTATTGATTGCCTAGGGACAAATAACTTTCTTGTTGACACAAACCCTTTTACTAAACACCTAACTTTTATTATCTTGCAAAGTACTTCTAGTTTTATTGTTGAAAAGTAGTTCTAGCATCACACCTACAAAATAGTTTCATACTTGTTTCCGGTAAAGCAAATGTCAAGTGTGCGTAGAGTTGTAACGGTGGTCGATAGAACTTGAGGGAATATTTGTTCTACCTTTAGCTCCTCGTTGGGTTCGACACTCTTACTTATCGAAATAGTCTACAATTGATCCCCTATACTTGTGGGTTATCAAGACCTTTTTTTGGCACCGTTGCCGGGGAGCAATAGCGTGGGGTGAATATTCTCCTGTGTGCTTGTTTGCTTTATTACTAAGTAGATTTTATTTTTTGTTCTAAGTTGTTCTCTATCTTTAGTTATGGATATGGAACACGAAACACCAAAAAAATTAGTTGCACTTGCTACGCATGGAGATGGGGAACCTCCTTAAACCGTCGATGCTCGTTATGTAAAAGATATTATGCATTACTTTGATAATCCTAAGAAGACCCCATTGAACTTGATAATGGGAGTAACGTTGGATCAACGTGAATACTTTAAGGATTATCGCTTGACTCAAAAGGGAAAACATTTATGGGATCAAATTGAAATGTTGCAATGGTATGCTTGGAATCTATGCTTGAGATATGATTATACTTGTTGCTCTAAGATTGAGGTTCCACACCTTCCCTATTCATGCGAAGTTAATGATAATGAAACCTTGGCTTCTTATGCTAGAGGTATATATGATTACTATGATGTGGAACGAATAGAAGAATTTGTTGCTTTTAAGGGTGGTTATGAAATTGGATCTTTGTTTGAAAAGTATGAAGCTTTTGATGATGATGTTTATAGACCCGAAAATTTTGCTATACTCAAATATTGCTATGATAATTATAAATACAATTCCGATATTGATGAATTTATTGAGAAAGTCTCCGCTGTCCAAGAAGATACTAACATTTGCAGGAGTCTATGGAAGAAGAAAATGATGAAACTGTGAGCTCATTCGATGAAAAAGATGAGGAGGAGAGCGAAGAACAAAAGGAGGAAGAGCGGATTGATCATCCGTGCCCACCTTCTAATGAGAGTAAGTCTTTATACCATACATTGTTTAATTTCCCTACATTCTTACCGAAGGATGAATGCTATGATAATTGCTATGATCCCGTTGATTCATTTGAAATATCCCTTTTTGATGAACTTGATGCTTGCTATTCCAATATGAATGATGCCTATGGAGATGAACTTGCTATAGTTCCTGATGTTAAGAATGAAATTGTTGCTATTGCACCCGCACATGATAGTCCTATTATCTCTTTGAATTCTCCAAACTACACTATATCAGAGAAGTTTGCTCTTGTTAAGGATTATAATGATGGGTTGCCTTTTACCGTTGCACATGATGATTTTTATGAATATAATATGCATGTGCTTGCTGCTCTTACTTGCAATTATTATGAGAGAGGAACTATATCTCCACCTCTCTATTTTTCCAACACGAAATAATTGCAAGAAACTTCTTATGCTACGTATTGGCCTTTACTTGATGTGCATGAATTGTTCTTGTATGACATGCCGATGCATAGGAAGAGAGTTAGACTTCGTCATTGCATGATATATGTTGCTTTGTGCTCATTACTAAATGTCAAATCATTGTTAATTAAAATTGGCTTTGATATACCTTGGGATCCGGGTGGATCCATTACTTGAGCACTTTATGCCTAGCTTAATGGCTTTAAAGAAAGGGATGGCAAGGAGACAACCCAGAAGTTTTAGAGAGTCATTTATTTATGTTGAGTGCTTTTATAAAGTTAAAAACAAAAAAATTATAGAGGGGAACTTAAAGCTTCACAAAAAGAAAAGTGAAAGTGAGATAGAGTAGTGATTTGCTTTATTATACTAACGGATCTTACCGAACTTTCTGTTGAGTTTTGTGTGGATGAAGTGATCAAAGATCGAGGAGGTCTTGATATGAGGAGAAGGAGGAGAGACAAGAGCTCAAGCTTGGGGATGCCCAAGGGACCCCAAGTAAATATCAAGGAGACTCAAGCATCTAAGCTTGGGGATGCCCCGGATGGCATCCCATCTTTCTTCAACAAGTATCGGTATGTTTTCGGTTTCGTTTCGTTCACAAGATATGTGCAAATCTTGGAGCGTCTTTTGCTTTTAGTTTTCATTTTTATTTTATGCACCATGCTGGTATGAGATAGTCCATGGTTGATTTATAGAATGCTCATTGCACTTCACTTATATCTTTTGAGTATGGCCTTTATAGAATGCTTCAGGTGCTTCACTTATATCATTTGAAGTTTGGATTGCCTGTTTCTCTTCACAAAGAAAACAGTTGTTTGAAGAATGCTCTTTTGCTTCACTTATATTTGTTAGAGCATGATATTTTGTAGAAAGAATTATACTCTCATGTTTCATTATATCTATTTAGAGAGTCAACAGGAATTGGTCAATTGCATGGTTAGTGATAAAATCCTACATAAAACTTATGGATCACTGAATATGATATGTTTAATTCCTTGCAATAGTTTTGCGATATAGAGATGATAATATGTGGGAGGTACTAGTAAACGGTTGTGGTTAGTAAGAATATTGGTGTTAAGGTTTGTGATTCCCGAAGCATGCACGTATAGTCTCTCGTTATGCTATGAAGTTGGAGCATGATTTATTATTGATTGTCTTCCTTATGAGTGGCGGTCGGGAACGAGCGATGGTCTTTTCCTACCAATCTATCCCCCTAGGGGCATGCGTACTACTACTTTGCTTTGAGGGCTAATAAACTTTTGCATTAAGTATATGAGTTATTTATGACTAATGTGAGTCCATGGATTATACGCACTCTTACCTTTTTGCAATTTGCTAGCCTCTACGGTACCGTGCATTGCCCTTTCTCACATCGAGACGTGGTGCAAACTTCGCAGGTGCATCCAAACCCCGTGATATGATACGCTCTATCACACATAAGCCTTATTATATCTTCCTCAAGACAGCCACTGTCGTGGATTTGTCACGGCAGATGTCCTTAGTGTGAGGACTTAGTCGTGAGGCCAACACATCTATGTGGTAGCTGGAGAGGGGTTGAGCGGGACGAGAGATGCAAGGGTTTTACCCAGGTTCGGTCCCTCATGGTGGAGGTAAAAGCCTACATCCTGCTTCATTGATATTGATGATGATGATCACGATTACAAAGGTGCTCTAACTCGAGAGCCATAGACTTGTTTGTCTAACCCTAATCTGTCCAACTCGTGGAACTTCTAAAAACTTGTCCCTCTTGGGGTGCCCTGCCCCTCCTTATATAAGTTGGAGAGGCGGGTTACATGTGGAGTCCTAGTGAGACTAGGACTAGTCTTTCTTTCATTACAAGCCGGATACAAGTCCGGGTCTCGCTTCCTTTTACGGGAAACACTCCTTATGCCCTTCATCTTAAGCCGGCCCACCATAACAAGAGTTGGCCTATCATGAACCGTCCGTTGGGCCACCGGGTCTTGTCGCTCCTCTGACCCGCCTGCCGGGTCACCAATGAGCCGCCAACTCTGGGCGGGTTACTAGTCAGTCGCCGGGTCAGGGCAGGTCACCAGTGAGTCGCCAAGTCCAGCCGGGTCATACATCCGGCCGGGTCACACCGCGGGGTATATCCCTGACATTAGCCCCTAGTTTAATTTGGATTCATCCATGTTAAACTAATCATGCAAAATAAATACAAGAACAAAATTGACAGGTTGTGCTCCGGGTTAAAAGTTTTTCTGAACCGGTACCTGATCATTCTTAAGTCCTTGTCATTTCCTTCTTCTGGAAAGTCCGGGTCAATAGACCAGCTTCACATTCAATTTGCTGACATTGGCTTCTCACAAAAATATTGTGAAGAATAATTCATTTGATTCAGATCCCAATGCTTAACAAAAATATTGGTCTTGAAATACTCATCTGATTTTCAGCCGGCTTGAAGATGTAGAACTTGCGGTTTATCATTGCCAAAATTGTCGGTTTGTAAATATTGATGGAACTGGGTCATAATTGTTGCTAACATCAAGGTTGAAAATGTACCTCCCTTATATGCATATCACTTGTAGCCCCCAAGTCTTAAGAAGGGAGCGTAGTAACAGCTTAAGACTTGCTTCAATATAAATGTTGCAACCTTGAAGAAATCCAGGTTGTTCATCTCAGTCACTAGTCAAAACTGAATATTCCACATATGTAGCCCCCAAGTGCCAGGTTTTCATGCTTGCAGCAAGCTGGGACTTGTAATTGCCTTATGCTCATAAAAACTTCAATTAGTGTAGCCCCCAAGGGCCGGGTCATTATGCAATAATGAGCAGGGACTTTGTAGATATGATCATGTAGATTTGAGCAGTAATTAATAACACCAAATGATGTACCTCCCAAGTTTCAGGTTACCTTTGACAGGAGCAATTAGTAGCCCCAAGGGCCGGCTCATCACAATGTGACGGGTTGGGTCTTTAATAAGGAAAGTTAAAAAAGAATGATCTCGCATTAGCCCCCAAGTGCCAGGGTGCATGCTGGCAGTGACATGGGACTTGTATATTTGATGTAATCTCAACTTGAATAATGTAGCCCACAAGTGCCGGGTCATAAGCCTGCAGCAACTCGGGACTATTCCTTCCATTGTAGAGGAAATCATATCCATTGATAAAATAATAGCCATTGCGCTGAAGCGACTTTGAAAACCTCAATCATAATACTGGTTACTGATAACCATAAAAAATCCAGCCATGTCGGCTATTCAAGGTTTGAATAATATAATCCGGTATGAAAACCACCATCATTCAATATCATCATGACAATCCAGCCAAGTTTGGCTATTAAAGATTTTAATACCTTATCGGTTGATAAGTAAATCTGGGGTTTAAATACTCGGTGGCTCTTGGCCAATGGTGACTTAATGCGCATTCATTGTAAGCCGGAATTTTTATAACCCGGCGGCTTATAGCCTTTGAGAAAATCCAGAATGGATAACCTTTTTGAAACATAAATTTTGATGATGAGCTTGAATTTATATGACATAGTTCTGAAATCCTGGACAGAGTTTAAACAACATATGCCCTGGCGACTTAACGTCAAAAACCAGGGCGGGTAACAACCCAAACATAATATGGTCTTATGCAATTATGGAAAAGACTAGCATTAAGTCCATTCAAGCCTAAACATATTGGCAACTTAAAGTTTAAAAGCCAGGGCGGTTTACCAAGCCCAAAATATTCATACCATTATTGAAAGACATACTTGTAGATCAATACCAAGGAGATACCCTGATAATTATAATCCGGAGACAGTATCAACCCGGAGTCATGAAATATCATCATTTTGATTGCTCAAGGCAAATTATCCCGGTGACTTAAAGTTTGCTATCGGGGCGGTTTATCAAACCCAAAGATGCTCAATTATGAGTCATATAATCAAGGCTACATGGCCTGAATCATTTTAAACCATATGTCAATATGGTACCAAGATGAACCCAAAAATGTTCAAAAAAGGAGAAGCGAGAAAACGAGGCTTTCATAGGCCGCCAAGCCTAAAGCTCTGAGGCTTTCATGGGCCGCCGATCCACTGAGTTAACCTTTTTCACTTTGTGAATACGGCCTCACATGACCGTCGTTTTAACCTTGACAAGTTCAGGATCTATGTAAGATTGACTTGTCAAGAATTGACAAGTTCAGGGTCTATGTAAGATTGATTTGTCAAGAGTTCGGCTTGTCATTTCGGGATTACCCGGGCGGAGTGGCAGACTCTCCAAAGCAGGAGAACCCGGAAGGTTTTGGTGAATACACCTGGTGTTCTGACCCAACTCACAATGGTAGTAACGCTATGTTCTCTTTGGTGAATACACCTATGTTTGAACAGGAAGCCCCCAAGTGCTTTGTGGCGTTGCACCGATCAAGAGGGATATTCACAGCTGTGCTCGATGAGTAGGAAGCCCCCAAGTGACCATATAAAGTGTGGCATTGAGCCGATCAAGAGGGATATTCACAGCTATGCTCAATGAACAGGAAGCCCCAAGTGACCAATAAGATGAGCCAATAAGGCAGGATACCCATGTTTGAACCGCGTATCTTGGCAGCAAGTTCTCTTTGGCAACCTTTAATTTTTCTGAGAACTCGAACTTCGCGAGAGATAAATTCTTCTTGAGCCAGAATTTTAAACCGGATATTGTGAGCTTCAGAGCTTTGTGGGAAACAGATTTCCCTTGAGCCGAAATTTTTTCTGACGGCCTTTTATATTTTCATCAATAGTAGCCTCCGGGGCCGGGTTATTTTTCCCTCCAATGACCTGGAGTTCTTGAATTCACTGAAAACCGGCAACATTTGCTGAGTCATGTCATCAAAGCCCTCGAGTCTTAAGATGACTCAAGGAGTTATCTTGAGATTCTCCATATTTGACCGTGATATAAACCGGTATGAGTCATTCAACAGCTCAGTGATATAATAGTCCCTTTTGCAGTAGACAACTTGTCCTGCATTGGAGAACTTGCAAGACAGAGTAATTGCTCTTTTAAAGAAAGCAATATGTAATATAAAAAATATACTGGATGGATTTCATGTCAGGCCAGAATTTATCCACCGCGGAGTCGATGATCACCACGGTGAAGCTGAAATCAATCATGGCCGAGTCGGCTGCGGGAGCAGACGGATGAGTCGCCCGCGACATTGTAAGCCGTTGCGGACGAGCAAGTTGCCCTCCGCGTCGTAAGCCGGTGCGGACGCGTGAATCGGCCACGAGGGCGGACAGGCGAGTTAATTGCAGGTGCAGTAAACCGCTCGGATGGGCGAGTCAGCCGCATCATGTTGATGTAGCAGAGGCGGTGACTCGCGTACGTGTCGATCAAGTAGCACGGTAGGAACAAGCGCTAGTGCAAAAGTGTTGTTGGCGCGCCCCTGGTGAATTTTTGGATCAGCGCAGACTGATGCTGGATAATGCTGGACAATGTTTGATGTAGTCCGACGAAATATTGTAGATGTTTCGCGTGGACTAATCTGATGTATACTGATAGCGCCTTAATGACCTTGTTTTCTTCATTTCTAAAACTTTGATTCCTGGAGAATTTTGATGGGAGCCGGCCTACAAACTTGTGCCCTTGCATTTTAAAGGCGGGAGCGGCCGCACGAAGACTGATCTGGAGGTGGGTCGCTCGTGCATGTTGAACTCCCCCTTCCCTTTTTTTTCTAAACACCCGGTTTTTTGAATCGCGCGTCTGCTATCTGAATCGCGCGTCGTGGCGGCTCGAAAGATTGTTGGAAGCGACGCAATAAAAAACGCCAGTAAAAACTCTTGAGCTGAATATATCTGCGAGCATAAAATAGGACGAGCAGACAACATATGTTTTGTATAATACTAATTTAATATGCAAAGCAATTTAACGGAGACGAGTGCACCTGATTACATCCGTAGGCAACGACTTTGGATACTCGGATTGCTTCTTCACAGTTGTTTCTTTTCTTTTCCCTCGGGAGATGAGATGTGTGCCTTGGTTGAGGTAGGTAGTAGTAGCAACAGACACACACACATGCGATCCTGGTGCTACTGGCTTCTGGTTGATGTAGTGTTATCATAGTACCCTCCCACGGTACTGAACAGGGTTCGATTCCCCGGTGACTGCTGACCTCGTGCACCAAGGATACATGTACTGACACGGGCCGCCTCTAGCTCTTGAAGGGCCAGGTCAACCGCGGCGGATGGAAGATGGGCCTAGGGACTGAGCAAGGGCGAGGCCAGCCACGGAGGCGAGTGACTCAAGACCGCGGCACGCGCGGCAGAGGTGGAGGCAAGGTTGGTGCGGTGGCTAGCAAGGCGAAACCGATTCCGTGTCCCACATCAAGCTAGTGAGGCGAAACTGAGTCCGTGTCCCACGGTCCCCTCCGGGTCGTGGATTTCCTTCCCTTGGTCTTTTTCTTTTTTTTCACGGGCCAGACTTAACGTATTTGCTGTTTCACATTGACGTGACTTGCTGACTGATTCTTCCTTGGACTAGTACTCCTTCTAGTCTGATTAAACAATTTCTGCCTTCTCATAGAAAACATCAATGACAAAACATCTTTTGGTTCTCCCTGCTGCCGCCGCTATGAATCTTCTCGGGACTCATGTCTATACACAGTTGAATGAGTCCAATTGAGGATTACGCGTGCGCGTTTTTACTATCGGTGACCCAGCGATTCGATAAACAACACACACCCTTGTAAGATAATGAAACCGTGGAGATTGACTTTCTTTTGGTCTTGGCAGATGACGTCCGCAGAGAAAACGACTGTGATACGCTGGATCACGAGATTGTGGCGGTGGACAGATTGCATCCTTTCACCCATCCTTCTTTATTTTTATGATCTTGATTGATGAACTCGAAGACGATATGAACCTTTCTACTCCGGCTCTCCCTTATCCGGTCAAACTGCGAGCTTCTCGATCTCTTGTTGAGATCCCTCCAAGAACTCAACACCACCATGCACGAGCCCCACGGTGGGCGCCAACTGTCGTGGATTTGTCACGACAGATGTCCTTAGTGTGAGCACTTAGTCGTGGGGCCAATGCATCTATGTGGTAGCTAGCTTGAGAGGGGTTGAGCGGGACGAGAGACTCAAGGTTTTTACCCAGGTTCGGCTCGTCATGGTGGAGGTAAATGCCTACATCCTGCTTTATTGATATTGATGATGATGATCACGATCACAAAGGTGCTCTAACTCGAGAGCTATAGACTTGTTTGTCTAACCCTAATATGTCCAACTTGTGGAACTTCTGAAAACTTGTCCCTCTTGGGGTGCCCTGCCCCTCCTTATATAAGTTGGAGGAGCGGGTTACATGTGGAGTCCTAGTAAGACTAGGACTAGTCTTTATTTCATTACAAGCCGGATACAAGTCCGGGTCTCGCTTCCTTTTACGGGAAACACTCCTTATGCCCTTCATCTTAATCCGGCCCACCATAACACGAGCCGACCTTCCATGAACCGCTCGTTGGCCCATTGGGTCTTGTCGCTCCTCTAACCCGCCTGCCGGGTCACCAATGAGCCACCAACTCCAGGCGGGTTATTAGTCAGTCGGGGGGTTCGGGCAGGTCACTAGTGAGTCGCCAAGTCCATCCGGGTCGTACATCCGGCCAGGTCACACCGCGGGGTATATCCCCGACAGCCACCATACCTACCTATTATGGCTTTTCCATGGCCATTCTGAGATATATTGCCATGCAACTTCCACCGCTTCCGTTTGATGACTTGAGCATTCATTGTCATATTGCTTTGCATGATCATATAGCTTACATAGTAGTTGTGGCTCAGCCACCGTTCATCATTTTTCATACATGTTACGCTAGATCATTGCACATCCTGGTACATGCCAGAGGCATTCATATAGAGTCATACTTTGTCATAGGTATCGAGTTGTAATTTTTATTTCTTTTGAGTTATAAGTAAATAGAAGTGTGAGGATCATCATTATTCATTTTTAGACCAGTGCCCCAGTGAGGAAAGGATGATGGAGACTATGATTCCCCCACAAGTCGGGATGAGACTCCACACAATGAGAGAAAAAAAATAAAAAAAGAAAAAAAGAAGAAAAAAGAAAAAGAAAAAGAAAAAGGAAATAAATAAACAAAGTGAGAAGGGGCATTGTTAGTATCCTTTACCACACTTGTGCTTCAAAGTAGCACCATGTTTTTCATATGGAGAGTCTCCTATGTTGTTACTTTCATTTACTTGTGGGAATTTTCCATTATAGGATTAGATGCACACCCACTTAGTTTCCATATTGAGCTTTCATACACTTATAGCTCTTAGTGCATTCGTTACACGACAATCCCTACTCCTCATGTTGATATCAATTGATGGGAATCTCCATAGCCCGTTGGTTAGCTGCATCGATGTGAGACTTTCTACTTTTTGTCTTCTTTATATTTAACCCTATCATCTTACTCTATTCCACCCGTAGTGCTATATCCACGGATTGCCCTCATGTATTGCGTGAAGGTTGAAAAAGCTGAAGCGCGTTAAAAAGTATGAACCAATTGCTCGGCTTGTCATCGGGGTTGTGCATGATAAATACTTTGTGTTAAGAAGACAGAGCATGACAAGACTATATGATTTCGTAGGATAGCTTTCTTTAGCATTGTTATATTGAAAGACATGATCGTTTGTTCGGATGCCTGAGTATTGATGTATTTATGTCAAATTATAGACTATTGCTTTGAATCACTTATGTCTTAATATTCATGCCATGATTAGATATATGATCAAGTTTATGCTAGGTAGCATTCCACATAAAAAATTATCTTTTTTATCATTTACCTACTCGATGACGAGCAAGAATTAAGCTTGGGGATGCTGATATACGTCTCCGTCGTATCTATAATTTTTGATTGTTTCATGCCAATATTATACAACTTTTACATACTTTTGGAAACTTATTATATGATTTATTGGACTAACCTATTGATCCAATGCCCAGTGCCAGTTCATATTTTCTGCATGTTTTTCGTATCGCAGAATATCCATATCAAATGAAGTCCAAATGCAATAAAATTTTACGGAGAATTGTTTTGGAATATATGTGATTTTTGGGAGTTGGAATCACCGCAAACAGAGGCCCACACAGCCCACAAGACACCAGGGCGCGCCAGAGGCCCCTAACGTGTGGTGGTGGGTGTGCCCTCCTCGAACGTTAGTTGGAGCTCTACTTCGGGCGCAAGGAAGCTTATATCCGGAAAAAAACGTGTTAAAATCTCAGCGCAATCGGAGCTACGGATCTCTGGGAATATAAGAAACGGTTTTCGGCCACATCTGAGGAACGCGAAATAGAAGAGAACGGCGAGGGAGATCCAATCTTGGAGGGGTCCCGCCCCTCTGCCGCCATGGAGACCATGGACCAGAGGGGCAACCCTCCTCCCATCTAGGGGGGGGGGGGGCTAGGAAGAAGAAGAAGGAGGGGGGCTCTCTCCCCCTCTCTCCCGGTGGCGCTGGAGTCCCGCCGGGCTAGGACCGTGACAATGATCTACATCAACAATCTTGGTACCGTTAACACCAACTTTCTCCCCCTCTATGCAGTGGTGTAACACCTCTTCTCCCCGCTGTAATCTCTACTTAAACATGGTGCTCAACTCCATATATTATTTCCCAATGATCTATGGTTATCCTATGATGTTTGAGTAGATTTGTTTTGTCCTGTGGGTTAATCGTGATCTTGGTTGGTATGATTGTATGTTTTATTTATGGTGCTGACCTATGGTGCCCTCCGTTCTCGTGCAAACATGAGGGGGCCCGCGCTTTAGGGTGTTGCAATATGTTCATTGTTCACTTATGGTGGGTTGAGAGAGTGACAGAAACTTAAACCCGAGTAGGTGGGGTACGACGTATGGGAATAAAGAGGACTTGATACTTAATGATATGGTTGGGTTTCACGACCTTAATGATCTTTAGTAGTTGTGGATGCTTGCTATAGTTCCAATCATAAGTGCATATGATCCAAGTAGAGAAAGTATGTTAGCTCATGCCTCTCCCTTATATAAAATTACAAGAATGATTACCGGTACTTGTTATCGATTTCCTAGGGACAAATAACTTTCTTGTTGACACAAACCCTTTTCCTAAACACCTAAATTTTATTATATTGCAAAGTACTTCTAGTTTTATTCTAGCAAAGTAGTTCTAGCATCACACCTACAAAATAGTTTCATACTTGTTTCCGGTAAAGCAAACGTCAAGTGTGCGTAGAGTTGTATCTGTGGTCGATAGAACTTGAGGGAATATTTGTTCTACCTTTAGCTCCTCGTTGGGTTCTACACTCTTACTTATCGAAAGAGGCTATAATTGATCCCCTATACTTGTGGGTTATCACTTGCTCACGAAGACCTAGGGCAATTTGAGGAAGGCCATCATTGGAATATACAAGCCAAGTTCTATAATGAAAAATTCCCACTAGTATATGAAAGTGACAAAATAGGAGACTCTCTATCACGAAGAACATGGTGCTACTTTGATGCACAAGTGTGGAAAAAGGATAGTAACATTGTCCCTTCTCTCTTTTGTCTCATTTTTTTGTTTGGGCTTCTCTAGCCTCTTTTATTTTATTTGGGCTTCTTTGGCCTCTTTTATTTTTTATAAAGTATGGAGACTCATCCCAACTTGTGAGGGAATCATAGCTTCCATCATCCTTTCCTCCCATGGGACAATGTTCTAATAATGATGATCATCACACTTTTATTTACTTACAACTCAAGAATTACAACTCGATACTAGAACAAAATATGACTCTATATGAATGCCTCTGGCGGTGTACCGGGATGTGCAATGATCTAGCATAGCAATGACATAAGAAAAGGGCAAGCCATAAAAACATCATGCTAGTTATCTTACGATCATGCAAAGCAATATGACAATGATGGTAAGTGTCATAGTAAAACGGAACGGTGGAAGTTTCATGGTGATGACCCACAAGTATAGGGGATCTATCCTAGTCCTTTCGATAATTAAGTGTCAAACCCAACAAGGAGCAGAAGGAAATGACAAGCGGTTTTCAGCAAGATATTGTCTGCAAGCACTGAAATTATCGGTAACAGATAATTTTGTGATAAGATAATTCGTAACGGGTAACAAGTAACAAGTGTAACAAAGGTGCAGCAAGGTGGCCCAATCCTTTTTGTAGCAAAGGACAAGCCTGGAGGAACTCTTATATAAAGCAAAGCGCTCCTGAGGACACATGGGGATTATTGTCAAGTTAGTTTTCATCATGCTCATATGATTTGCGTTCGTTACTTTGATAATTTGATATGTGGGTGGGCCGGTGCTTGGGTGTTCACTTACTTGGACAAGCCTCCCACTTATGATTAACCCCTCTTGCAAGCATCTGCAACAACGAAAGAAGAATTAAGATAAATCTAACCATAGCATGAAACATGTGGATCCAAATCAGCCCCTTACGAAGCAACACATAAACTAGGGTTTAAGCTTCTGTCACTCTAGCAACCCATCATCTACTTATTACTTCCCAATGCCTTCCCCTAGGAAAATGGTGAAGTGTCATGTAGTCGATGTTCATATATCACCACTAGAGGAAAGACAACATACATCTCATCAAAATATCGAACGAATACCAAATATACATGATTACTTATAACAAGACTTCTCCCATGTCCTCAGCAGCAAACGTAACTACTCGCAAAGCATATTCATGTTCATATCAGAGGATTAATAATTATCATTAAGGATCTTAACATATGATCTTCCACCGAATAAACCAACTAGCATCAACTACAAGGAATAATCAACACTACTAGCAACCACATGTTCCAATCTGAGTTTTGAGACAAAGATCAGATAGAAGAGATGAACTGGCACTTGTACGCGTCGGTGCTATACAAACGGTTTTTAACCCCTTTCCATGATCGCATTTGGAACCATCGCCAAGTGAGTGTGGGCAATAGGGGGGTCCTTCCCACGCGACCCAGAAACCGTCGGGGATAGGCCCTCCTAGGACACAGGCTGGGGCAAAATGAGCTCGTGTGCGATAGGGCGAGGCATCGAAACCCAATTATTTCCATTCATATGTAGATCCCACACGGTGAATCCTATAAAAACATTTCCATTCGTATGTATATCACACACAGTCAATCCAAGGAATACGTTTCCGTTCTTATGTACATCCGACACAGTCAATCCAGGGAAAACGTTTCCGTTCGTATGTATATCACACACAGTCAATCAAAGGAATACGTTTCCGTTCTTATATATGTACATCCCACACAGTCAATCCAGTGAAAATGTTTCCGTTCGTATGTACATCCCACACAGTTCTATGTGTAGGCTCGTGTGTGAAAGGTGTAACTATCACACACGCTCTGCCTTGGTTAACTGTTTGCTTTTATCAACTACATCACACACGATTTGATGAAGAAAACTGTGTGGCATTGGGCTATCCATCACAAGCGCTTTTACTGCTAGAACCGTTTGCAAAGTTCCATGACACATTTAGCAGGTTTATTAGTTTACAATTAATAATTCCATTATTACGCAAATTCACATTTCATATCGAACAACTGTTTGCCAATTTCGTATCAGGCACATAATATATTATAACATCACAGTACGATAGCTACATGAAAACAGCATAATACAACATATAGCTACTCAACTTCATAAGAACAATATTAGAACAATATATGCATTTCCCTAATCGAGATCATTCAGGCTCGTCTTATCCACCTCTGCTTTCAGTTTAGTAAGAACATGTTTTGCACTGGCTAACTGGGAAAGTGCCTCCTCCTTCGCCAGCACCATCTTAGCAAAGTCTGATTTAAAAAATCTGAGCTCATTCTCCACCTTCCTATTTTTATCCTGCATCTTCAAATATTCTTCAGCGTTCACAACACTTTCTCTAAGCCTTCATCTGTTCTCTTCCTCATACATGCTCCAGAGCTTTTCTAGGCACATCTTCAAAGACTGTGGCCACTCTTGATCAACCACTCCAAGTAAGAACACTTCCGTTCATCCTATAATATTCAAAACTAGATCAGTAACAATTGTAGGGGAAATGGGTTTATAGCAACATAGAAAATCACCAATGCTTATTTTGAAAAACTGAAGAAACATGTTAATTATGACATATCTTCTCAAAAAGATCAATGTGCAAATGCATTAATTGCTACTGAGACAACAACCAAATACTGAAACATCAGAAGGTATAATTAACTAAAATAACACTACAAGTTCTTACTCATGTACAATAAATAACAAATTGAACATTTTATGAGGAAGGTAAACATAACTACAACAACATGGCGACAGTGTTTGGATGACAGCAAATTGATACTAACACGTGTGTACATGCACAAATTTAGAAATATAGAACTAATAGCACTAAGGCCGTCCACTATGTATGCCAAAACTGGTGTAAAGACAACTGTTACTACATCTCATACTGGTGTCCTGCACTGGCGAGCCGATGCAGCCGAAAAAAATCAGGGACCCTGACTCCGGAGCACCTAGTTGCTCCGATGCCCAGTTCCTTCGTGCCATAAAGATTTAGTATTTTACTGCTTAGCTGCTCGGATGTGTGTACCAAAGTTGGCTGCACAAACTGCTGAAGCGGTGCCAAATAATTTTCTAATGGCACCGCTGACGAGATGGCAACAATTTTAGATACTAGGTACAAACTGTGACACTGTCTTAGGATCTGTTTGGTTGAAGGTGTGGTATGAATGGGTTGGGACCGTCACAGTGTCTGAATCACATCTAACAAATGATTTGTAACAACGAAAGAGGGTCTAACCTTCTCTGCACATGCCAGAAACTTCCTCCTATTATCCACAGATTCAAACGCAACTAGCTTCACACATGGAGATTGATGGTGACAACGAGCAGATAGATCTTCAGCCACCCCGCTCCATTCGTTGCCACTGATAGTCCTACGGAGCTACAAGAGGAAGAAATGACTCAAGTCAACCGCCGGGTAAAAATCCTTCATTCCAAGTCATAGCCCGAAAGAGAGAAGAGAGGCATACCCGGGTGGTGAACGAGTCGTCACCGGAGGAGGAACCGCTGGAGAGGTCTTTGAAGAAGACCATGGAGACCCTGGTGGTAGGATGCGAGACGGCGAGAGCGAGGAAGCGACTATAGCTTAGGAAGGAAGGAAGGAAGGAGGAAATAGGGGAAATGTGACTTGTGGTCGGGGAGAAAAGGGGGTGGGGAAGGGGGGAGGGGGCGGGGATAGATATTTTGGCGGTAGGCCAAAATTTTGGAAATGTGGCGGGAAACTTTGCGCGTGGTGCCGCCTGACCATTCACTTTGAATGATTGTGTGCATCACAAACGATTCTTCTGCTTTACGCGCATGGGATGAGTTTGATAATTCAAATTTTGGTGGAAATTTCCCCGGGTACGTCATTGCATAATTTAACATCGCTTGCTAATATGGGCACACAAAAGAGCGTACGGCAGACAGACCACACTTACTGAATCAAGCAAATTTAGTAATTAAAAAGAGCATGTTGATCTAAACATTGCTCTAACGAAAGACCAACATTAAAAACAAAGCCTAAGTACACATAATTTTAACAAATCCGCCGCCGCGTCAGCCTGTGCATCGCCGGTGTGAGATGAGACGTCGATGACTTGTCCTGGCGGCATGCCTTTGTTGGTGGACTCCGCGCCCCCCCTGTTGAAGTCGACCGCGTCCTCCTCCTCGTCCTCGGCGCCGCCCTCAATGTTGTAGTACTCGTAGTAGTGGATGCGCCAGAGCTCGCATTGGTACTGCAGCGCCGATTCCTCGATGGACAGACTCTTCTCTACCTCGACCTCGGCCACGCGCAACTCCTCCTCCCGGCGCTCCTCGATCTCCGCCGCCTCCTGCATATCCAGCTCCCGCTCGGCGACCTCATGAGGAAGCAGGTGCTCCATAGCCACCGCCGCCTTTTTGGACGTGGGTTGCATGCTGGAATCCGAGGTGGCCTGGAATATCTTGGCGTGTGCATCCTTGATCTTGGCACGGAAGGCCTCGACCCGGGCCAGGGCGACACCAGCGACACGGACGGCGGCTCGAGCGCTCTCAGCGTTTGCAGCTGCCATGTCGGCTGCCGCAGACGCCCTCTCGACGGAAGCGGTCGCGCTCAATGCAGATGCAGCGGCACTCTCAGCGTAGGCGGTCGCCCTCTCGGCGCAGGCGCGACACTTTGGGGGGACGCGGCCATCGTACGGGCCTTCACGAAGCGTTTCCACGGCATCATCTTTGCATGAAGGGGGTGCGAGAATGGGGATCAGGATTCATGGATTTGGGGTTGCTTAAGCCTTTGGGCAGCATTTAGCCAATGAGCTTAAGTAGGAAGACTTAAATAGACCTAGATATTTTCATCGCAAACGGTTCCTACAAAACAACTATGTGTGATGTTGTAGATATTTTTTATTAGCTGTGAAAGACGAATTTGGAGTAAAGTGGCAACGGATGGTATTTTAAATGTACAAGAAAATTTGTAGTGCTAATACAACTATCATGTCAAATTTTGGAAAATTTCAGGGGTCATTTGACCTTTTAAGACATTTAAGTGATTATCAAGCCATTTAATGACCGTAATTGAAATTTGAACTTCATGTACATGCAATAGCTAACCACAATGGTTTGAAAAGTCTTATTTTGTGTACTTGTGTGCGATTCAATTCCATGTGCAGTAAATTGGAAGGAATTTTCAAACATGTTGGTCTAATGGCTATGCCACAATTAAGCATGGAGTGCCATGGCATTTAAATTCCAAAAAATTTAAAAAAATATCAGAAACACATGAAACTTGGATGATGTAATGTCATGCCACCAAGAAGATGTAGTAAAAATTTTGGCATTTGTGACGAAAGTTTGGACACACACTCCTCACAAACCGGAGCAACTCACTAGAAGGCTCGTGATTCCGAGAGGGAACAATGCATATTTGATGACGAATAGGAGATAGCTTCCTCTTACGGCCTTCAAATTTTTTTCTACGTGTAATGTGCACTAATACAACTGTCATGCGAAAATTTGGAAAATTTCAGGGGTCATTTGACCTTTTGAAGACATTTAAGTGATTTTCTAGCCATTTAATGACCGTAATTAAGATTTGCACTACATCTACATGCAACAGCTAACCATAACGGTTTGAAAAATCATATTTGTGTACTTGTGTGCGAGTTCATTCCATGTGCAGTAAATTAGAAGGAATTTTGAAAGATATTGGTCTCACGACATGGACACATGCATATGTATGCATGGAGTGCCATGGCATTTTAATTACAAAAAATTAAAAAATGATCAGGAAAACATGAAACCTTGCTTGATGTAATGTCATGCCACCAAGATGATGTGGTAAAAAAATCGGCATGTTTGACGAAAGTTTGGACACACACCCCTCACAAACCGGAGCAACTCACTAGAAGGCTCGTGGTTCCGAGAGGGAACAATGCATGTTTGATGACGAACAGGAGATAGCTTCCTCTTACGACCTTCAAAAAATTTCTACGTTGAACATGCACTACTACAACTGTCATGTGAAAATTTGGAAAATTCAAGGGGTCATTTGACCTTTAAAAGACATTTAAGTGATTTTCTAGCTATTTAATGACCGTAATTCAAATTTGAACTACATCTACATGCAACGGCTAACCATAACGGTTTGAAAAATCATATTTGTGTACTTGTGTGCGAGTTAATTCCATGTGCAGTAAATTAGAAGGAATTTTCAAACATATTGGTCTCACGGTATGGAGACATGCATGGAGTGCCATGGCATTTTAATTCCAAAAATATAAAAAATGATCAGAAAAACATGAAACATTGCTTGGTGTAATGTCATGCCACAAAGATGATGTGGTAAAAAAATTGGCTTGTTTGACGAAAGTTTGGACACCCCCCCCTCACAAACCGGAGCAAACTCACTAGAAGGCCCGTTGTTCCGAGAGGGAACAATGCATGTTTGATAACGAACGGGAGATAACTTCCTCTTACAGCCTTCAATTTTAAATACATTTAATGTGCACTAATACAACTTTCATGTGAAAATTTGAAAAACTTCAGGCGTCATTTGACCTATTAAAGACATTTAAGTGATTTTCTAGCCATTTAATGAACGTAATTCAAATTTGAACTACATCTACATGCAACGGCTAACCATAACGGTTTGAAAATCATATTTGTGTACTTGTGTGCGAGTTAATTCCATGTGTAGTAAATTAGAAGGAAGTTTCAAACATATTGGTCTCACGGCATGGACACATGGATGGAAATTAAAAAATGATCAAAAAAACATGAAACCTTGCTTGATGTAATGTCATGCCACCAAGATGATGTGGTAAAAAAATTGGCCTGTTTGACGAAAGTTTGGACACACCCCCCTCACAAACCGGAGCAACTCACTAGAAGGCTCATGGTTCCGAGAGGGAACAATGCATGTTTGATGACGAACGGGAGATAACTTCCTCTTACGGTCTTCAATTTTTTTTCTATATTTAAAGTCCACAAATACAACTGTCATGTGAAAATTTGGAAATTTTCAGGGGACATTTGACCTTTCAAAGACATTAATTTAATTGATTTTCTAGCCATTTAATGACCATAATTCAAATTTGAACTACATCTACATGCAACGGCTAACCATAACGGTTTGGAAAATCATATTTGTGTACTTGTGTACGAGTTAATTCCATGTGCAGTAAATTAGAAGGAATTTTCAAACATATTTGTCTCACGATATGGAGACTTGCATGGAGTGCCATGGCATTTTAATTCCAAAAAATTAAAGAATGATCAGAAAAACACGAAACCTTGCTTGATATAATGTCATGCCAACAAGATGATGTGGTAAAAACATTGGCCTGTTTGATGAAAGTTTGGACACACCCCACTCACAAACCGGAGCAAACTGATTAGAAGGCTCGTGGTTCCGAGAGGGAACAATGCATGTTTGATGACGAACAGGAGATAGCTTCCTCTTACGGCCTTCAAACAATTTCTACGTTTAACGTGCACTACTACAACTGTCATGTGAAAATTTGGAAAATTCTAGGGGTCATTTGACCTTTTAAAGACATTTAAGTGATTTTCTAGCTATTTAATGACCGTAATTCAAATTTGAACTACATCTACATGCAACGGCTAACCAGAACGGTTTGAAAAATCATGTTTGTGTACTTGTGTGCGAGTTAATTCCATGTGCAGTAAATTAGAAGGAATTTTCAAACATATTGGTCTCACGGCATGGAGACATGCATGGAGTGCCATGGCATTTTAATTCCAAAAAAAATAAAAAATTTTCAGAAAAACATGAAACATTACTTGGTGTAATGTCATGCCACAAAGATGATGTGGTAAAAAAATTGGCCTATTTGACGAAACTTTGGACACACACCCCTCACAAACCAGAGCAAACTCACTAGAAGGCACGTTGTTCCGAGAGGGAACAATGCATGTTTGATGACGAACGGGAGATAACTTCCTCTTACGGCCTTCAATTTTTTATACATTTAATGTGCACTAATACAACTTTCATGTGAAAATTTTAAAATTTTCAGGGGTCATTTGACCTGTTAAAAACATTTAAGTGATTTTCTACCCATTTAATGACCGTAATTCAAATTTGAACTACATCTACATGCAACGGCTAACCATAACGGTTTGAAAAATCATATTTGTGTACTTGTGTACGAGTTAATTCCATGTGCAGTAAATTAGAAGGAAGTTTCAAACATATTGGTCTCACGGCATGGACACATGGATGGAAATTAAAAAATGATCAGAAAAACACAAAACCTTGCTTGATGCAATGGCATGCCACCAAGATGATGTGGTAAAAAATTGGCTGTTTGATTTAAAGTTTGGACACACCCCTCACAAACCGAGTAACTCACTAGAAGGCTCATGGTTCCAAGAGGAACAATGCATGTTTGATGACGAATGGGAGATAACTTCCTCTTACGGTCTTCAATTTTTTTCTATATTTAACATCCACTAATACAACTGTCATGTGAAAATTTGGAAATTTTCAGGGGTCATTTGACCTATTAAAGGCATTAATTTAAGTGATTTTCTAGCCATTTAATGACCATAATTCAAATTTTAACTACATCTACATGCAACGGCTAACCATAACGGTTTGGAAAATCATATTTGTGTACTTGTCTTGAGTTAATTCCATGTGCAGTAAATTAGAAGGAATTTTCAAACATATTGGTCTCACGACATGGAGACTTGCATGGAGTGCCATGGCATTTTAATTCCAAAAAATTAAAGAATGATCAGAAAAACACAAAATCTTGCTTCATGTAATGTCATGCCACCAAGATGATGTGGAAAAAAAATTGGCGTGTTTGACGAAAGTTTGGACACACCCCCTCACAAACCGGAGCAAACTCACTAGAAGGCTCGTGGTTCCGAGAGTGAACAATGCATGTTTGATGACGAACAGGAGATAGCTTCCTCTTACGGCCTTCAAAAATATTCTCCGTTTAACATGCACTACTACAACTGTCATGTGAAAATTTGGAAAATTCTAGGGATCATTTGACCTTTTAAAGACAGTTAAGTGATTTTCTAGCTATTTAATGACCGTAATTCAAATTTGAACTACATCTACATGCAACGGCTAACCATAACAGTTTGAAAAATCATATTTGTGTACTTATGTGCGAGTTAATTCCATGTGCAGTAAATTAGAAGGAATTTTCAAACATATTGGTCTCACGGCATGGAGACATGCATGGAGTGCCATGGCATTTTAATTCCAAAAAATAAAAATGATCGAAAAACATGAAACATTGCTTGGTGTAATGTCATGCCACAAAGATGATGTGGTAAAAAATTGGCCTGTTTGACGAAAGTTTGGACACACCCCTCACAAACCGAGCAAATTCACTAGAAGGCCCGTTGTTCCGAGAGGAACAATGCATGTTTGATGACGAACTGGAGATAACTTCCTATTACGGCCTTCAATTTTTTATACATTTAATGTGCACTAATACAACTTTCATGTGAAAATATGATAATTTTCAGGGGTCATTTGACCCTTTAAAGACATTTAAGTGATTTTCTACCCATTTAATGACCGTAATTCAAATTTGAACTACATCTACATGCAACGGCTAACCATAACGGTTTGATAAATCATATTTGTGTACTTGTGTGCGAGTTAATTCCATGTGCGAGAAATTAGAAGGAAGTTTCAAACATATTGGTCTCACGGCATGGACACATGGATGGAAATTAAAAAATGTTCAGAAAAACACGAAACCTTGCTTGATGTAATGTTATGCCACAAAGATGATGTGGTAAAAAAATTGGACTGTTTGACGAAAGTTTGGACACACCCCCCTCACAAACCGGAGCAACTCACTAGAAGGCTCGTGGTTCCAAGAGGGAACAATGCATGTTTGATGACGAATGGTAGATAACTTCCTCTTACGGTCTTCAATTTTTTTCTATATTTAACGTCCACTAATACAACTGTCATGTGAAAATTTGGAAATTTTCAGGGGTCATTTGACCTTTTAAAGACATTAATTTAAGTGATTTTAAAGCCATTTAATGACCATAATTCAAATTTTAACTACATCGACATGCAATGCTAACCATAACGGTTTGGAAAATCATATTTGTGTACTTGTGTGCGAGTTAATTCCATGTGCAGTAAATTAGAAGGAATTTTCAAACATATTGGTCTCACGGCATGGAGACATGCATGGAGTGCCATGGCATTTTAATTCCAAAAAAATAAAAAATGATCAGAAAAAAATGAAACATTGCTTGGTGTAATGTCATGCCACAAAGATGATGTGGTAAAAAAATTGGCATGTTTGACGAAAGTTTGGACACAACCCCTCACAAACCGGAGCAAACTCACTAGTAGGACCGTTGTTCCTAGAGGAACAATGCATGTTTGATGACAAGCGGAGATAACTTCCTCTTACGGCCTTCAATTTTTTATACATTTAATGTGCACTAATACAACTTTCATGTGAAAATTTGAAAATTTTCACGGGTCATTTGACCTTTTAAAGACATTTAAGTGATTTTCTACCCATTTAATGACCGTAATTCAAATTTGAACTACATCTACATGCAACGGCTAACCATAACGGTTTGGAAAATCATATTTGTGTACTTGTGTGCGAGTTAATTCCATGTGCAGTAAATTAGAAGGAAGTTTCAAACATATTGGTCTCACGGCATGGACACATGGATGGAAATTAAAAAATGATCAGAAAAACACAAAACCTTGCTTGATGCAATGGCATACCACCAAGATGATGTGGTAAAAAAATTGGCCTGTTTGACGAAAGTTTGGACACACCCCCCTCACAAACCAGAGTAACTCACTAGAAGGCTCATGGTTCCAAGAGGGAACAATGCATGTTTGATGACGAATGGGAGATAACTTCCTCTTACGGTCTTCAATTTTTTTCTATATTTAACATCCACTAATACAACTGTCATGTGAAAATTTGGAAATTTTCAAGGGTCATTTGACCTTTTAAAGGCATTAATTTAAGTGATTTTCTAGCCATTTAATGACCATAATTCAAATTTTAACTACATCTACATGCAACGGCTAACCATAACGGTTTGGAAAATCATATTTGTGTACTTGTGCGCGAGTTAATTCCATGTGCAGTAAATTAGAAGGAATTTTCAAACATATTGGTCTCACGGCATGGAGACTTGCATGGAGTGCCATGGCATTTTAATTCCAAAAAATTAAAGAATGATCAGAAAAACATGAAATCTTGCTTCATGTAATGTCATGCCACCAAGATGATGTGGAAAAAAAATTGGCCTGTTTGACGAAAGTTTGGACACACCCCCTCACAAACCGGAGCAAACTCACTAGAAGGCTCGTGGTTCCGAGAGTGAACAATGCATGTTTGATGACGAACAGGAGATAGCTACCTCTTACGGCCTTCAAAAATATTCTCCGTTTAACATGCACTACTACAACTGTCATGTGAAAATTTGGAAAATTCTAGGGATCATTTGACCTTTTAAAGACAGTTAAGTGATTTTCTAGCTATTTAATGACCGTAATTAAAATTTGAACTACATCTACATGCAACGGCTAACCATAACAGTTTGAAAAATCATATTTGTGTACTTATGTGCGAGTTAATTCCATGTGCAGTAAATTAGAAGGAATTTTCAAACATATTGGTCTCACGGCATGGAGACATGCATGGAGTGCCATGGCATTTTAATTCCAAAAAAATAAAAAATGATCAGAAAAACATGAAACATTGCTTGGTGTAATGTCATGCCACAAAGATGATGTGGTAAAAAAATTGGCCTGTTTGACGAAAGTTTGGACACACCCCCCTCACAAACCGGAGCAAATTCACTAGAAGGCCCGTTGTTCCGAGAGGGAACAATGCATGTTTGATGACGAACTGGAGATAACTTCCTTTTACGGCCTTCAATTTTTTATACATTTAATGTGCACTAATACAACTTTCATGTGAAAATATGATAATTTTCAGGGGTCATTTGACCCTTTAAAGACATTTAAGTGATTTTCTACCCATTTAATGACCGTAATTCAAATTTGAACTACATCTACATGCAACGGCTAACCATAACGGTTTGATAAATCATATTTGTGTACTTGTGTGCGAGTTAATTCCATGTGCAGTAAATTAGAAGGAAGTTTCAAACATATTGGTCTCACGGCATGGACACATGGATGGAAATTAAAAAATGTTCAGAAAAACACGAAACCTTGCTTGATGTAATGTCATGCCACAAAGATGATGTGGTAAAAAAATTGGACTGTTTGACGAAAGTTTGGACACACCCCCCTCACAAACCGGAGCAACTCACTAGAAGGCTCGTGGTTCCAAGAGGGAACAATGCATGCTTGATGACGAATGGTAGATAACTTCCTCTTACGGTCTTCAATTTTTTTCTATATTTAACGTCCACTAATACAACTGTCATGTGAAAATTTGGAAATTTTCAGGGGTCATTTGACCTTTTAAAGACATTAATTTAAGTGATTTTAAAGCCATTTAATGACCATAATCAAATTTTAACTACATCGACATGCAATGCTAACCATAACGGTTTGGAAAATCATATTTGTGTACTTGTGTGCGAGTTAATTCCATGTGCAGTAAATTAGAAGGAATTTTCAAACATATTGGTCTCACGGCATGGAGACATGCATGGAGTGCCATGGCATTTTAATTCCAAAAAAATAAAAAATGATCAGAAAAAAATGAAACATTGCTTGGTGTAATGTCATGCCACAAAGATGATGTGGTATAAAAATTGGCATGTTTGACGAAAGTTTGGACACAACCCCCTCACAAACCGGAGCAAACTCACTAGTAGGACCGTTGTTCCTAGAGGGAACAATGCATGTTTGATGACAAACGGGAGATAACTTCCTCTTACGGCCTTCAATTTTTTATACATTTAATGTGCACTAATACAACTTTCATGTGAAAATTTGAAAATTTTCACGGGTCATTTGACCTTTTAAAGACATTTAAGTGATTTTCTACCCATTTAATGACCGTAATTCAAATTTGAACTACATCTACATGCAACGGCTAACCATAACGGTTTGGAAAATCATATTTGTGTACTTGTGTGAGTTAATTCCATGTGCAGTAAATTAGAAGGAAGTTTCAAACATATTGGTCTCCCGGCATGGACACATAGATGGAAATTAAAAAATGATCAGAAAAACACGAAACCTTGCTTGATGTAATGTCATGCCACCAAGATGATGTGGTAAAAAATTGGTCATTTGACGAAAGTTTAGACACCCCCCACAAACCGGAGCAACTCACTAGAAGGCTCGTGTTTCCAAGAGGGAACAATGCATGTTTGATGATGAATGGGAGATAACTTCCTCTTCTGTCTTCAATTTTTTCTATATTTAACGTCCACTAATACAAATATCATGTGAAAATTTGGAAATTTTCAGGGTTATTGACCTTTTAAAGACATTAATTTAAGTGATATTCTAGCCATTTAATGACCATAATTCAAATTTTAACTACATCTACATGCAACGGCTAACCATAACGGTTTGGAAAATCATATTTGTGTACTTGTGTGCGAGTTAATTCCATGTGCAGTAAATTAGAAGGAATTTTCAAACATATTGGTCTCACGGCATGGAGACATGCATGGAGTGCCATGGCATTTTAATTCCAAAAAAATAAAAAATGATCAGAAAAACATGAAACATTGCTTTGTGTAATGTCATGCCACAATGATGATGTGGTAAAAAAATTGGCATGTTTGACGAAAGTTTGGACACACCCCCCTCACAAACCGGAGCAAACTCACTAGAAGGCCCGTTGTTCCGAGAGGGAACAATGCATGTTTGATGACGAACGGGAGATAACTTCCTTTTACGGCCTTCAATTTTTTGTACATTTAATGTGCACTAATACAACTTTCATGTGAAAATTTTAAAAATTTCAGCGGTCATTTGACCTTTAAAAGACATTTAAGTGATTTTCTAGCCATTTAGTGACCGTAATTCAAATTTGAACTACATCTACATGCAACGGCTAACCATAACGGTTTGAAAAATCATATTTGTGTACTTGTGTGCGAGTTAATTCCATGTGTAGTAAATTAGAAGGAAGTTTCAAACATATTGGTCTCACGGCATGGACACATGGATGGAAATTAAAAAATGATCAGAAAAACACGAAATTTTGCTTGATGTAATGTCATGCCACCAAGATGATGTGGTAAAAAATTAGGCCTGTTTGACGAAAGTTTTGACACACCCCCCTCACAAACCGGAGCAACTCACTAGAAGGCTCATGGTTCCGAGAGGGAACAATGCATGTTTGATGATGAACGGGAGATAACTTTCTCTTACGGTCTTAAATTTGTTTTCTAAATTTAACGTCCACTAATACAACTGTCATGTGAAAATTTGGAAATTTTCACGGGTCATTTGACCTTTTAAAGACATTAACTTAAGTGATTTTCTAGCCATTTAATGACCATAATTCAAATTTGAACTACATCTACATGCAATGCCTAACCATAACGGTTTGGAAAATCATATTTGTGTACTTGTGTGCGAGTTAATTCCATGTGCAGTAAATTAGAAGGAATTTTCAAACATATTGGTCTCACGGCATGGAGACATGCATGGAGTGCCATGGCATTTTAATTCCAAAAAAATAAAAAATGATCAGAAAAAAATGAAACATTGCTTGGTGTAATGTCATGCCACAAAGATGATGTGGTAAAAAAATTGGCATGTTTGACGAAAGTTTGGACACAACCCCCTCACAAACCGGAGCAAACTCACTAGTAGGACCGTTGTTCCTAGAGGGAACAATGCATGTTTGATGACAAACGGGAGATAACTTCCTCTTACGGCCTTCAATTTTTTATACATTTAATGTGCACTAATACAACTTTCATGTGAAAATTTGAAAATTTTCACGGGTCATTTGACCTTTTAAAGACATTTAAGTGATTTTCTACCCATTTAATGACCGTAATTCAAATTTGAACTACATCTACATGCAACGGCTAACCATAACGGTTTGGAAAATCATATTTGTGTACTTGTGTGCGAGTTAATTCCATGTGCAGTAAATTAGAAGGAAGTTTCAAACATATTGGTCTCCCGGCATGGACACATAGATGGAAATTAAAAAATGATCAGAAAAACACGAAACCTTGCTTGATGTAATGTCATGCCACCAAGATGATGTGGTAAAAAAATTGGTCTGTTTGACGAAAGTTTAGACACCCCCTCACAAACCGGAGCAACTCACTAGAAGGCTCGTGTTTCCAAGAGGGAACAATGCATGTTTGATGATGAATGGGAGATAACTTCCTCTTACTGTCTTCAATTTTTTTCTATATTTAACGTCCACTAATACAAATATCATGTGAAAATTTGGAAATTTTCAGGGGTTATTTGACCTTTTAAAGACATTAATTTAAGTGATATTCTAGCCATTTAATGACCATAATTCAAATTTTAACTACATCTACATGCAACGGCTAACCATAACGGTTTGGAAAATCATATTTGTGTACTTGTGTGCGAGTTAATTCCATGTGCAGTAAATTAGAAGGAATTTTCAAACATATTGGTCTCACGGCATGGAGACATGCATGGAGTGCCATGGCATTTTAATTCCAAAAAAATAAAAAATGATCAGAAAAACATGAAACATTGCTTTGTGTAATGTCATGCCACAATGATGATGTGGTAAAAAAATTGGCATGTTTGACGAAAGTTTGGACACACCCCCCTCACAAACCGGAGCAAACTCACTAGAAGGCCCGTTGTTCCGAGAGGGAACAATGCATGTTTGATGACGAATGGGAGATAACTTCCTTTTACGGCCTTCAATTTTTTGTACATTTAATGTGCACTAATACAACTTTCATGTGAAAATTTTAAAAATTTCAGCGGTCATTTGACCTTTAAAAGACATTTAAGTGATTTTCTAGCCATTTAGTGACCGTAATTCAAATTTGAACTACATCTACATGCAACGGCTAACCATAACGGTTTGAAAAATCATATTTGTGTACTTGTGTGCGAGTTAATTCCATGTGTAGTAAATTAGAAGGAAGTTTCAAACATATTGGTCTCACGGCATGGACACATGGATGGAAATTAAAAATGATCGAAAAACACGAAATTTTGCTTGATGTAATGTCATGCCACCAAGATGATGTGGTAAAAAATTAGGCCTGTTTGACGAAAGTTTTGACACACCCCCCTCACAAACCGGAGCAACTCACTAGAAGGCTCATGGTTCCGAGAGGGAACAATGCATGTTTGATGATGAACGGGAGATAACTTTCTCTTACGGTCTTAAATTTGTTTTCTAAATTTAACGTCCACTAATACAATGTCATGTGAAAATTTGGAAATTTTCACGGGTCATTGACCTTTTAAAGACATTAACTTAAGTGATTTTCTAGCCATTTAATGACCATAATTCAAATTTTAACTACATCTACATGCAACGGCTAACCATAACGGTTTGGAAAATCATATTTGTGTACTTGTGTGAGTTAATTCCATGTGCAGTAAATTAGAAGGAATTTTCAAACATATTGGTCTCACGGCATGGAGACATGCATGGAGTGCCATGGCATTTTAATTCCAAAAAAATAAAAAATGATCAGAAAAACATGAAACATTGCTTTGTGTAATGTCATGCCACAATGATGATGTGGTAAAAAAATTGGCATGTTTGACGAAAGTTTGGACACACCCCCCTCACAAACCGGAGCAAACTCACTAGAAGGCCCGTTGTTCCGAGAGGGAACAATGCATGTTTGATGACGAATGGGAGATAACTTCCTTTTACGGCCTTCAATTTTTTGTACATTTAATGTGCACTAATACAACTTTCATGTGAAAATTTTAAAAATTTCAGCGGTCATTTGACCTTTAAAAGACATTTAAGTGATTTTCTAGCCATTTAGTGACCGTAATTCAAATTTGAACTACATCTACATGCAACGGCTAACCATAACGGTTTGAAAAATCATATTTGTGTACTTGTGTGAGTTAATTCCATGTGTAGTAAATTAGAAGGAAGTTTCAAACATATTGGTCTCACGGCATGGACACATGGATGGAAATTAAAAAATGATCAGAAAAACACGAAATTTTGCTTGATGTAATGTCATGCCACCAAGATGATGTGGTAAAAAATTAGGCCTGTTTGACGAAAGTTTTGACACACCCCCCTCACAAACCGGAGCAACTCACTAGAAGGCTCATGGTTCCGAGAGGGAACAATGCATGTTTGATGATGAACGGGAGATAACTTTCTCTTACGGTCTTAAATTTGTTTTCTAAATTTAACGTCCACTAATACAACTGTCATGTGAAAATTTGGAAATTTTCACGGGTCATTTGACCTTTTAAAGACATTAACTTAAGTGATTTTCTAGCCATTTAATGACCATAATTCAAATTTGAACTACATCTACATGCAATGCCTAACCATAACGGTTTGGAAAATCATATTTGTGTACTTGTGTGCGAGTTAATTCCATGTGCAGTAAATTAGAAGGAATTTTCAAACATATTGGTCTCACGGCATGGAGACTTGCATGGAGTGCCATGGCATTTTAATTCCAAAAAATTAAAGAATGATCAGAAAAACACAAAACCTTGCTTGATGTAATGTCATGCCACCAAGATGATGTGGTAAAAAAATTGGCCTGTTTGACGAAAGTTTGGACACACACCCCTTACAAACCGGAGCAACTCACTAGAAGGCTCGTGGTTTCAAGAGGGAACAATGCATGTTTCATGACGAATGGGAGATATCTTCCTCTTACGGTCTTCAATTTTTTTTCTATATTTAACGTCCACTCATACAACTGTCATGTGAAAATTTGGAAATTTTCAGGGGTCATTTGACCATTTAAAGACATTAATTTAAGTGATTTTTTAGCCATTTAATGACCATAATTCAAATTTGAACTACATCTACATGCAACGGCTAACAACAACGGTTTGGAAAATCATATTTGTGTACTTGTGTGTGAGTTAATTCCATGTGCACTAAATTAGAAGGAATTTTCAAACGTATTGGTCTCACGGCATGGAGACTTGCATGGAGTGCCATGGCATTTTAATTCCAAAAAATTGAAGAATGATCTGAAAAACACGAAACCTTGCTTGATGTAATGTCATGCCACCAAGATGATGTGGTAAAAGAATTGGCCTGTTTGACGAAAGTTTGGACACACCCCCTCACAAACCGGAGCAAACTCACTAGAAGGCTCGTGGTTCCGAGAGGGAACAATGCATGTTTGATGATGAACAGGTGATAGCTTCCTCTTACGGCCATCAAAAAAAATTCTACATTTAACGTGCACTACTACAACTGTCATGTGAAAATTTGGAAAATTCTAGGGGTCATTTGACATTTTAAAGACATTTAAGTGATTTTCTAGCTATTTAATGACCGTAATTCAAATTTAAACTACATCTACATGCAACGGCTAACCATAACGGTATGAAAAATCATATTTGTGTACTTGTGTGCGAGTTAACTCCATGTGCAGTAAATTAGAAGGAATTTTCAAACATATTGGTCTCACGGCATGGAGACATGCATGGAGTACCATGGCATTTTAATTCCAAAAAAATAAAAAATGATCAGAAAAACATGAAACATTGCTTGGTGTAATGTCATGCCACAAAGATAATGTGGTAAAAAAATTGGCCAGTTTGACGAAAGTTTGGACACACCCCCCTCACAAACCGGAGCAAACTCACTAGAAGGCCCGTTGTTCCGAGAGGGAACAATGCATGTTTGATGACGAACGGGAGATAACTTCCTCTTATGACCTTCAATTTTTTATACATTTAATGTGCACCAATACAAATTTCATGTGAAAATTTTAAAAATTTCAGGGGTCATTTGACCTTTTAAAGACATTTAAGTGATTTTCTACCCATTTAATGACCATAATTCAAATTTGAACTACATCTACATGCAACGGCTAACCATAAGGTTTGAAAAATCATATTTGTGTACTTGTGTGTGAGTTAATTCCATGTGCAGTAAATTAGAAGGAAGTTTCAAACATATTGGTCTCACGGCATGGACACATGGATGGAAATTAATAAATGATCAGAAAAACACGAAACCTTGCTTGATGTAATATCATGCCACCAAGATGATGTGGTAAAAAAATTGGCCTGTTTGACGAAACTTTGGACACACCCCCCTCAAAAACCGGAGCAACTCACTAGAAGGCTCGTGGTTCCGAGAGGGAACAATGCATGTTTGATGACGAACGAGAGATAACTTCCTCTTACGGTCTTCAATTTGTTTTCTATATTTAACTTCCACTAATACAACTGTCATGTAAAAATTTGGAAATTTTCAGGGGTTATTTGACTTTTTAAAGACATTAATTTAAGTGATTTTCTAGGCATTTAATGACCATAATTCAAATTTTAACTACATCTACATGCAACGGCTAACCATAACGGTTTGGAAAATCATATTTGTGTACTTGTCTGCGAGTTAATTTCATGTGCAGTAAATTAGAAGGAATTTTCAAACGTATTGGTCTCACGGCATGGAGACTTGCATGGAGTGCCATGGCATTTTAATTCCAAAAAATTAAAGAATGATCAGAAAAACACGAAACCTTGCTTGATGTAATGTCATGCCTCCAAGATGATGTGGTAAAAAAATTGGCCAGTTTGACGAAAGTTTGGACACACCCCCTCACAAACCGGAGCAAACTCACTAGAAGGCTCGTGGTTCCAAGAGGGAACAATGCATGTTTGATGACGAACAGGAGATAGCTTCCTCTTACGGCCTTTAAAAAATTTCTACGTTTAACGTGCACTACTAGAGCTGTCATGTGAAAATTTGGAAAATTCTAGAGGTCATTTGACCTTTTAAAGACATTTAAGTGATTTTCTAGCTATTTAATGACCGTAATTCAAATTTGAACTACATCTACATGCATCGGCTAACCATAACGGTTTGAAAAATCATATTTGTGTACTTGTGTGCGAGTTAATTCCATGTGCAGTAAATTAGAAGGAATTTTCAAACATATTGGTCTCATGGCATGGAGACATGCATGGAGTTCCATGGCATTTTAATTCCAAAAAAATAAAAAAATGATCAGAAAAACATGAAACATTGCTTGGTGTAATGTCATGCCACAAAGATTATGTGGTAAAAAAATTGGCCTGTTCAAAAATATTTCATATTAAAATATAAGAGAGGAGATAATATGACTTCTCCAAAATAAAGGGAATATTGGAGGAAAAACATTAAAATAAAATAAAATAGTATTTTTGGAATTTTATTGCAATTTTATTTGAATTAGAAAAATATGCATTTTACAAAATTGCATTTTAGGGCCATGAAAATGTTCACTTTGTTCTAAATATTTTATTTAGACGGTGAAAATTTGTTTTTGTATTTTTAGATTTTTATTTTTTTTCTAGGATTTTTCCAGTGAATTCTATTTTAAAAAAAGAAAAAAATGCTTCAGACCGACTGGGCCGAAAGCCCAGCCGGCCCATTACGTCGCGTCGTCCCCGACCCCGGGAGGACTCCGCCTCCCGCACGTGCCGCCGGCCGCCGTTGCCGACTCGGGCTCCCTTCCCCTCCCCAAGCCGACCCCGCCCCGCCCCCTATATATGCCGAGCTGCCGCCGCCCTCCACCACCTCGCCCGCCCGCCCCTCAGACACAATGAAGAAGACCGCAGCCGCCGTCGCCGATTACATGTCGCCGCTGCTTGCCGCCCAGCCCGCCGCTTCCCGCCGTCGCCGTAGCTCCCAGCCACGAAGCCCCGCGAGCCGCCGTCGCCGGAGCCGCCGCCGTTCCGATCCGATCCGGCCGCCGTTCAGTTTTTTTGGTTTTTAGGTAAAAACCTCGGTTTTCTTAAAAACCCTAGATCTATTGGTTTTTTTAATAGATTAGTTCGGTCATTTAGCGGACGTTCGTCCGTACGTTCATTTTAATGAATGCTATTCGTCGGTTAGCCGCAGACAGCGAACGTTCGCTCGTTAGCCTGTTCGTCTCGTTTTACTTTTTCAAGGTTTTTCCACGATTATTTTCGATCGTGATTTCTGCCCTAATCTTCGTTTTAGTTTATCTTTTCGCTCATTTATCCAAATCGGGTGAAACAAGCACCTAGATCTTCGTCTCAAAGCCCTCTTTCTGTTTAACCAACTTGAACAAGATTTTGGTACTGTAAAATTTGACTTTAGTCCAGATTAGTAAATGGATCTTATTTCTTCCATAGTTTGAGTTTCGTTGCTCCGTTCGATTTGATTCTTTTTGCAAACCGGAGTTCTTCAGTTGAACGTTCTGGTTAGATCTTATTTGAGCTTTACCCGTGCATCTTTGCTTGATTGCTTATGTATGCTATTGTTTGTTTGCGATAGAATTCCCGGAGTGCGAAGCGTGCTACTACGAGTCACTAGGTTTTGCGGATCGTCAGCAAGACAAGATCACACTTTGATCACATCCCTTTACTACCCAGTTTTTATGCATTAGTTGCAACCCTCAAACATTGCATGAGTAGGATTGATAACATGTGGGTTTTGGGAAGTACTTGATGAGGTAGGAACCTATTGTCTTGCATTCAACCCCTGGGAGTTACTACGTTATGCTTATACTGCTATGCTATGCTCATAGACGTGGATTGGTTGAGTGTATTTATGACAAATGTGAGATTGTTAATTGATGGTTAACTTAAGGTGGCTACTTAAATACACATCTGGGTGGATTAGTTGGGGCACCCTGGAGCACCCAGTGGTTTGCCCGGGCACCTGGAGAATCCAGTGTTGTCCTAGGATATCCCAGAGGACCTGTGTGATCATCCTATGGTTCGCCACCCAGGCTCAAAGGGATCATAAGATTATTCATGCTAGAATCTTCCGTGTGAAGCCACAAGCTATTATGGTCTCTAACATAGTTGAGTGAGTTGCATGACCTCTTCCAGTGGTAGGCTAGCAGATGTAGGGGATGTAGGTTGGTACTGTCTACCCAGGGTTAGAGTTATTGCTTCTAAAAGACTGTGTCTCGGTCATCCATTTCTCAAACACCATGTAGTGCGAGAAAATCCAACGGAGGAGATTGGGTCTTGTGGGGAAAAGTGCGCAAACCTCTGCAGAGTGTATAAACTAATCGTGGTTAGCCGTGTCCCCGGTTATGGACATCTTGAGTATCTGGTACTTGAATTATTGATTTGATCTCATCACTCTAAACTAATTTGTTGGGTTGATAATGACTACTTTAATTGGGATTGAGTTGGAGGAACCTTCTCAATGATGTTTCAACCACCATGATAGTTAAATAAAATCTATTCTTTGTTGTAGGGAAAAATTGGCTTTTCGCAAAACATTATAACCTTAGAGCCTCCACCAGCCATATATGCATGTAGTGATAACATTTATCTGTTCATTGCTCTACTGTGTTATATTGCCAGCATATTCCATGTGCTGACCTGTTTTTGGGCTGCAACGTATCATGTTGCAGACTTTTCAGACGAGGAGTAAGGTGCGCTAGGTCGTTTGTCATGCACTCAGCTATGTTGTTGGAGTTGATGGACTCACTGCTTATTCCAAGCCTTCCGCTGTTATCTTATTTAGATGGCCTTAAGCCATATTTATTGTAATAAGTTCTCTTCCGAGACCTTCGATGTAATAAGTGTGTGATTGCTACTCTGTTATAAATCCATTCGAGTACTGTGTGTGTCAGCATTACCGATCCAGGGATGACACTGAGCACATAGACTTGACCATCTGAGATCGGGTCGCTACAAAAGCGCAAAGTTATGACGATATCCAAGGCAATGATTATGAATATAGGCATCACGTCTGTGTCAAGTAGACCGGCTCCTGCCTACATCTGCTACTATTACTCTAGACATCGACCGCTATCCAGCATGCATCTAGAGTAGTTCATAAGAACGGAGTAACGCCTTAAGTAAGATGACATGAGGTAGAGGGATAAACTCAAGCAATATGATGAAAACCCCATCTTTTTCCCTTGATGGCAACAATACAATACGTGCCTCGCTACCCGTACTTTGTCACTGGGTGACTACACCGCAAGATTGAACCCACAACTAAGCACCTCTCCCATTGCAATAAGAACCAATCTAGTTGGCCAAACAAAACCGATAATTCAAAGAGAAATACAAGGATATTTAATCATGCATAAAAGAGTTCAGAAAAGACTCAAATAATATTCATAGATAATCTGATCATAAATCCACAATTCGTCGGATCTCGACAAACACACCGCAATAGAATATTACATCGGATATAACTCCAAGAACATCGAGGAGAACACTGTATTGAAGATCAAAGAGAGAGAATAAGCCATCTAGCTACTAGCGATGGACCCGTAGGTCTGTGGTAAACTACTCACGCTTCATTGGAAGGGCAGCAAGGTTGATGTAGATGCCCTCCATTGTCGAATCCCCCTCCGGCAGGGTGCCGGAAAAGGCCCCAAGATGGGATATCACGGGAACGGAGGCTTGCGGCGGCGGAAAAGTATTTTGGTGGACGCTTCTGTTGGTTTGGGAATATTTGGGAATTTATAGTGCAAGAATTAGGGTTGGAGGACACCCGAGGGGCCCACAAGGCCTTAGGGCGCGCCCCTAGGGCGCGCCTAGGGGGCTTGTGGCATCCTCGGCCATCTTCTTACCCCCTCTCCAAGCTCCGTGGATGTCTTCTAGTCTAAGAAAAATCATCATAAAGTTTTATTCCGTTTGGACTCCGTTTGATATTCCTTTTCTGTAAAACTCAAAAACAAGGAAAAAACAGAAACTGGCACTAGGCTCTAGGTTAATAGGTTAGTCCCAAAAATAATATAAAGTAGCATATTAATGCATATAAAACATCCAAAACAGATAATTTAATAGCATGGAACAATAAAAAATTATAGATACGTTGGAGACGTATCAATCCCTCCGCTGGGCGCCACCTCTGACTCGTCGTCGATTCGCTCGCCCTTGAACCCCTACGGCCTCCTCGACCTTGTCGTCGGCACCGCGGTGAGGTCCCCTTTCATTCCTCCCTCTCCCCCCTATCGAATCCACGCTGTTTGTGTTGTCTCCCAGAGCGCCCGAGGTCAAGGCGGCCTCGCGGTTGTCACAGCTTTGCCGACGCACCCGCGAGCCCTAGTCGCGTCTGGCCGCGCCCTGTGCCTGCTCGCGCCTGCTCATGCGCCCCTAGCCACATAAGTCTGCATCGACCGCAGCCATTGTTGCCCCTGTGCACTACTGCATCACTTCTCGCTGCTTGTTGTTGCTGCTCCCTGCTCCTTCGCTCCGCTCCTGCCCCCACCATGCAAATCCCTTGGCTACGCCCGCCTTTGCCGCCCACTGCCGCCAGCTGCCCGGCTCACCGTGTCCGAGCCACCACTGTCGCGAGCGTTCACCATGGCCACCGACCCTGTGCATACCCGCGCCCCTAGTCTCCTTAGCTCGATGCGCGCCTTCACCCCATCCCGTAGCCACTCTTCACGCGCCAAGTGGTCGCCAAAGTGGCACGGCCGAGCCACGCCGCCGCTCTCTAGTTTTGCCGGAGTGCATAGCCAGCATGCGGGCCCTCTGCTTAAAACTACCCATGCCACTAACATATGGCCCCATCTCTATAACTATAGATTAGGCGCTAATCTAACTACTAATTAGCCACTAATAGGCAGGCCCCTGGTTAAATAACCTTTTAGTTCAGTTTGAGGCAATGACAGTGTGTCCCACATCAATTAACCTGATTAAAATGAACTAATAAACTCATTTAAAACTATGTCAATGATAGTGGCGCCCCACCTGTCGTATTTGACCAGTCAACGGTCATCCCAGTTGACTGCTGGCTGGATGTTGACTGGATCAACTGGCCCATAGCCTGGTGCTTTTAGCAATTTCTCTTTTAATTTCGAATTAATAATAAATTCAGAAAATGAATAAAACTTTGAAAAATCATAGAAAAAAATCTATAACTCGAATGAAAATAATTTATATATTAAAATTAATTAGAAAAAGAAGATGAATCCGAATATGCTATCCACACACATGTCACATGTATCTAACACTACAAACATGGAACCTTCCCCTCCGGTTCATCTCTCCGATAACTCCCTAAAACCGGGAAAATATTCCGAGATATTTTCCCGCTCCGTCGGTAACGCTTAGCACTGCATTAGGTCACCCCTAACATGGCATATTTCCATGTCATGCATCGTGGTGCATTTGTTTGCTCTATATTTATTGTTTCTTCCCCCTCTTGTCTCCGGTAGACCACGAGACCGACGCGGCTCCCGAGTACGACCACACTCCTAACGACCAACCCCTTTCAGTAGAGCTTCCAAGCAAGCAAAACCCCCTGGATCATTCCTATATCACCCATTCTTTCTCGCCCGTGCTTGCATTCTATTTTGCTACTGTATTTTGATAGATCCTATTCTGATGCATAGCCCACTTTTGTAACCTGTTGTTGTTGCTTTACCTGTTATCATATATGCTTAGTGTAGGTTGATTAGTGACCCCTCACCCTTGTCCTTGTCGCCCCGCTTTGTTGCCGATGACTCGATAGATGTGATCGACGTCCAGAGACCGACACATCACCGGCACCCCCCTTAGTTGTACGACTCTGTAAAACTATTATCGAGTGCGAAGAGTGATACCTCGTATCGCAACCCTGATGATATCTCTGTAATGTAGCTAATCGATCATGGATTACGGAGGGTGATTCCTCATTCACCACTCCCGATGATGACTCTGTCGTGCAACACCTCAAGTGTGAACCCTTCGAGGGTGATTCCTCCAAGGTCACCTTGACGGTTACAAAGAATAGGAATCCATCAAGGGTGATTCCTAAGATTCCCCCTTGATGTTATGGACACATGGATACCTTGACTTTTACCTCAGTCCCTTGTTAAATGTCGGGTCGACTTAAGGGGTACTTGTGAGAGTTATTGAAGTCGGGTTGACCATGACGGTATCCGCGAGGTAATGACGCAGCACGGTCAGGCAGGCAGAGACCACCCTAGAGAGGGAGGGGCCTGGCCCTTGTCGTAAGTCCGTGAGACGGGGTGACAGGATCACTGTTTGTTTCCGTGACCTCCCAATACACTAATGGATTTGGGTATGTGATCTAAGTTGGGCTACATGCCCTTACACACTAACCACCATGCGGGATAAGTTATGGGCACTCGGCGTCGTACAATTCTCCTGAAAGCTCTAGAGACGTCACAGTTGAGCGGCACGCGCCCGGGCGGTCCGTGTAAGCACTTGCTTTGTATAAAGAGGTAGCCAGGACTGGTCCCGGCTGTCCTCAGAATGCACAGGAGTGCTTTGGACGACAGGCCCATGACCCCTTCGCACTTAGGATTTAGACCGGCGTGTGACGTCTCTAGAGAGCCTAGTTAGGACTATGGCATGTTGATCAGCCGAGGCCAGGCATGTCCCAATAAAGTGTGTTCGGTTGGATTTAATCGAGCGTGTTGGGTAATATGGTGCACCCCTTCCAGGAAGTAATCTATTTGAATAGTCGTGTCCATGGTAACAAGATGCTTGGACTTGTATCCTGATCTACTACAACTAGAACTGGATACTATTGTGATACTTAACTGTTTTACTACTCCGGGATCACTTTCTCGCTGGGTAGTCGAGAAAGGATCTCCGGGTGTTGATGATGAATACATGATACTAAATATTATATGTAAACTCATCTCCCCCTTATTATGGCATTTCTGCAGTATAGTCCAAAGATATAGCCCCATTCCTTTGACACCAATGCATATTTAGCATAGCTCTGATGTAAGTCTTGCGAGTACTTTGGATGAGTATTCACGGTTGCTTTGCTACCTCTTTTCTTCTTCCTGGATGTTGCGATCAGATGATGGAGCCCAGGAGCCAGAGGATGCCGAGCTTGGCTACTATGTGGAGACCGCTAACCAGGAGTAGTTCGGAGGTCCCAGGCAGGAGGCCTATGCCTTCCGATCTAGAGTTATTGTTTGTTTTTGCCTTCTTAAGGCACCTTTGTATTTGTATAAAGTCAGACCTAACTCTTGATGTAATTTCGGGTCTTGCGACCCTAGCTTGTAATTCATGAGATTTATGTTTATCCTTTGTGTCGTGGAGTTGTGTTGTGATATATTCCCTTGAGTCTATGATCTTGATCATGCATGTTCGCGTGTACGATTAGTGCACGGTCGAGGCGGGGGCGTCACAAGTTGGTGTCGGTGTACTTAAGTTTGGGCCCTTTAGCACCCCATACTTGTGCACGGGAAGTCGTAGCCCCACGCGCGGCGAGGCATGAAGAGGGCGATCAAGGATAAAAACGAGATACAAGGCGAAGAGAAGCGGCCAAGCCAGAGACCAGAGAACAGAGAACGAGCTGGACCCCCGGCAAGGGCTTGCGAGACCCCGGCAAGATCCTTGTCGGGACAACTTACAGAGCATTAAGAAGAGCACCACCCTTGAGGCTGAGAGCTCTGACACCATCGACAATGTTAAGGCCCAGACCCAGGGGCGCGCGCGTAGTGGCGTGCAGATCTTTGTGAAGGCCAGAAGACAAAGTACCCAGCAAGATCCTTGTCAAGGACGTCTGTGAGGCCCCGGCAAGATCCTTGCCGGGGACATCGGCAAGACCCCGCCACCCCGTCACCACTCCAGCGTAGTGGCCAGCCTGCCAGCCTGGCAAGCACCTGCGTGGTGGCATGCAGATCTTCATGAAGATCCTGCCACCTCCCCAACGCAAAGCTGGCCAGCCAACTTGGCACTACATGCCTCATCGGCATGGACGCGTGTCGAGATAGGGTGGGGCGGCGACGGATGGGACAGGTTCTATTTCCGTCCCCGATAAAGCTGAAGGGCACGTAAGCAGCACATTTATGGCATTTGTCCTAAGACACCGATGCTAAACATAAACACTGTAGCTACTTTACACCTCATGTATGCCGTTGTGGCAGCCCCTTGGACATATAAAAGGAGGCCCGCGGCGTACTGGACGAGGATTCGGACTTTTGAACCTCTTGGCCCAGCTCGCATGCACAGCAGCTAGCCAAAGCTCAAGAACACAAAATATACACTCAAGCAAGACTAGGGTTTTACGCTTCCGAGCCGCCCGAACCTGGGTAAAAATCCATAGTGTTGATCATTAGATCTGCTCTTTTCTCTACCCCTCTTCCCTGCCAAACCGTAGAAGGGACCCGCGTGGTCCCGTAGGTGTCGTTCTCCCTAACATCTTTGGCGCGCTAGGCAGGAGTGGAGAGTTCTACAAACTTGATCTAGCGGTTAGCACGTCGTTTCCTCGATCACCATGGCTCCCAAGAAGGGGATCACGGCGATCGGTTCATCTGGAGGCGATCCACCCGTGCCAGCACGGACGGGCGACATGGTAGACGCGGATGATAGTGGAGGTGTGGCTCGCGACCATCCACGACACTCTGGCAATCGAAGCCAGGAGAGCAGCGTCATTCGTGCCCAAGACGACGAGCCTCACGCCGCCGCGTCCAAGAACGGAGCCGTGCCGCCTACGGGTGGCGCGGGGACCTCCAAGGGTAGAGTCGGGCTGCCTACGGGCGACGCGGCAACCTCCAAGACACCCCCGCCCGGTGCCCGCGCCGCGGTCCTCTCAGGTCGTGCGCGACGAGCAGCACCGCGACGTTGCTGACCTCAGGTGCCGCCGGGGGAAGAGCCCTCTGCATCATTCTTGAGATGCGCAGGGCTGACATGCACACCAAGATGCTGGTCAAGACGGCGCATGGCCGCGGAACCGTGACGGTGCTCCTTCTAACATGGTTAGAAGTCCGAGCACCTCCCGTTCCTCGCGCTTGTGGCTACCACCTACGCCAGCGGAAGCATTAGCGCGAGTACAACTACTCCTCGACTTCCCTCCTGCTGTGGAGAAGCAAGAAGAGTGGAGGGCTGCTATCCAGAGCCTTATTGGCCATAAAGATCAATACCAGGAGGCATGCCCCTTGCGGCGTCGGTCCACCAAGTCGGCGAGTGCCGACGGCGGAAGGGCCGGAGGCGACGCAACCACGGTGCACTCCCCTCCACCACGACAACAACGGTCGCCAGCTCGGTGGGTCGACGCCCGTGATGATGGATCCACAGCTTCGTCAGATCCACGAGCTCGTTGCGACCAACTTCAAGTTCTTCGAGAGCGGGTTAAAGAGGACGATCGAACTACCTCGAGCGGCGACGGGAAGCACGCCATCAGTCTGATAGCCGTGCATGGCCCATGCGTACAGGCCTGCACCGGGGGATTCTGGTGACCTGCCATACGAGGTAGGTTGTCCAGCTTTTACCCGTGAGTTGCGGCAGTTCCAGTGGCCCACTAGCCGCAAGTTCAAACCTGAGGTCCTGGAGAAGTACGATGGCAAGACCCATCCATCCAAGTTCCTGAGCATATACACCATTGCGATGCAAGCTGCCGGGGCTCGGGACGGCAAGGTGCTCGCCAACTACTTCATGTTGGTGCTCAAACCCAACGTTAGGTCATGGTTGATGCACCTTCCATCTCCTCTTGGTCGGACCTGTGCCTCGAGTTTGTTGGCGCCTTTACCAGAGGCCATCAAGCTCCTGGCCAGGCAAGTGATTTGCATCTCATCCCCCAGAACGATGGTGAATCCTTGCGCAAGTACATACAGAGATTCATTCGTTTGCAGTACAACATCCCAGATGTTCATCCTGCCGCAGTCATCAGCGTGTTCCATCAGAACATGCACAACCGCAAGATGCGTGAAGAGCTGGCCATGAACAAGGTTAGGGATGTTGCCGAACTGTATGTTCTGGCCGACAGATGTGCTCGTGCTGAAGAAGGAAGGAAGTACCCCGGCAAAGATGCCGACATGGGAAGCGATTCTGGAGACGAAGACGTTGTCGCCTCGGCAAAGAAGGGCCGACGATGCAATAAGAAGCGTAGGGGCAATACCGTGCTTGTCGTCGAGGAATCCGGCAATCCCGGCACCGCCAAGAAGGCTAAGGTAGACAACCCCGGCAAGGAAGTTGCCCGGTGTGCTGCCTGCCAGGACTTGGCGGCCGCCGACAAGTCAGAGGGCTCCGACAAGCAATATTGCAAGATCCATCGCACCAAGGGCCATGACCCCCAAAACTGCCAGCAAGTTGAGCAGCTTGTGGAGAGCCAGAGAGCTCAGTATGAAATATGGGACAAGGAGAAGGGCCAGGATGGTGCTGAGGAGTCTGCCAAGAAGCGCGGTGGCCGAGGGGGGCGTCGCGGCAAGGAAAAGCAACAAGAGAGGCCCGCTCGAGGCCGTGACAAGAAAGAGGGGAATGATGACCACGAAGAGGACGACGAGTCCAACGACCAATAATTTCAAAGGGCCACACAAGCCATGTGTATCGATGGTGGCGCCTCGTTGCATTCCTCTCACCGCCAACTTAAACAGTGGGCGCGCGAGATCAATGCGACAGAGCCATCGGTCGACGCCCAAAGGCCACTAAAATGGTCCAACACGCATATCATTTTCGACGCCGAGGATCACCCTGACCACACAACTGCGGGTGGGTTCTTGCCATTGTTGGTTTCCCAACAATTCGCAACCTCAGGGTGACGAAAATGCTAGTGGATGGCGAGGCCGGTCTGAACTTGATCTCGCCCCAAGCGATTAAGGGGTTGCAAATCCCCAAGGGAGATCTCAAGGAGATGGGCACGTTTCAAGGGATCAATCCAGGGAGAAGCTAGCCCAACGGTAGGATCATGTTACCAGTTACATTTGGTGGTGAGCTGAACTATAGGACAGAGAAGATCGTTTTTTTATGTAGCTAAGATCTCGTTGCCGTATAAAGGGATCCTTGGCCGTCGAGCATCATCATGCTGAAGATGCCCGGCCGGATGAGCATCATCACCGTCGGGTCCGACAGGAAGGATGCGCTCATCTGTGCCGATCAGCTCTACCGGTAGGCGGTGGTGGCGCCTGCCATCAATGCACTTGCTCCTGCCATTGGAGCCCCTGAGAGGAAGAAGACCGGCAAGACCTCAGTCACCGGCAAGGCTTCTGGCCCCGGCCAAGCCTCTTGCACCCACTCCGGCAAACGCGCCTCCTCAGAGTGCGGCGTTCCCGTTGACGACGTGCCAGAGAGCTCCATCGACAAGAGCAAGAAATCCAAGGCTGCACCACCGGAGACCAAGAAGGTGGCCTGTCAAGGAGGACGGCACGGGCGGAGCTTTTACTATAAGCTCCACCCTCGACAACAGATAGGAAAGCGCGCTCGTCGCCTTCCTGCGGGCGAATGTCGATGTGTTTGCATGGCAAGCATCTGACATCCCCGGCGTTCCCATGGAGGTGATTGAGCACCACCTTGCTGTCTGTCCTCATGCGCGGCCCGCCAAGCAGAAGGTCAGGAAGCAAGCTTTGGAGAGGCAAGAATTCATCATCGAGGAGATTAGGAAGTTGGAAGCTGCAAGTTTGGTCAGAGGAGTGCACCACCCAACATGGTTGGCTAATCCAGTGGTGGTGCACAAGGCAAATGGGAAATGGAGGTTGTGCATTGATTATACAGATATCAATAAAGCCCGCCCAAAGGATCCTTTCCCTTTGCCGCGCATTGACCAGATCATGGACTCCAATGCGGGGTGTGATCTACTGTCATTCCTTGACGCCTATTCAGGATACCATCAAATCTTTATGACGAAGGAAGACGAAGAGAAGACCGCCTTTATCACCCCATGTGGAACGTATTGTTTTATACGAATGCCTTTCAGGTTGAAAAGTGCTGGTTCAACATTTGCAAGAGCGGCTCAGAAATTTTTTGAGCCCCGGCTCCATAGAAACAATGAGGCTTACATGGATGACATAGTGGTTAAAACCAAGGACAGGGCAACACTTGTGCAAGATTTGGAAGAAACATTTGCAAATTTACGCAAGATCAATCTCAAGCTCAATCCTGAGAAGTGTGTGTTCGGTGTTCCATCCGGAAAACTTCTCGGGTTCTTTGTGTCTCCACGTGCGATCGAAGTGAACCTCGACAAGATCAAGGCAATTGAGCAGATTGAAGCACCAAGACGAGTCAAAGATGTGTGTCGGCTTGCTGGCTGCGTTGCTTCTTTAAGTAGGTTCATCTTCAAATCTGTTGAGCGTGCCCTCCCCTTCTTCAAGATTTTGAAAAAAGCAGGGCCCATGAAATGGACCACGGAGGCCGAGGCAGCGCTGCAGGATTTGAAGAGGTACCTCTCCTCTACACCAATACTAGTTGCGCCTGAAACGCAAGAGCCATTGTTGCTATATCTAGCGGCAAAGAATCAACTGGTCAGTGCTGCACTAGTGGCGCAGAGGGAAGTTGACGAAGAAGCGGTAGCAGTGGCAAGACTGTCGGATGACGAGCCAGAGCTCCCCTAGGCAGGGTCTGGTGCCGGCAAGGCAGGACCCCCGGCAGAGTCTGGCGCCGGCAAGGCAGGAGCCCCGACAGAGTCTAGCGCCAGCAAGCCAGGATCTGCACAAGCAAACGAAGTGATACAGAGGAAGAAGATGATGCAGCACCCAGTTTACTTTGTCAGCTCCCTCTTGCAGGGGGCTAGATCAAGATACTCTGGTGTGCCGAAGTTGCTCTTCGGCCTCCTCATGGCCTCGAGGAAGCTGCGTCACTATTTTCAAGCACATGAGATCACCGTCATCACTCGCTTCCCATTGCAACGAATCTTGCACAACCCAGATGCAACCGGAAGGAATGTGGAATGGGCATTGGAACTGTCAAGCTGTGGTCTCAGGTTGAAAGCACTTCGACAATCCAGAGCAGGGTCTTGGCGGAGTTCATTGCAGACAAAGAAATTCAAGAGACCACTCTCCCCAGCAAGGAGACGGGCTGCAACTGGATTATGTACTTTGATGGGGCTCTCTCACTGCAAGGTGCCGGTGCCGGTGTGCTGCTTGTCGTGCCCACCGGAGAGAACCTCAAGTACGTAGTCCAAATGCACTTTCCCCAGGAGAGATCGACGAACAACACCGCAGAGTATGAGGGACTGCTTGCCGGTCTCAGGATCACGACAAACCTTGGGATCAGAAAGTTGATCGTCCGTGGGGATTCGCAACTCGTAGTGAAGCAAGTGAACAAGGATTATCAGAGCCCGCTCCTGGAAGCCTATGTAAATGAAGTGAGAAAGTTGGAAGAATGTTTTGACGGTCTACAAGCAGAGCATGTTCCCCGAGCGGAGAACAGCATTGCTGACGACCTGTCAAAACGTGCTGCCCTCAAGTTACCCATGGAACCAGGGACCTTTGTGCTCCAACTGACTCAGCCATCCATTGAACCATCGGTAGGATAGAATAAGCAAAGAAAATCAGGCCCCGGCAAGTACTTTCCCGCCGAGCTCCTAGGGGCCGCCGGCAAGGATGTTGCCGAGGATGCTGTCGGTGTCCTGGGAACGGGGGTACCTACACTTGCTTGCCTGCAGCCCATGGTGTGGCTCCATCAACGGCCCGGTACGGCCTGACTTCGACAACAACGACTCAAGACCCTCATGAGGGGCCAAACCTCGCGAGGCGATCGGCACCAAGACCTCCCTGGGGGCGGCCTCCCCGGGCTGGCTCCCGAGGAGCGGAGATATCTATGCAAGGGGCACCTCGCGAGGTTCACGTGATGTGACCCATGACGACCAAGGCCAGGCGGGCGCCAGCGGGTGTAGTGCGCCAGTTTCCTCTTTAGTGCCAAAGAGGCAGGCACAGGCGAGGAGTCCCGAGGCATCAGGCAAAGGTTTCCGTATCGATGCAACAAGACCAAAACCAGCAGGACGGCAGGATGGAGGTCACCGAGGAGCCCACAGCAGCGTCACCACCAGAGCCATTGGCAGGCGAATACTAGTTTTGTCAGGATAACTTGTACTAGTTGTCTCCCTTCAAAATTGGCCGTTGTGGGATCCCTTCCCGCCTACATTTGGGAAGAGGACCGGGGACTCTATAAATAGGACTAGCCACCACCATAGGAGGCAACGGATCTTGGACCGGATCCATTCCACCAATACCATCCTCACCAGCTCATCGAGCTCAAGAACACCTCTCCTCCGGAGGCTGTTCATCCATTGTACTAGTTAATCCTTAGCCCACGAGGAAATCCACCACCACCACACTGGAGTAGGGTATTACACCACAGCGGTGGCCCGAACTAGTATAAACCCTTGTGTCTCGTGTTCTTCGGGTTCATCAAGCTAGGATGCGAGATCGTTGAGCGAGCGACCTAGAGAGTGAGAGAGTTCTTCGTGCGCACCCCAGAGTTCGAACCTCACAAGGGTTTGCTGAAACCCAGAATCCAACATTTGGCGCGCCAGGTAGGGGTGCGCTGAAGCTTTCTTCTCCATCGATCGACCTGCCATCGCATCGCGGTTCCGATGTCTGACGATACGAGGACCCACGCCAACCACTGGGCCGCCTGGCCTGCCTGGGCTCCGCTGTCCGATCAAGAAGACCTCAACTCCGCACTCCAGGCGGCCCACGCGCCACCCAGCACCAGCAGCGCTGGCAGCGGGCAGCGCCCACCGCCCTCACGCCGCGGCGCACGCATGCCGTCGTGCAATCCCCAGGCTACACTGCGGCAACGACACCACACACCCGACGGGAGCAGGTGAACATGCGAGCCGCGCGGGAGCTGCTGCGGTGCAGGTTGGCGGGGAGCGGCCGCGATGCACTGCTGGAACGAGTCGATGAACTGCTGGACACCGTCTGCAGGGGTATGCCGCCCTTCTGCTCCTTGGCCATGCCCCAGGTCATGGCGGAAGCGCGCGCGAGGCCCCGGCGAGCTCGTGCGCCCCCCGGGGCGTTAGGGGGGTCCAACAGCACCAACATAGGCCCTAGCATGGGCCACCCTGCCACGACCGCGCTGCCGCTAGGAAGTACAAGTGCTGGCGGCCCGCTACAGGGACGCGCCGGGATGCTACCCAGCGGCCACCAGGGCCAAACGCCGCGGCTGGCGGCTCAAGGCGCGGGGCACCTGGGTGGCGGTTCCGGCAAGGTGGTCGCAGACACCTACATGCCCCGCATGGTGAACCTGGAGTACTCGCCGGGGGAAGGCCCCGATCCGTTCCCCGGACCAGGATGGGCGGCTGGAGAGCCCGAGGCACGGGCCTTCAATGAGCCGCCCAGAGCTTCACCGACCCCTTCAGCGACGACGATGGCGGGGTACAACCGATATCTCAGGAGCAAGCTTATGCTAACCCTGAACTGCAGGAGAACCAGGCTGCAGTGGCAGTTGGAGACCCCAGGGTAGTGGCCCTGCCCCCGACAGGGGTGGTACTTTGGGACTATGTGGGAGAGGCCTGGAGCCAGGCCCTCCCCCGCACCGCGTGGAGCAAGGTGCTGCATGGAGGTAGGTCCTCTGTCGTGGGAAGCGCTGGCGAGCCTTTCCCCCCGGCAGAGGGCCCGTTGTCGCCGAGGGCGCCGCTGGCGTCGCCCTTGCCCCTTGGCCTCGTCCTGGTTTACAGACGCCCCAACAGTGGTCGGGGGTGGCGCAAGGCGGGGCCCTCGCCTGGCGATATGAAGCAAGGCTCGCGCCTATGAAGGTCTCCGCTCGTGACACTCTCACGTAATAATGAGTGGGGCTGTACACGCCCCGGAGTCTCTGGAGAGCCGCCCTCGGGCCTCGGGGGCTCCCGCCCATGTCCTAGTGGAAGCACCATGCTTCGTGCTAGCCATCGACACTGTCCCCCAATGATTATGCTCACAACCAGTGAAAGCACTTAGCTCTGTGCTGGTGGGAAGACAAGAAGACTAGCTAGGTGCCGGAAGCGGCCATTCGCTTTCATCCCCTTTTCTGTAGCTCGATTTGCCACCTTTTGGAGTTGAATTTGGAATCTCATTTTTGTTGTCAAGTTTGGGGGGAGTCTTCTTTGTTCGAATGAATTTCCTGTGTTTTGGTTGCGTGCTTTATTTCGAGGCTTGCGCCTGCTACCCCTTCCCTTGTGAGCACCTCGCGAGCGGGGGCTGGGCATGGTATGCGCACAACGACCGTGCTTAGGCGAGCCCGGGTGGCGGCGACTCCCCAGGACCAAGAATGTGATCGCCGCAGGACCACCACTGCACACCCAGCCATAGTCTGGCACTCGCTCCTCGCCAGGCCTTCTCAAGCGGACCAGCAGGCTCCTCGGGGAATCAAAACCTTGTGAGCCCCCGGAGGACCCCTCTCATGGACAAGGCGCATCGACAACCACAAAGCTAATTCAAGGCCCGGCAGGACAAGGTAAATTACAGCAGCAGAGCCCGCTGAGGGGCTCGTGAGCTTGCAGAAGCGCGTTCAAATCTAGCCTAAAAAATAGAGCAGTAATTTACTTACACAAGGGGCACCCACTACAAAATACACTTACGCCTCGTGAGGCCGTGTCCAAGTCTTTACGTGCAGGTTCAAGCAAGGGAGCTCGGGCTCAATTGGACATGTCGCTTGCGGCATTGTCTTGGTCGCTCTCGTACGCGCTGCTGGCCCTGTCGTTGGCGTCGTCCTCACTGTCATCAACCGCGGTCCGCCACGACCACCACCGCATCATCATCGGTGGCAAAGGCCATGACTAGAGCGTCCAGGTTATCATCCACCCAGCGTGCTAGGTTGTCCCGGACAGCCCCGGGCACTGGGGCGATGGTGGCGTCAAAATCGAAGTGGGGGTCGATGATTTGGAGATGTCTGAAGACGCGGGAGAACGCGCGCCCGAGGAGGCCTCAGCTCCTTTCCTCAATAAGCTTGCGGGCCCTCACGGCCCAGTCCTCCGAGTGCGTCACAGCATTAGTAAAGAAGCGGAGATGGCTGGCATAGTCTTCCACATGGGGATGAGGGGCGGGCTCTTCGCAGATGGCGCCCAGCGCCCTGTTGGCCCTCACCCTGAGGTCCTGAAGCATGGGAGCATGCTTTGTGCTGCAATATCTGCCGACGGCACGCCTCATCCCTGTTCTGTTGTGCGAGGGACGCGACATCGGCAACCTGCTGCTGGAGCAAGAGCAGATCAGCACGAGCAGAGGCTAGGTCGGTCTAGATAGAGATCAAGGCTGCCGCAGCAGCCCTCTCGCACTGCTCCGCTTCATCCAGCCTTGAACTGAGGGTGGTGGTTCTACCCTCAGCTTCGGCCTCCAGCAGCTTCAGCTTCAGGTCGTGCGTATTGGCGAGATCTACACGAGCCTTCGCCACCTTGCGGTCAACCTCCTCCTGGATCCCGGCTTCGCGCGCGCTGACGGCGTCTTCGGCCTGGGCCACCTGGCGCTCCCTCGTCTCCAACCGCTCAAGCTCGAGGCAGCGCTCCGAGGCCTCCAGCGTCAGCGCTTCCTCGCGCTTCAAGATCTCCCTCTTTTCGGAAGGCGCTCCCCTCATCGATGCCTGTACGGCCTTGCGTGCTCCAACCTACTGCTCAAGGTGGCGTTCAGGGCCTGGAGCTCCCGTCCGCGCTCCTCGGCAGCCTCACGGCAGTGATCAGCCTCCCTGGCCTCCTCCAAGGCCTAGGCGCTGGCCTCGCGCGAGGCCGCAAGGGACGACTCGGCCTTTGCATTGGCGTGTTCGCGCTGAAGACGCCCAAGGTTGATGGCCACCTTCAATTGACGCCACTTGTCCGCCAGCCCGAGGCCCTCCGTCTCAAGGCGGGCGTCAACATCGACAAGGTCTTCCCTTAGCCAACTCAGCGTGCCCATCGCTTCTCGGAAGAGCCCGTGACGGATAGCGCTACGCCCGCGCGCAAGCTCAAACACGCAGTCGGGTTTGTCCTCCGCGCCAAGGACCGTCGAGGAAGCTTGAGGCGGCTCACCTACTCCTAGCAGGGGGTTGGAGACCGGTGCCTTCCCCGCAGCCTCCCGGGCCTCAGCGTAGGCCATGCGGGGTGGAGCCACATCGCCCAAGGGCGAGGCCAGGTCCGACGTCACCCAGCCGCGGGTGATGACCAGTGGAGGGGGCCTCGGCACGCTTTCAGCACCCCATGCAGGACCACGAAGGAGGGACGACAAGAGCTCAAGGTCAAGGCGCCTGGTCAGTGCATCCACCTCCCCATCAGGCCTCGCGCCATGCAGCACATACTGGCAGGAAGCGCTCAGGGTCAGTGGAGGGCCCGGAGCATGCGAAGGTCACTTCAGGGGAGATTTCACCGCCCTAGCAGAAGGGACCCTAAAGAATTGCGATCAGGAGGAGATGTAGCACTCAGGAAGTTACAAAGATAAGGTACTCACTCATCTATGGCAATGTACTTCCTCTGCTTCGATGGCCTGGAGGCGTCACTGCTGCAGCTTGGAGACCCCTTCCTCTTGCGGAGCACCTCGAAGTTCGGTCGAGCCGGCCGAAGCCCTAGATGCGGCCACAAGTGCCAGGCGTGGCTGGTGTTGCTCCTGAGGAGACGACCTCAGGAGTGTTGGGCTGCGTCGACTTCCCCGCTTTCGCTATGTGAAGACTTGCTGGGGCCTTGGGGGCTTCAGCCTCAGGAGCATCGAACTGCATCAGGCCCCTGGCGGCCTCCTCAGGGCGGCTCTCTCATGTTTCAAGGGCCGTCACTTCAGGAGCCCCGAGCAACGCCGGTTCTTCAGCAGCCGCGTCGCCAGCGTTCGAAAGCGGTTGCCCCCCTACGCCCACTTCTAGGGTGAGCGCCGTGCTGGCAGCGAGCAAGGGAACCACGAAGACAGGGTTCCTGCGAGGCCCCTCAAGGCCGGCCGGGCGCATCCCCCATTCGTCGAAGGGGGGAATCTGCCTCGCGAACTCCACCTTGTTCGAGAAGCAGTACAAGAGGCAGCCCTCCTCCGGCAGATCGGCTGGCGTCGGGTCACCCATCAGGAACTCAAGCACAGTCCGCTGTGCCTCGGGAGGAAGCTCGGGCGCGTGGAGTCTTATGGGGTCCATGCTGCCAGAGAAGGTCCACATCGGTCGAGAGTGGCGCTGGAGCGGAGCGATGCGGTGCCGGATGAACTCCTTTACCACCATGGGCGCTGTCACCGCAAGATCCTTCAGCTTGGTCAGCTGACGCCAAACGTGGGCGAGACGCGAGTCAACGAGCCTCTTGTGCCCCTAGCCGGGGCTGGGAGCAGCTGGTGCCATCGGGAGCAAGAGCAGGGGGGCTGAGCACGCCGGCGTCCACGAACACCCACCGCTTTTGGAATTCGCTCACAGCAGGCGAAAGCTCGAAGTCAATCCCCGAGCCGACCGTCGCCACCACAGCCTGGTAGCTCAAGCATCCTGAGCGCTGTCGGGCATAAGTCAGATGCAGTGAGAAGAAATGGCGAAGTAAGGCCACGGAGCGAGCAATGCCCACCATGGCCTCGCAGACAAAGGCGAAGATGGCAACAAGAATGATGGATTGGGGATCCAGGTGCAGTGCCTGGACTGGTAGTGAGAGAGCACAGCGTTGAAGAAGGCGGAGAAAGGGGGAATCAAGCCCGCCCAAAGGGCATGAAGATGGATGGGGATCTCAGTGGCCATCCTGTCGACCGCAGCGCGAGATGCAGGCAAAGCCACCGTCTTCCCCCACTCATTGGAGATGGCGGCGAGCGCTGGGCGAACCTTGTCCAGCGCTTCCTGGTTGAGCACCACCGACCGCTCGACGGTGGGCTCAAAGGCTGGCGGTGCTTTGGCTGATGCTTGGGGCTTCTTCTTTCCCTTCTTCTTCTAGCTCGGTGCCATGGCGATGAAGGTGAGGCTGTGTAAACCACGGCGGCCGCCTGCCAGGTGCCATACTTGCCCTTTGGCTTCGCCTCGAAGCCAAGTCCGAGCGCGCCATGGGCCCGGGGGCTACTGTCGGCGTCCTGGGAAGGGGGGGTACCCAGACTTGCCTGCCTGTGGCCCACGGTGTGGTTCCATCAACGGCCCGGTACGGCCCGGCTATGACAGCAATGACTCAAGACCCTCTCGATGGGCCAAGCCTCGCGAGGCGGGCGACACCAAGACCTCCCTGGGGGCGGCCTCCCCAGGCTGGCACCCGAGGAGCGGAGATATCTATGCAAGGGGCACCTCGCGAGGTTCACGTGACGTGAGCCATGACGACCAAGGCCAGGCAGGCGCCAGCGGGCGTAGTGCGCCAGTTTCCTCTTTGGTGCTAAAGAGTCAGGTGCAGACGAGTAGTCCCAAGGCATCAGGCAAAGGTTTCCATATCGGTGCAACAAGACCAAGACCAACAGGACGGCAGGATGGAGGTCACCGAGGAGCCCATAGCAGCGTCACCACCAGAGCCTTTGGCAGGCAAAGACTACTTTTGTCAGGATAACTTGTACTAGTTGTCTCCCTTCAAAATTGGCCGTTGTGGGATCCCTTCCCGCCTACATTTGGGAAGAGGACCGGGCCCCCTATCAATAGGACTAGCTACCACCATAGGAGGCAACGGATCTTGGACCAGATCCATTCCACCAACACCATCCTCACCAGCTCATCGAGCTCAAGAACACCTCTCCTCCGGAGGCTATTCATCCATTGTACTAGTTCATCCTTAGCCCATGAGGCAATCCACCACCACCACACTGGAGTAGGGTATTACACCACAATGGTGGCCCGAACCAGTATAAACCCTTGTGTCTCGTGTTCTTCGGGTTCGTCGAGCTAGGCCGCGAGATTGATGAGCGAGCGATCTAGAGAGTGAGAGAGTTCTTTGTGCGCACCCCAAGGTTCGAACCTCACAGGGGTTTGCCGGAACCCAGAATCCAACAGATGCCGAGCTTGCTAGGGAGCAGCAGGCTCTGGCAGGGCCTCGTTTAAGTCATTGATGACATCGTACTCCGACTTGACGGCCCGCCACCCGCCTTCTTCGTCTTCTCCGGCCTTCGAGCGCCAGCTGCCGGAAGCGGCAGCCCTGAGAAGTTCAAGGAGCTGGCTTGAGAAGCCACTGCCAAGAACTACCCCCTGGAAAATCGCTCTGCTGGGGAGAAGACCAGGTTCAGATGATGGTGCCGTCGGCGTCGCCTGGGGACGGCACGCCCGACGTCTAGTCGGACTCGTCCCCGTCGTCCTCCCCAACGGTCTCCTCCTCCTCGCTATCGCTCGAGGAGGAGCTCTCGTCGTCGGTCGAGCTCTCCGTGCAGCACCCTAACCAGATTCCCGAGCGCCCAAAGACCTTGACGGAAAGTAGGTCAGCCTCCACTAATTTGAAGCGAAGGACGTGCCCCTTCATCAGGCAGTGGGCGCATGCGAAGGTTTTCCAACCGTGACGAAGAAGCATAACATGAGGGACGGGGAACTCCACGTTCTCCCACATATCGCCATTGCAACATCCCCTCATGTGAAGCCTCAACCTCGATGGCTAGTCAACCTCCAGCACCCTCGCGAATGGCTCAGGAAGGCGAAGACAGCTACGTGGCGGTTCGTGCAGCTGCAAGATAAACTCCAGCGCCGTGTATTCGACATGGCCGCTTGACAAAGAGGGAGGAGACGGTGGCGCCGCAGGTGCCCCACTTCCACGTCCACTTCTGCCTCGACCACCGCACCGACCACGACCCCATCCAGCACCTCCGCCTTGGGCGCTTGGCTCTTCCTTAACCGCCGCGGCTCTCTGGCAAGAGGAAGATCTAGTCGCCTCCGCAGGGGGGCGGCCGCGATCGTGCCCTCTCGGCATGATGGTGGATGGAGAACGAAGAAGAAGAGAAGATGCAAAGGGATGCACCTCCTTCTCCTCCCGATCCCCCTTTTATAGCCAAGCAGGAAGGGCTGGGCGCTGGCTCTATACCTTCTCTGAAGGGCCCTTTCGAGTCCGGCTCATTAAGGCCATTGGAAACAAGCAAGGTCGTCGACCGCCCTCCCCGCGCCAATCAAAGGCGCATGGGTATCTGCCATGGCACGACTTTCCGTATCCCGTGCGCCCGCCACCTACCCCACGCCATGCATGCGGCGTACGTGGCGGAAAGGCGGGCGTAGTGGGAAGCGTGAAACGGCGATTACCGTCCCGTGAATAAAGGCTATGCACGGGCCACTGCAAGCACGACAGACGAGAAGATTATAGCAGTTATCCCCTACCACGCGTGCTCGCGCATTGTTTAGGCCTGGCCCAACGACGCTTCGCGCTCGTGTGTGGCCCATGCCCGGGGGCTCCTGTCGGTATACTAAAGTTTGGGCCCTTTAGCACCCCATACTTGTGCACGGGAAGTCGTAGCCCCATGCGTGGCGAGGCATGAAGAGGGCGATCAAGGATAAAAACGAGATACAAAGCAAAGAGAAGCGGCCAAGCCAGAGACCAGAGAACAAAGGACGAGCTGGACCCCCGGCAAGATCCTTGCCAGGACGACTTGCGAGACCCCGGCAAGATCCTTGCCATGACAACTTATAGAACACTAACAAGAGCACCACCCTTGAGGCTGAGAGCTCTGACACCATCGACAACATTAAGGCCCAGACCCAGGGGCGCGCGCGTAGTGGCGTGCAGATCTTTGTGAAGGCCAGAAGACAAAGTACCCAGCAAGATCCTTGTCAAGGACGTCTGCGAAGCCCCGGCAAGATCCTTGCCGGGGACATCGGCAAGACCGCGGCAAGACTCCGCCACCCCGTCACCACACCAGCGCAGTGGCCGTCCTGCCAGCCTGGCAAGCACTTGCGTGGTGGCATGCAGATCTTCATGAAGATCCTGCCACCTCCCCAGCGCAGCAACTGGCCAGCCAACTTGGCACTGCATGCCTCGTCGGCATGGACGCGTGTCGAGACAAGGCGGGGCGGCGACGGACGGGACGGATTCTATTCCCATCCCCGATAAAGCTGAAGGGCACGTAAGCAGCGCATTTATGGCGTTTGTCCTAAGACGCCGATGATAAACATATACACTATAGCTACTTTACACCTCATGTATGCCGCTGTGGCAGCCCCTTGGACATATAATAAGGAGGCCCGCGGCGTACTGGAGGAGGATTCGGACTTTTGAACCTCTCGGCCCAGCTCGCATGCACAGTAGCTAGCCGAAGCTCAAGAACACAGAATATACACTCAAGCAGGACTAGGGTTTTACACTTCCGACCGGCCCGAACCTGGGTAAAAATCCATGGTGCTGATCATTAGATCTGCTCTTTGCTCTACCCCTCTTCCCTGCCAAACCGTAGAAGAGACCAACGTGGTCCCGTAGGTGTCGCTCTCCCCGACAGTTGGTATCAGAGCCGACTGCCTATAGGAAGCCCCTTCCAACTCCATGGCCGAAGTTGAGTCTAGTCTTTGAAAATCTATAATTGTCAAAGAAGATAGAGGGGATGCCTTCCATGGCATCCCCAAGCTTAGACGCTGGAGTCTCCTTGAATATTTACTTGGGCTGCCTTGGGCATCCCTAAGCTTGAACTCTTGCCTGCCCTTATTCCTCTCATATCAATACCTACTCGATCTTTGAACACTTCATCCACACAAAACTTAACCAAACTTTTTATTAGAGGGGTTAGTACGTATAACATCAAATCCCATCATGTCCTCCTGTAACATTATTGTATAGTTAGAATCAAACATTACCCACTATATGCTATCACAATTCTATGGCTCCCAAGTCAATGGGCTCAACAAGATTTCAAGCTAGCAAATAAAGAAACTATAACAACAATCTGTGAAAATAGGACATTCTGTAAAGATGCAGATGGTACATATACTTATGTAACTCAAAAAGTTCTGAAACATTAGGACATGATAAAAAATCATAGCAGTACTGTGTAAAAATTTCAGATTTTTTGCATGTTCTAGTAAATTATCAAAAATTCAAGAACTACAACAAAAGTTTCTGTTTTTCACAACACACACCAAATAAGCAATTTAGACATCCTAAAGGTAAATCTTGGCACATTATTTTTATAACACAAGGATTTGTACAAGGGGGTAATTTTTTTTTGAAAATTTTCTGTAATCAAGATTCACAAAGTTTCCATGAGCATGAACAAAGTTCAAGGACGTCCCCCGCTTCAACGGTGTCCATCTTTCTCACTTTCACTTTTCTTTTTGAGAAGTTTTAGGTTCCCCTCTATAACGTTTTGTTTTTAAACTTTCTAAAACCACACAACAGAAATAAATGACCCTCTAAAACTTCCAGGTTGTCTCCCAGAAATCAATTTCTTTAAATCCATTAAGCTAGGCACATAGTGCTCAAGTAATTGATCCACCCAGTTCCCAAGGTGTATATGAAAGCCAATTTTAATTAACAATGATTTATAATTTAGTAGTGAGCACAAAGCAACATATATCATGTGACAATGGAGTCTTACTCTCTTTCTATGCATCGGCATGTCATAAAAGAACAATTCATGCACATAAAGTAAAGGCCGATACATAGCATAAACAGTCTCCTGCACGTTTATCGTATTGGAAACATAGAGGTGTGGAGAATTAGTTTCTCTCTCATAATAATTGCAAGTAGGAGTAGCAAGCACATGCATATTATATCCATCAAAATCATCATGTGCAATAGTAAAACACAACCATCAATGTAATCCTTAATAAGTGCAAACTTCTCCGATATAGTGTAGTTGGGAGAACTCAAAAAGATAATAGGACTATCATGTGTGGGTGCAATAACAAAAATTTCATTCTTAACGTAAGAATTATAGCAAGTTCATCTCCATAAGCATAATTCAAATTGGCATCTTGGCCACAAGCATAGCAAGCATCAAGTTCATCAAAAAGGGATATTTAAAATGAATCAACGGGACCATAGCAATCATCATAGCATTCATTCTTCGGTAAGCACGAAGGGAAATTAAACAATGTATGAGTTGAAGAGTTAATCTCGTTAGAAGGTGGGCACGGGTAGCTAATCCGCTCTTCCTCCTTTTATTCTTCACTCTCCTCATCATCTTTTTCATCTAATGAGCTCACAATTTCATCACTTTCTTCTTCCATAGATTCCTAAAAAATATTAGTCTCTTCTTGGGCAGCGGAGACTTTCTCAATAAATTCATCAATACAGGCATTGCGTTTATAATTTTCATAGCAATATTTAATTATAGAAAAAATTTCAGATCTGTAAAGAGCATCATCACAATCTTCATACTCTTCAAACAAAGATTCAGTTTCATAATTAAGCACCCTTAAAAGCAACAAATTCTTCTATTTATTACACATCGTAGTAATCATATACACCATTAGCATAAGAAGCCAAGGTTTTTTATCATTAAATTCACATTGAAAGCGAAAGTGTGGAGCCTTCATCTTAAAGCAACAAGTATAATCATATCTCAAGCATACATTCCAACCATACCATTGCAAATAATCAATATGATCCCATAAGTGTTTTCCTTTTTTAGACAAGCGATAATCCCTAAAGTATTCCCGTTGATCCAAAGTATCTCCCATTATCAAGTTGAATGGAGATTTATCAGGATTATCAAAGTAGTGTTTAATGTTTTCCACATAACGAGCATCGAGGGTTTTAGGAGGTTCCCCATCTCCATGAGTAGCAACTACAACTTCCTTTTTGGTATTTCGTGTTCCATATCCATAACTAAAGATAGGGAACAACTTAGAACATAAAGTAAATACTACTTAGTGATAAAGAAAACAAGCACACACGAGAATTTTCACCCCACGCCATTGCTCCCCAACAAAGGCGCCAGAAAAAGGTATTGATAACCCACAAGTATACGGGATCAATTGTAGCTTTTTCGACAAATAAGAGTGTCAAACCAAACGAGGAGCTAATGGTAGAATTTATACTCTCTTTAAGTTCTATCGACCACGGATACAACTCTACGCACACTTAACATTTTCTTTACCTAGAACAAGTGTGAAACTAGAAGTACTTTGTAGGTGTAATGCTAGAAATAGTTTGCAAGAATAAATCTAGGGTTAATTTGCGAGATAATAAAAGTTTATTTTTTAGTAGAGAGCTTTTTGTAACACAAAGAGAAAGATTTTCCATAGGCAATTGAATATAACATGATAGATACTTATAATATGCAATGAGGGAGAAGCATACGCTAACATACTTTCCGTACTTGGATCATATGCACTTATGATTGGAACTCTAGCAAGCATCCGCAACTACTAAAGATCATTAGTTAAAATCCAACCATAGCATTAAGTAACAAGTCCTCTTTACTCGCATACGCAACAACCCCCTTACTCGGGTATAAGCTTTTGTCACTCTCGCTACCCACTATAAGCGAATTACGAACATATAGCAAAACCCTACAATGGTAATCCCACATGCTTTTGCGACATGGAGGGCATCATAGGACAACACCATATCAACATACAACTTATAATAATCACACAACACCACAATTAACCCGTAGGACAAAAGAAATCTACTCAAACATCATTGGATGGCAACACATCATTGGATAATAATATGTGGCATAAAGCACCATGTTTAAGTAGAGATTACAGCAAGGAGAGAGAGGTTACACTGCTTCATAGTGGGGGGGAGAGTTGGTATTGACAGCAGCGAAGTTGTTGGTATAGATCATTGTCACGATGGTTGCCCCGGGGTGTTCCGGCGCCATCAGGAGAGAGGGGGAGAGCCCCCTCCTCCTTCTTCTTCTTCTTCCTTGGCCTCCCCCTAGATGGGAGAAGAGTTTCCCCTCTGGTCCATGGCTGCCATGGCTCCCGGAGGGCAGGAGCCCCTCTGAGATTGGATCTCTCTCTCTCTCTCTCTCTCTCTCTCTCTCTCTCTCTCTCTCTCTCTCTATTCTCTTCTGTTTCGCATTCCTGTTTTCTGGCCAAAACCGTTTCTTATACTCCCGGAGATCCCTAACTCCGATTAGCTGAAATTTTGAGGGGAATTTTATCTGGATATTATCTTTCTTGCGGCATAAGGAAACCCCCAACCAAGTTACAAGGCAACCACAAGCCTACTAGGCGCGCCCAGGGTAGGGGGTGTGTCATATGAGCTTGTGGGCCCCTTGAGCATCATCTCACGTTGATTCTTTTCCCGAAAATCGCGTATATTCCAAAATAAATCTCCGTAAATTTTATTGCATTTGGACTTCTTTTGATATGGATTTTCTGCGAAACAAAAAACATGCAACAAACAGGAACTGGGCACTGGGCAATTGATCAATATGTTAGTCCAAGAAAATCATACAAATTGTTTCCAAAAGTATGTAAAAGTTGTAAAATAATGGCATGAAAGAATAAAAAAATTATAGATATAACAGAGACGTACCAGTTTTCACTAGAGGTTTCTCTCACGGAACATAGCATATGGTGGGTAGATAAATTATTGTTGGGAAATTGATAGAAAAGCACATAGTTATGATGATATTCATGGCAATGATCATGTATATAGGCATTACGTCCGTGACAAATAGACCAAAACGATTATGCATCTACTACTATTACTCCACCAATCGACCACTATCCAGCATGCATCTATGGTATTAAGTTCATGACAAACAGAGTAATTCTTTAAGCAAGATGACATAATGTAGACAGAATAAACACAAGCAAAATGATTAAACCCTCGTCATTTTACCCTTAATGGCAACAATATAATACGTGCCTCTCTACCCCTACTGTCACTGGGTGAGGACACCGCAAGATTGGAACCATCACAAAGCACCCCTCGAGTGAAGATAAATCAATCTAGTTGGCCAAATCAAATGGATAGATCAGAGAGAAATACAAAGCAATAACAATCATGCATAATAAAGTTCAGAGAAGACTTGATTTCTTTCAGTGAATATTCCAAGCATAAACCCACAATTCATGTGATCCCAACAAACACACCGCAAAACAAGGTTACATCGAATCGATCTCCATGAGGATCATGAACTTTGTATTGAAGATCAAAGAGAGAGAAGAAGCCATCTAGCTACTATCTATGGACTCGTAGGTCTGTGGTAAACTACTCACACATCATCGGAAGACAGCAAGATTGATATAGAAGCCCTCCGTGATTGATTCTCCCTTCGGGAGAGTATAGGAAAAGGCCTCCAGATGGGATCACGGAAGAATAGAAGCTTGCGGTGGCAGAAAAATTGTTTGAGGTGGCTGTTTGTTGGTTTCAGGATTTATGGAAATTTATGGAGATGGAATTAGGTCAAACAAAGCTACGTGGGTCCCACAAGCTCAAGGGCGTCGCCCCGGGGGCACGCCGTATGAGCTTGTGGCGCTCTCGTATCTCTTCTGGCCTCCTCCCGATGCTCCTAGGGTCCCTTCTGGTGCAGAAAAATCATTGTAAAGTTTTGTCGTGTTTGGACTTTGTTTGGTATTTATTTCCTGAAAAACAAAAAACATGCAGAAAACAGCAACTAGCACTAGGCACTGAGTTAATAGCTTAGTTCCCAAAAATGATATAAAATTGCATGTAAAGCATCTAAGATTGATAATATAATAGCATAAAAGAATAAAAAATTATAGATACATTGGAGACGTATCAGGGATACAAAAGATAGGACTATGGGTAGTGTGTTTGGGAGGTAGAGAGACATAGCGAGAGATAAAATGTGTGTGTGAGAAGTATAGGGTGTACGTGGCAGATTGGTACATCCTACATATGGGTTTTATAAAAAGATTGCTTGTGCACGCAAGAGAGTGATGTAGGGGCCTTGGGGCGGGGAGGGGCCGGATGAGGGTGTGAAATTGTGTGCCTTAATGCACGTGTTACATGCAAGTGTGCAAGGGAGGGACGAATTGTAACGCCCCAGATTCGATGCGTCAGGTGTCCGCCAGTTATTCGCCGTCCTTGCCATGTCATGTGCTTGCGTGTTGCACTTTGCCATGTCATCATCTGCATTTCATATCATGTCGTCATGTACATCGCATTTGCATACGTGTTCGTCTCATGCATCCGAGCATTTTCCCCGTTGTCCGTTTTGGCAATCCGGCACTCCTATGTCTCCCGGCGCCCCTTTTGCCTCTTTTCATGTGCGGGTGTTAAACATTCTCGGAATGGACCGAGGTTTGCCAAGCGGCCTTGGTATAGCACCGATATACCACCTGTCAAGTTTCGTGTCATTCGGAGGTCGTTTGATACTCCAACGGTTAACCGGGTAACCGTAAAGCCTCCTTCTCTTTGCAGCCCAACACCCCTTCAAAGTGGCCCAAAACCCAGCAAACTCCCATCCATGCTCTCGGTCGTTCGATCACGATCGTGTGGGCGAAAACCGCTCCTCATTTGGACTCTCCTAGCTCCCTCTACCTATAAATATGCACCTCCCCCCGAAATTTCGGATCAAATCCACCCTAACCCTAGTCTTCTTCTTCCTCCGCGGCGCCGGACACGTCCGCTCGGTGCCGGACATGTCCAGCCTCCACCTCACCCCGACCAATCAGAGGCTGCCAGGTCGCCTCCTCCGCCGCCCGAGCCAGTCCACCGCCACCACGTCATCGCCTCGCTCCCTCTCTCTCCTCCACCGCCAGTCTGTCGGGGCCCGAGGTCAGGCCGCCCGCCCGGCCCAATCTGGCAGCCCATCACATCACGCAGATCGCGCCGCCCACGCTGCCGCCCGCCGCCCCGCCGCCAGGCGCCGCCGCCAGCGCGCCGCCCCGCCCGCCCGCCCTCCGTCGTCGCTGCCTCTCGGCCGCACCGGCCCCGCGTTACCGGCCCGCCCGCCGCCGCTCCATTTCCCGCCTCGGCCTCCTCGCCTCACCGCGCCGCCCTGCCGGATCCGGCGGATCCGTCCGATCCGCCCGAGAACCCGTCCCCTTCTTCCCGAGCTCCTCCGGCGATTTCTCCGTGAGCCGCCGTGCCTCGATTCTCGTGCAAGGTTGACCCCGATATTTCTCTAAGTCCCAGATTCCAGTAATTATCATGCCATGTTCATCGCATCATAACTTGCTGCATACTGCTCCGTTTTGTGCGTATAATAGGTCAAATTGTTCGTCTCAACGAGTACATCATTTCATTACATTGCATCATATTCATTTGAGGTCATCTTGATGCCTGAATCATCGTTGCAAGAGTGATATATGATGTTAACCTGCTGAAACTGTTATAACTTGGTGATTTGTCATTTTTGTTGCATTTGATGTGTGCATCCTATGAGGTTGATGTCTACATGTGTTTTGATCTATGCCATGCCATATTTACAGTGGTGCCATCCATGGATTTTTGTGGGTCTTGTAGTGAGTGCATCGAGCTTGTTAAGTAGGGTACTTGCTGTTTCTGGTTCGCTAGGCTGATTCCGCCATATCATGATGCTATGTTAACCTGCTTCTACAAGTCATTCTATGCATAATCTGGAGATGTTCACTAAGGATGTTTTGTTCTACATGTCTTGCTCTATCCATCTATGCCCCTGGTTGCATTTATAGCTTGATGTAGCTTGTTGTAATCTTGCTCTCAAATTGCTAAATAATGTTGTTGTCAGCCTGTTAACATTAAGTTCAGTTTTGCCATGAGCTTTGCTAGTGATCCATGCACTCTATGAACTTGCTCTTGCCATGCTTAGCTTCATAAACATGCATTCTTACTGTTGGTTGCCTTGCCATGCCATTTTTTGCTCTGTGGTGAGTGGTTCAAGCTCACCAACATGTCTACTTATTGTTGTTCCTGCCATGTATGAATCTGTCATATCATTTGCCATGTTTACATGGGTGCCATCATATCTTCTGATCCTTTTTGGCTCATGGTCACTAAAGGACATTTGTTCTATGCATTTAGTAGTATCATGCAATGCCTTTGTTTGCTATGGTAAGTTCCTGTAGCATGTTGTTTGATAGCTCTAAACATTGCAACCTGATGTTATTTCTGCTAAAGTCTGAAACTGTTATTATATGCAATCTTGCCATGTCCTTTTTGAGCATGTTCTAGTTGTTTCTGGAGATAGCTCAGTGTTCATGTTTTGTCATGCTTTACCTGTACATCATGCCCATGCCTTTTGTTTTCACGTTGAGATTCTATAGCATGTTGTTTTGATGCTTGCAATATGCCTAGTTGCTGTTTTGGACAGCTTGTCCTTTAAACTTTTATAGAGTGTATGTGTTGAACCGTTGCTCCGTTTTGAGTGTGCTCTATATGAAACTTGTTTGATTTTGCATGTAGTTTCATATTATCATGTTGCATCCTTGATTTGAGGTGTTTGCTTGATGTTTGTATGCATTTTGCATCAATGCCATGCTTAACTTGTTTTGCTCATATCTTCTAGGCCGTAGCTCCGAATTAAATGAACTTTATATGTAACTTGACTAGAATTTCGTGTAGATCATCATGGTGCATCTTAACTTGCTGTTTAACAACTTGAACATAAGGTTTATTCAGATCTGGACCAATTTCGAAATTTGCATATGAGGACTTACCGGGATTGTTATATGTTGTTCCCGGCCTCATTTAAACTTGCTTTGATGTATTGTTCTTGTTTGCATCATCTCTTGCCATGAGTAGCTTCATGTAGTCTTGCCTTGCATCATACTTGGTTGAGCATCATGTCTTGTATATGTGTGGTGTGTTTACCATGTTGTGTGCTTCTTCTCGATAGTTCCCGTTTCGTTGCGATCGTGAGGATTCGTTCGTCTATGCTTGGTTCGACTTCGTGGCTTCATCTTCTTCATGGACTCGTTCTCCTTCCTTATGGATTTCAGGCAAGATGACCGTCACCTTGGATCTCATTACTATCATTGCTGTGCTAGTTGCTTCGTTCTATCGCTATGTTGCGTTACCTATCACTTGCTGCTCAAGCCTCCCAAATTGCCATGAACCTCTAACCTTTGACACCCCTCCTAGCAAACCATTGATTGGCTATGTTACCGCTTTGCTCAGCCCTCTTATAGCGTTGCTAGTTGCAGGTGAAGATGAAGATTGCTCCATGGTGGACAGGATTTTGGTTGGGATATCACAATATCTCTTATATTATTAATGCATCTATATACTTGGTAAAGGGTGGAAGGTTCGGCCTTATGCCTGGTGTTTTGTTCCACTCTTGCCGCCCTAGTTTCCGTCATATCGGTATTATGTTCCCGGATTTTGCGTCCCTAACGCGGTTGGGTGATTTATGGGACCCCCTTGACAGTTCGCTTTGAATAAAACTCCTCCAGCAAGGCCCAACATTGGTTTTACCATTTGCCTCACCACCACCTATATTTCCCTTGGGAGTAATTAACCCAAGGGTCATCTTTATTACAGCCCCCCCGGGCCAATGCTTGTCTAAGTGTTGGTCCAAACTAGAGCACCGTGCGGGGCCATCCCTTGGCAACTTGGGCTACGTCGGTTCCTGTACGCTTCGCTCATCCGGTGTGCCCTGAGAACGAGATATGTGCAGCTCCTATCGGGATTTGTCGGCACAGCGGGCGGCTTTGCTGGTCTTGTTTTATTACTGTCGAAATGTCTTGTAGCCGGGATTCGAGACTGATCGGGTCTTCCGGGAGAAGGAATATCCTTCGTTGATCGCGAGAGCTTATCATGGGCTAAGTTGGGACACCCTGCAGGGTTTGAACTTTCAAAGCCGTGCCCACGGTTATGTGGCGATGGGAATTTGTTAATATCCGGTTGTAGTAAACTTGAAGCAAACTCTTCTAAAATACACCAACCGTGTGTGTAACCGTGAGTGTCTCTTTTCGGGGTTGATCGAGAGGAGAACACGGTTTCTGGGTTATGTCTGACGTAAGCAGGAGTTCAGGATCACTTCTTGATCATTACTAGTTGGCGACCGTTCCTTTGTTTTCTCTTCTCGCTCTCATTCGCGTATGTTAGCCACCATATATGCTTAGTCGCTGCTGCAACCTCACCACCTTACCCCTTCCTTTCCCATTAAGCTTTGCTAGTCTTGATACCCATGGTAATGGGATTGCTGAGTCCTCGTGGCTCACAGATTACTACACCAACAGTTGCAGGTACAGGTTTCGCGATGATCATGACGCGAGAGCGATGTTTGCTTGTTTTGGAGTCTTCTTCTGCTTCTTCTTCGATCAGGGGATAGGTTCCAGGTCGGCAGCCTGGGCTAGCAGGGTGGATATTGTTTGAGTTTCTGTTTATGATTCATCCGTATCGGATGTTGATCTTGTATGTTGCATTGTTGTATTCATGTGTCATTGTATGTATTGGATGTATCCCCACTATTATGTAATGTTGATGTAATGATATCCACCTTGCAAAAGTGTTTCAATATGCGGGTCTATCCTTGGTGGGACCTTCGAGTTCCTTTTGGATAGGGTCGCATATTGGGCGTGACACGAATCGAGAGAGATGGTTGTTGTGTTACAGATGCTTCTATCTCTCACTCACACACACACAACCACAAGAATGTTCTCTCATGCATACACAATGTCTCGGTATCTCTCTATCTCTCATGGATACACGATTATTTGCACACTTACACTCTCTATCACACGCACACCGTCTCCACATTTCCCTTCCGCCACGACACACACACGTTCTCTCTCCGACACACACACATAATCTCTCCCAAAATATATTGCTAGGGTGCACTTAAAACCTCCAAATTCAACTAAGCATGAACTAAAGGTAAATTCAAATATATGCAAATATGTAGCTTGAAGAAATTTTCTAGCAAAAAATTTAGCGTTAATATTCGGGCATTGTTTTCACACACAAAAAGGTTTGGTGGATGTCCTTCGAGCGCGATACCGTGACGCACCATTCGATCGCCATGCGGCCACGGTGCACACGCTTGTAGAGGATATCTATCGATGCTTTGCTAATGCTTATGTGTACATAGTATGGACTTTTTTTAAGTTTGACCAACCCTATATAAAACTAAGCTGAGCTCCCACGCACGCGCTCAACAATATGCCATCACGGCCGTTACGCATGTCGGCGCCTGCTACTCCAGCCGACCATTTCTCAGCCATCACAGCCGCGTCCCCGCCCTCCCCGTGCCATGAAGTCGCAGGCCTCGCCCGTTCATGTCGTCTGCAGTCCCTTCGACTAATGCCGCCGTTCTACCAAGCACGCAAGCAGCTGGAGCCGCGTCTATGCCCGTAGCGTACGAAGAGGAGGAGGATGAGTGCGTGCTCCAGCACATCGGCGAGGAGGAGGAGGAGCTAGGGGGTCATTGCGGTGTTCACCGTGTTCTTTATTTTCTTGCAAACCTATCCCATCACTTCTTGCAAAGTAGTTTCATTTCTTGTTCTAGGTAAAACAAGCGTTAGCGTACTTAGAGTTGTATCGGAGGTCGGTAGAACTTGAGACAATACTAATTCGACTTTAGCTTCTTATTGGGTTTGACATTCTTATTTATTGAAAGGGATACAACTGATCCCCTATACATGTGGGTTATTAGGCACCTCACCCACTTCCATCCCCACCAGTCCACATGTAGCAATCATGACACAAGGTTGGCTCGTCGCGCTGCCTGGCCAACTTCACGTTGGGTCCTGGGTGCCCCAGAGGCGGCAAGCACATGAATGCGACCGACTATACATCCATGTGCACTGGGCGCTCTACATCAGGAGCACCGCATGTTTGTGCCATGGACGGACGTCAACCTCCCATATGGCTGGCATCTCAATAGTGACAGGCTTCTAGTGCCAACGGTGTCGTAGTTCGACCACACCCATGCGGTCGAGATCCACAACCACCGTGCTACCCTCCTGCCTGAGCTCCGCCATGACTCGGACAACACGTTGGACTCGTCGATGTGGGATGTTTGGTTCGCCCCCGGAGCATGATGTGCGCCTCGTGGGACCTTCACGATGGATTCTCGCGCTCCACCACCACCGGTGGTGGTCAAGGAGGAGTAGGATGAGGAGGAGGAGTCAACAAACCTCGTGGCCCTAGAGGAGGCGACAAGGCGGGCGCTCGAGGAATTCAAGCGCGAGGAGATGGTGCGTTGGCCTGGCTCTTCTTTCACTCTGGTTGAATCTGCGGTTGGGGTGGAGGCTAACGCTCCACCACCACCAGCGCCGCCCAGGCCCGAGCCACACCAAATGTGGTCGTGGACGAGCACCTTGCCGGTCCACAACTCGTGCATGTCCATGTGGGTGGGCGCGACCAAGGAGGAGGTGCGGCAACACCTGTACGACACTGATACGCGGGCGTTCGCGACCGAGCGGGAAGCGACGGAGCGCCGGATGGAGTGTCACATTCCAAAAATTTCCTAAATTTAGGATGTGCATTTAGGAGCATTGCATCCATGTTTTCATTGCATATTTGGAGTCTGAAAATCAAATTTGACCAATCCTTAAACCCCAAGTCAAATTGGAGTTTAATTAGTGGCCGCAGTGATTTCTTTACATAGAGGTTTTTCCAAAATTACATTAAGGACGGGAAAGTAGTTTTCTAAGATTCACATTTGGCCTATTTTATTGTGTGTCCCAAGGTTTGAAAATAGTTTGAATTTGGGCAATTCAAATTGTAAGTAAATCCATATTTAAAAAGAAATCAGAAAAGAAAAGGGGAAACTGAAACTAAAAGGAAAAAGAAAAAATGGGGCCCCACACACGCGTGCCCGAGAGAGAGAAAGAAAAATGAAACAATACGCAAAATCTAATCCTGTCCGATCGCGTGAGATCGGATGGCCGTCGCTCCACCGCATGCGCTCTCATCCCTCTCTCTATATCTATCTCTCTCACTCACACCGGGTCCCACCCGTCAGGCCACATCATCGCCTTCAACTGCAACGGTCGCGCCCACGTCCCGAGCGTCCCACTCTCCACGACCACGTGTTCGTGTTCTTTATGGATGCACATGACCATGTGGCCCCGTCCTATAAATACCCGGCGCTCTCTCTTTCAAACCCCTCGATCGATTCTGTTCGAGTGCCACCAGGCTACTCGCCACACCACCTCCATCTCCTCCACTGTCAACAGATCTTCTGGAAGACTCCGGTGAGCTCAGGTTACCGTCCAACTAACCACCGATACTACCACACCCCACGGCCCTTTGCGAACCTCCTGGACATCAACCGCACGCCCAACGATCACTAGAGCATCGACTTCATCGACACCTAAGCCTCGCTGCTGCCGACGTGTCTCCGGTGAGATCCATGACCGTTTTGCACGCGCACCTTGTCCATTCACTATCCCGTGCTCGCGCTCATCACCCTGACCATTTTGTTCATCCAAAACCACCCAAAAAATGAGCACAACATCATCAGCCCAAGCCAACCGCCGGTAAGATCAACTCCGGCGAGCCAGCACCATCGACTTCGTCCACCCCAAGGCTAGTTGTCACCAGCAGGAGCCTTAACATCACCGTACGCATCTCGTCGACCACCTCGCCATTGCCAGAGACCACCAGAGCATCGAGTTCGTCCGCATCTGAAGCCACGCCGTTGCCCCCCTACAATTCTGGCGAGAACTCGACGGCCTCGCCACCTAGTGAGCCCCCGATCTGTACTCAGTCGTTAGATCTCAATACTTTGGATTAGATGATTTAAGGGAACCAGTACGTTTTAATGTGAGCCATCCATATCACTTAAAATCTAACGATTGCGTTTTAATTCAATACCGAAACGGTAACAGCCAATTAGAGACCACCACATGTCCCGTAATTCGAATTAAAAAAATCAGCAAAATCAGTAAACGACAAAATTGCATAGAAGTCCCTAAAACTGCAAAACATCATAACCTTTTACCCAGAAGTCTGAATTGAGTAATTCTTTTTGCAAAATGATCCTTAAAGGACAGCCCTTCTATAGAAATTATTAAAAAAAACATATTTGTATATTTTAAATTTTAAATTCAAACATAATAGATTTAAACTTAAATAGGCTCTAAATAAATTAGAAATCCAAATTAAATGAATCTTTCAGAGAATAAAACTAGTGAAACATAGTATCAACTTAGCTTACTGAAATTCAAATTTGAAATAATTAAAAATTGAATTTAAATAAAGTTCAACAGAAGCTTTAATTCAAATTAAATTCAAACCTAAATAGGTTTTAAATTTTAAATGAAGATCTAATTGGAATAATTTCTTTTGCAACCTAGTTCCAAAACTTAAATTGAACTTTAGTAAATATTGGGAGTTACATTTGACTTTAGGAAAAATCAAACTTAATTTGAATTCAGTTCAAACTTACGTTGGCAATAACTTCAAAACCATAGGCTCAATTTGAATAAATCTTTTTGCATTACATGTGAGGAACCTGAGTTAAACCTTTTTGAATAATTCTGGAGTTGTACTTGGCTTCAGGAATTCAAACATAATTGAGTTTAGTTTAAACTCAAATGGAACTTAAGGTCATTTATTAATCCAAATCAAATGAAAACTTTTACAAATGAAATCACGAACCAACTTTAGTCAATTATGAAATACTTGAACTTGAAACTAGCTTTACAAAATTCAAACTTAGTTGAATTCAAATTCAAACCTTAACTTAAACTTACTTCAATTTGAATTTAAACAAGAAGAACCCTAGTTCAAATTCAAATTGAATTGTGTCTCAAACTATAACTCCTCGGGTACCTCAAACCTTAATGAATTTATTCACTAAAATCGACTATGAACTTTTTTTGGAACTTTTGAAATGTTATGTGGAGCTTCGGTCACAGCTCAGGCTTCGATAGTCTAATCATCTCGGCGTGTTCGGTGGTCGTCGGCAGAAGTCATGCATATTTTCCTTGTGAAGCTCGTCGTCAAAGTCGGAGCTCTCGGTTGTTCGCGCGTGTGGCCTTCTGTTGGCATGTGCCATCATGGCTTCTGTGCGGGTTGGCTTCTATGATGGAGCTCTTTGGTTAAGCCGGAGTCACCGAATCGGAGGTAACCGATGATGACGATAATGCTTGCAACTCATTGACGGATGTCTTTTCTTCTTTGCAGCTCATGTTCCATGTTGGTGGTCAGGTTGGCTTGTAGTACCCATATTATGTGGGTCTGGTTGTATCGATTTTTGCCCGATTTTCAACAATTAACTGGACAATTCTTACTCTTTTCTTAATCAATGAAAATGGTGCCTTGTTTTAAGAAAAGAAATGTTCTGAGGAGTTGGACCTTTTACATCAGACGTTCTTTTCACGAAAATCCTTAAGACTCATCGTACGCGGGCTGTCACGACGCTGAAATTTGTACGTTAGTAGGCCCAACAGCTCTTCTGATTTGCCTTTTACTGTAAACCGTGTGTGAAGCCTACTTTGTTTACTCCACGAGCATATTGGAGGCGGAAACTTAAATGAAATATCGATGAGCCACCTACTATATCCTATTCGCAGCCGGCATACGGTTGGCTAGTAGCTCTCAAAATTTAACCGGCGATATGAATATGATTCCTTGGACAAGATGGCACCACGTGTGGAGCGGACCACCGTCCACTTGCTTGTGCCACGTGATGATATCATCCATCTCCTCGCACCGCGCAGTCCGGTGCTCCGGAGAAGAGAAGTCGCGAGGTTCGCCGGAGAGGAGAGGACGAACTGCTGCCGGCGGCAACCGCCACGTCGGTAAACTGCTTATACCCAATATGTTAACTTTACTTGAAACAAAAGCAGTTTGCACCTAATTAAGATATCGTCTTCGTGTCCCTTTCGCCGCTGGGCAGCAATTGATTGATTGATTCCGGCGTGTTCGACGGCGCCGGCCAGCCGCATCCATGCTAGCTCACCCGGGCGGGGTCGGGGTGGTCCGGGCTTCGGTGGCCAGGGAGCCCCTCTTCACCTTCGGCGTCATCGCCGACGTCCAGTACGCCGACATACCGGACGGCCGCTCCTTCCTCGGCGTGCATCGGTACTATCGCCACAGCATCACCGTGCTCCAGAGGGCGGTCCGCAGCTGGAACAGCCACAAGGCCGGCGTCAAGTTCTGCGTCAACTTTGGCGACATCGTCGACGGGTTCTGCCCCAAGGACCGGTCGCTCTCCGCCGTGCAGGCCGTGGTGGCAGAGTTCGACCGGTTCCACGGCGGCCCGGCGTACCACATGCTCGGCAACCACTGCCTGTACAACCTCCCAAGGAGAGAGCTGGTGTCCGTGCTGCGGATGCCTGGGCGCGCCTACTACGACTTCTCGCCGTGGCCGGGGTACAGGTTCGTGGTCCTGGACGCGTACGACTTCAGTGCCGTCGGCTGGCCGCGCGACCACCCTGTGGCGGCGGCGGCCAGGAGGTTCCTGGAGGAGAGGAACCCGAACTCGGATAAAAACAGCCCGACCGGGCTGGCAGGGGAGGACCGGCGGTTCGTGATGTTCAACGGCGGCGTGGGCGAGGAGCAGCTGCGGTGGCTGGACGGCGTCCTGCAGGACGCGTCGCGGCGCGGGGAGACCGTGGTGGTGTGCAGCCACCTGCCGCTCCACCCCGGCGCGGCGTCCCCTGCGGGGCTTATGTGGAACTACGAGGAGGCGCTGGCAGTGGTGCACCGGCACGGATGCGTCGCGGCGTGCCTCGCGGGGCACGACCACAAGGGCGGGTATGCCGTCGACGCGTGCGGCGTGCACCACCGCACCCTGGAGGCCGCGCTCGAGTGCCCGCCAGGCACCGACGCGTTTGGCCACGTCGATGTGTTCCCCGGCAGGCTGTCGCTCGCCGGATCTGGCAGGATGGCGAGCACCGACATGCCGCTCGCCCTCCCTCGGCTGAGCTAGCTAGCTGCTGCTGCTGCTGCTTCAGTACCATGCGAGCAGCTGATGCTTGCTCCACTCGATCCACGGGTTCCCCTAGTGTACTGTGTAATAGCCATTAGCTCGCAACAGTTACTTGGCTGTCTGTGTAACGATTCACCATCTCGAACTGATCCGACTCAATTTGGAAATGTTGCGTAGAATTTGCAAATGTCATGTGGAAATGTGTCCTAACTTGTAAATTGCCGCTCTCTCTCACTGGAGCAGCGGACAATGCTACACGCACAAAAAGTAACGCGAGAGTTCTAGGAGTAGATAAGAGCTGATGTGAAGAAGATTAATTGCACCAGGATTAAAAGCTGGGGCTCACCTCCGTTAAATTCATGGGGCCAAGAGGATTTGTTTAGAAGGTCATGTAGGTCTTCGTGGTCTATTCATAGATGTAGCATTATTCATTGAGCACCAGTATTTCGCTTCTGCTTTGATACACTCTCTATAAACATATCAAAACATATCAATGGTGGAGGTCCATCCATTATTGATTAGCATTATGACACCATTAGACTGGCCACAGTGGAAGTAACATCACTAGTAACATCACACTTTTTAAAATAATTTTGCTTATGTGGCACATATTTAATGATGAGAGGTGATGGTGGTAACATAGCCTAGTAAAATATGATGTTACTAGTTTAAGTTACTCCCCATTATGACTAGTCTTAATCCCGTTCCCTTGTCACATCTCGACCTCGGGCCAATGCTCGGTTTGTCAGACCCATGCGGAGGATGTGGTTTAGGCTCTATTTAAATGTGCCCGAGCAAAAGAAGTATGACGAGTCCTTGGGCTGCATGAAATCATAACACTTCCATGCACGCCACATCAATCCAGAGCTTAAGATTTTGGAGGTTCTTCTATGCGATTTGGCCAACCAAAATAGTACATGGACGTGGTTCAAATTTCGGAGATGATCATGGCCACTAGTTGGTGCCTTTGGTGGTAGAGAAGGCAGATTGCTAAGAATGAGGAGGTGCAACAACAAGTACGAACAGGACCGACGATTCGAGCACTAGCATAAAATTATGTGCAATCAGTTGGCAAACCTTCAGTGCTCCCATGGAGTAACCGACGGAGGAGGCCATTGAATGGTCAGCTGGTTTTGAATGTGGATGCATCTTTCTCCGAGCAGGAATATTCAGGATCATGCGGCGATGTCGTCCGAGATAACTTAGGTGCTTTCGTCAGAGCCTTTAATGCGCGTAGTACTTTGTTTCAATGACTAATAGAATTTTGCAATAAGTGTGTGAGTTCTTTATGACTGATGTTGAGTCCATGGATTATACGCACTCTCACCTTTCCGCCATTGCTAGCCTCTCTAGTACCATGCAACTTTTGCCAGTACCATAAACCCACCACATATCCTTTCTCAAAACAGCCACCATACCTACCTATTATGGCATTTCCATAGCCATTCCGAGATATATTGCCATGCAACTTTCCACCGTTTCGTTTATTATGACACGCATCATTATTGTCATATTGCTTTGCATGATCATGTAGTTGACATCGTATTTGTGGCAAAACCACCGTTCATCATTTTTTATACATGTCGCTCTTGATTCATTGCACATCCCGATACACCGCCGGAGGCATTCACATAGAGTCATATTTTTTTTCTAGTATCGAGTTGTAATTTTTGAGATGTAAGTAAATAGAAGTGTGATGATCTTCATTATTAGAGCATTGTCTCATGTGAGGAAATAATAAAAAAGAAAGGCCGAATAAAAAAGAGAAGGCCAAAAAAAAGAAAAAAAAAGAAATAGAGAAAAAAATGAGAGAAAAAGATAGAAGGGACAATGTTACTATCTTTTTTGCCACACTTGTGCTTCAAAGTAGCACCATGATCTTCATGATAGAGAGTCTCCTATGATATCACTTTCATATGCTAGTGGGAATTTTTCATTATGGAACTTGGCTTGTATATTCCAACGATGGGCTTCATCAAAACGCCCTAGGTCTTTATGAGCAAGCAAGTTGGATGCACACCCACTTAGTTTTTTTTTTGAGATTTCATAAACTTATAGCTCTAGTGCATCCGTTGCATGACAATTCCTACTCACTCACATTGATATCTACTAATGGGCATCTCCATAGCCCGTTGATACGCCTAGTTGATGTGAGACCGTCTCCTTCTTTTTTTGTCTTCTCCACAACCACCGTCTATTCCACCTATAGTGCTATGTCCATGGATCACGCTCATGTATTGCGTGAAAGTTGAAAAGGTTTGAGAACATCAAAAGCATGAAACAATTGCTTGGCTTGTCATCAGGGTTGTGCATGATTTAAATATTTTGTGTGATGAAGATGGAGCATAGCCAGACTATATGATTTTGTAGGGATAAGCTTTCTTTGGCCATGTTATTTTGAGAAGACATAATTATTTTGTTAGTATGCTTGAAGTATTATTGTTTTTATGTCAATATTAAACTTTTGTTTTGAATCTTACGGATCTAAACATTCATGCCACAATAAAGAGAATTACATGGATAAATATGTTAGGTAGCATTCCTCATCAAAAATTCTGTTTTTATCATTTACCTACTCGAGGACGAGCAGGAATTAAGCTTGGGGATGCTTGATACGTCTCCAACATATCTATAATTTTTTATTGTTTCATGCTATTATATTATCTATTTTGGATGTTTTATATGCATTAATATGCTACTTTATATGATTTTTGGGACTAACCTATTAACCTAGAGCCCAGTGCCACTTTTTTTTCATTGTTTTTGAGTTTTGCAGAAAAGGAATACCAAACGGAGTCCAAATGGAATAAAACTTTCGCGATGATTTTTTGTGGACCAGAAGACACCCAGGAGACTTGGAGTGCAAGTTAGAAGAGCCACGAGGAGGCCACAAGGGTGGAGGGCGCGCCCAGGGGGTAGGGCGCGCCCCCAACCTTGTGGGCCCCTCGGTGACCCCCTGACCTAGATCTTCCTCCTATGTATTCTCATATACTGCAAAAACTTCCAGGGGAGCCATGAAACCACTTTTCCACCGCCGCAACTGTCGATGTCAAAACTGGCAGATCTCGAGTAGGGGGTCCCGAACTATGCGTCTAAGGATCGAAGGTAACAGGAGATAGGGACACGATGTTTACCCAGGTTCGGGCCCTCTTAACGGAGGTAATACCCTACTTCATGCTTGATTGACTTTGATGAGTATGGGGGTTACAAGTGTTGATCTACCTTGAGATCGTAATGGCTAAACCCTAGATGTCTAGCCTGTATGATTATGATCGCCTCTATGGACTAACCCCTGCGGTTTATATAGACACTGGAAGGGCCTAGGGTTGTACAGAGTCGGTTTACAGATAAAGGAATATTCATATCCGAATGCTAAGTTTGCCATCCACGCAAAGGAGAGTCCCATCCGGACACGGGGGAGAGCCTTTCGTCTTGTATCTTCACGGCCCATCAGTCCGGCCCACGTCACATAGCCCGGATTCCCGAGGACCCCCTAATCCAGGACTCCCTCAGTAGCCCCTGAACCAGGCTTCAATGACGATGTGTTCCACGCGCAGATTGTCTTCGGCATTGCAAGGCAGGTTCCTCCTCCGAATACTCCAAAGTAGCCTTCCAACATGAGAGCTATATCCGGCTCCGTTTATCAGCTACAACCCTAAACCATAAGAGCAAAATACTTAAAAATAAGTCACGTCTATCAACAGTCTTTTCTCGGCGGGACATTATGCTTGGCCTCATTATTATTTCGAACCGTTTTTAGCCTCTCGCTTCGTGTTTCGAGGCACGACCCACATTGACACGTCTTGTCCAAGCAGAGATCATGTCCCCTTATTGAGGGATTCTCATCAATACAGGTTTGGATAATCCAACCGTGCCGTTTGTACGACCACTTGGGAATAGGCGAGTTTTAAGGCTTGTGAGGAGGCGCTTGATATTCATTGCCTTTTTAAAGGGATAAAGACCCATCTTTCTCCCCTGCGCCTTCTTCTTTCCTCATCCTTTCCATCCCTGAGCTCTAGCGCAAGTCTCGACTTCTCCTATTGCCACCAAGCACCCCAGCCATGTCCGGGTCCGGCTCTCAAGGCAAGTGGGTGGCCTCCTCTGTCACTGAGGAGGACATCGCGGGGCTCCGGGAGGCGAGGTACCTGACTGCGGAAATCCCACACAGGCTCCCTGCCAAAGGGCAGGTCATCCCCACACCAAAGCCCGGTGAGAGGGTTGTGTTCATCCCTCACTTCCTCCACGGGTTAGGGTTTGCTCTCCACCCCTTTGTTAGCGGTCTTATGTTCTATTACGGGCTAGATTTTCACGATCTAGCCCCGAACTCTTTCCTCCATATCTCGGCGTTTATTGTTATGTGTGAGGCTTTTCTCCGTATCCCCCCACACTTTGGCCTGTGGATCAAGACATTCAACGTGAAGCCGAAGGTGGTCGACGGGGAGCACGCGGAGTGCGGCGGCGCTATGGTGAGCAAGCTCGCCAACGTTACCTGGCCAAAAGGGGCCTTTGTGGAAACCGTCAAGGTATGGCAGCAGGAGTGGTTCTACATCACCGAACCCCGCGGCACCAAATGGGCGGCCGCTCTTGCATTCAGATCCGGTCCCCCGTTGCGGCTCGCATCGTGGATCAATAAGGGTCTGGATTGGGGATCATCCGACGAGGTGTTGATGCTGCAAAAGCGCATCAAAAGCATCATCGAAAAAGACACCAGTCTTACTAACGTGATCCAGGTGATGCTCGTCCGCCGAACTCTTCCATGCCAGCGACGGTCTCTCTGTATGTGGGAGTTTAACCCGGAAGGGCCGCGGACCCTGCAGCAATTCTTCGGCACAATGCACAAAGGGATCTGGAAACTACTCTTCAAGGCTCAAAAGTCATGGCCGGATACATCTGAGGACATCGGCCTCGACTGCAACCATCCGGACACCCCGGTAAGTGCTCAATTTCTGAACATAGCTTAGTCCATTAGTCCAAGGTGATGCACTGAGAACTCCATCCTTTAATCAGGGCTGCATAAAGAAGGCGGAGCGAATCAGGTGTTCAGGTCCACTGCCCGAAAACCCAGTTGATCCTTTGTTAATGAAGATGCTGGTCCCGGCGCCGTACCAAGCGCCAGCGAAGAAGGACAAGAAGAAGAGCAAGAAGGCCGAAGGTGGCCTTCGCCCTAAAGGTACATCGGACGGTATGTCCGGGGGGGGCCGAGGCTCCCTCCTCCGAAGACGAAGAGAAGAGAAGGAAGAAAGCGATAACCATCCTCCCTATGGGAAGAAAAGGGCGGCCTCCGAAGACCTGGAGGTGGAGGCGCCCAAGAGGGGAAAGATATCCATGTCGGATGGCTCGAATTCGGAAGCCGAAGCTGTCCCAAAACACCGCCCCAGGGGCAAGCCCCTTGTCGAATCATAAGTAAATAAGGATGCTCTATACACATCTAGTTCTTTTTGAATTGCGGGAATAATATTAAATTACGTGTTGCAGCCCGGCCCGCGATCTCCCTCAAGTATCATCGCCATCGGGGGATCTACCGCCAGAGATGATGGAGAGTGAGACGCCTCGAAGCTTCCCGCCCCTAGGGCGGATGACATCGAGTGTCATCCTGCAGGACTTCTCGGATCGCCGAGGTGTACAGGAACCATCAACATGGCACGGAGGGGAATACCTTGGCCGTCGAGGGCACAGGGGGTGCGGCCCTCGTGAAGACCAGCGATGGGGGCCCTGGGTTGTTCGGCCCCCTGCCGAATACCGTCCCGGAGACGGATCCGGAGTCGGGTGAGCGGCCCCCTTCAAGGGAGGGGGAGCTGAAGGAAATATGCCCTAGAGGCAATAATAAAGTTATTATTTATTTCCTTATATCATGATAAATGTTTATTATTCATGCTAGAATTGTATCAACCGGAAACATAATACATGTGTGAATACATAGACAAACAGATAGTCACTAGTATGCCTCTACTAGACTAGCTCATTAATCAAAGATGGTTATGTTTCCTAACCATAGACATGTGTTGTCATTTGATTAATGGGATCACATCATTAGGAGAATGATGTGATTGACATGACCCATTCCGTTAGCTTAGCACTTGATCGTTTAGTATATTGCTATTGCTTTCTTCATGACCTATACATGTTCCCCTGTAACTATGAGATTATGCAACTCCGTTTACGGAGGAACACTTTGGGTACTACCAAACGTCACAACGTAATCGGGTGATTATAAAGGAGTACTACAGGTGTCTCCAAAGGTACATGTTGGGTTGGCGTATTTAGATTAGGTTTTGTCACTCCGATTGTCGGAGAGGTATCTCTGGGCCCTCTCGGTAATACACATCACATAAGCCTTGCAAGCATTGCAACTAATAAGTTAGTTGTGAGATGATGTATTACGGAGCGAGTAAAGAGACTTGCCGTAACGAGATTGAACTAGGTATTGGATACCGACGATCGAATCTCGGGTAAGTAACATACCGATGACAAAGGAACAACGTATGTCGTTATGCGGTTTGACCGATAAAGATCTTCGTAGAATATGTAGGAACCAATATGGGCATCCAGGTTCTGCTATTGGTTATTGACGAGAATAGTTCTAGGTCATGTCTACATAGTTCTCGAACCCGTAGGGTCCGCACGCTTAACGTTTCGATGACAGTTTATTATGAGTTTATAAGTTTTGATGTACGAAGGTTGTTCGAGTCCCGGATGTGATCACGGACATGACGAGGAGTCTTGAAATGGTCGAGACATAAAGATTGATATATTGGAAGCCTATGTTTGGACTTGGAAGGTTCCGGATGAAAACAGATTTTCTGGGAACACCGGGTTACGGAACCCCGGGGTCAATGGGCCTTGATGGGCCATAAGGAGAAGAGGAAGGGCGGCCAGGGCAGGCGCGCCCCCCTCTAGTCCGAATAGGACAAGGAGAGGCGCCCTTTCCCTCTTCCCTCCCCCAAACCTAATCCAACTAGGAAAGGGGGGTCCTACTCGGTGGGAGTAGGACTCCTCGGCGCACCTCCTAGGGCCGGCCGCACCCCTTGCTCCTTTATATCTGAGGCAGGCGCACCCCATGACACACAAGTTGATCTACGTGATCGTTCTTTAGCCGTGTCGCGTGCCCCCTCCACCATATTACACCTCGGTCATATCGTCGGAGCTTAAGCGAAGCCTGCGTCGGTGGAGCATCATCATCGTCCCACGCTGTCGTCTTGTGGAACTCATCCCGACGCTTTGCTGGATCGGGCCGGGGATCGTCATCGAGCTGAGCGTGTGCGAACTCGGAGGTGCCGTCGTTCGGTACTTGGATCGGTCGGATCGTGAAGACGTCGACTACATCAACCGCGTTGTTATAACGCTTCCGCTTCGGTCTCACGAGGTACTTGGACGGACCTCTCCCTCTCGTTGCTATGCCATCACCATGGTCTTGCGTGTGCGTAGAATTTTTTGAAATTACTCGTTCCCCAACAATGGCATCCGAGCCTGGTTTTATGCGTTGATGTCATATGCACGAGTAGAACACAAGTGAGTTGTGGGCGATATAAGTCATACTGCTTACCAGCATGTCATACTTTGGTTCGGCGGTATTGTGAGATGAAGCGGCCCGGACCGACTGTGACGCCCTCGATTCAATCGTACACTAATCATGCACGCAAATGTGTACGATCAAGATCAAGGACTCACGGGAAGATATCACAACACAACTCTACAAATAAAAGAAGTCATACAAGCATCATAATACAAGCCAGGGGCCTCGAGGGCTCGAATACAAGTGCTCGATCATAGACGAGTCAGCGGAAGCAACAATATCTGAGTACGTACATAAGTTAAACAAGTTGCCATAAGATGGCTAGCACAAAGCGGGATCTGAGATCGAAGAGGAGCAGGCCTCTGCACTCGATCCTCCTAGCTACTCTGAGTGGTCGCCGCCGGGCTGCACGTAGTAGTAGGCACCTCCGGTGTAGTAGTCGCCATCGACGGTGGCGTCAGCTCTGGGCTCCATCGCTGGTTGCAGCAATCGAGTAGAGATAGGGGAAAAGGGGAACAAGGCAACCGTGAGTACTCATCCAAAGTACTGCAAAACAAGGAGCTACACTACATATGCATGGATATATGTGTAAAGGGCCAGATCGATGGACCGAATCTGCAGAATGCCGAATAAGAGGGATAGCTAGTCTTAACGAAGACTACGCTTCGGACTCTGTCTTGCAACAGTAGAAGAGGGCAAACTGAAGTCCTCCAAGTAACATCACATAGCAATAATCCTACCCGCGATCCCTCCTCATATCCACGAGAGAGCGAACACGGTTGTATCGGCACTTGGAAGGGTGTGTTTTATCAAGTATCCGGTTCTAGTTGTCATAAGCTCAAGGTACAACTCCAAGTCGTCCTGTTATCAAGATCACGGCTATCCGAATAGATTAACTTCCCGCAGGGTGCACCATCTTACCCAAAGACGCTTGATCCCATTTGGCGGACACACTTTCTGGGTCATGCCCGCCGCGGAAGATCAACACGTCGCAGCCCCACCTAGGCACAACAGAGAGGCCAACACGCCGGTCTAAACCTAAGCGCGCAGTGCAGGCCCATCGCCTGAAAGCACACTGCATGTTGCGAGGGCGCCGAAGCAGACCTAGCCTAGCGGCGTTCGAGTCAATCCGGCGCGTGCCGCTCCATCGCAGACGTCTGAAGTGCTTCGGCTGATACCACGACGTCGGGATACCCATAACTACTCCCGCGTAGATGGTTAGTGCGTATAAGCTCGTAGCCAACTCAGATCAAATACCAAGACCTCGTTAAGCGTGTTAAGTATCCACGAACGCCGAACAGGGCCAGGCCCACCTCTCTCCTAGGCGGTCACAACCTGCCCTGTCGCTCCGCCTCAAGATCCACTCGCGGGTGCTCCATCAGCCGACCCGACTTTAGTCTCCACATGTATCATGTATAATGTATATAGTATATACCCGTGATCAACTCCCGAGTGATCACGGCCCGATAGTATAGCACGGCAGACGGACAAGAAAGTAGGGCCACAGATGAAAGTACTAGCATCCTATACTAAGCATATAGGATTGCGGTAAGGTAACAATGAAGTTACAAGGACAGGCTATGCATCGGTATAGGAGTATCTCAAAGCAAGAACATGCTATACTACTCTAATGCAAGCGGTGTAGATAAGAGTAAGCGATATCTGGTGATCAAGGGGGGGCTTGCCTGGTTGCTCGGCAAGAGAGAGGGTCGTCAACACCGTAGTCGAACCGGCCAGCGGCGTCGGTCTCGTAGTCTACGGAGAGAAGAGGGGAAGAAACAATGAACACCAAGTAAGCAGATGCATAGCGATGCATGACATGTCAAGAAGCGATGCTAGGCGTGCCCTAACGTGGTATGAGGGGTCTTGGTTAAGGGAAAACATCCGGGAAAGTATTCCGGTGTTTTGGGTTTTCAGCGGAAGGGCGGAGGGGGAAAGTTGCAGGTTCGATAGGTTAGGGGTGTGTGGCGGACGAACGACTACGTATCCGGATTCGTCTCGTCGTTCTGAGCAACTTTCATGTTGAAAATATTTTAATCGAGTTACGGTTAAAAGATATGATTTTTAAAAGATTTTAATAATTTACGGAATTTAATTAATTAATTAATTAATTCAAAAATGTATTTATAGCGTCGGCATGATGTCATCTTGACGTCGGCGATCAACAGGGGTTGACTAAGTCAACCCCGACATGTGGGACCCGTTAGTCATACTTTGTTAACTAATTAACTTAATTAAGTTTAATTAATGTAGTTAATTAGGGTAATTAGTCATTAGGTTTAATTAATCAGGATTAATTAAATTAATTAATTACTTAATTAATTACTTAATTAATTAATTAATTAGTTTTATTCATTTATTTATTATTTATTTAAATTCCATTATCCTCTTCTTTTTATTTTAAAAACGTCGGAGGGGGGGCCCCATGTCATAGGCAGAGAGGCCAGCAGGCGTCTTGAGCGTGCAGGCGTGGCAGTTCGGGCGCAAATCGAGGGGGACGCAGGCGTGGCGCCCTTGATCTCGCCCGGGCGTGGTGGAGGCGGCCGAGGCCGTGGCCTCGGCGAGGCCCGGCGAGGCGGTCCCGGTGAGGGGCTTTGACATGTGGCGGGGCTAGGCAGAGGCCCGGTCGTCGGGCAGGCGGCGGTAAGCGAGGTGAATCACGGACACGGCCGCATGTCGTCAGGCGGCGGCGTCGCGAGCGTCTGACAGGCCAGGCGAGGTTTCGATGGCGAGGCGAGGCGCCGTCGGCAGAGAGGGAGGCCTGGCGGAGGCCCGGCGGTGAAACACAGGCGAGGAAGCGCCGCTTCGGGCAAGGAGGAGGAGAGGAGGTGGGGGCAGGCGTGGCGCGGTGACCCATGGCGGGCCGGCGGCAAGGACGGCAGGCCCGGGCAGCGGCGGCTCGGGAGGGAGAGTGGGCGACAGGGGAAGAGGAGAGCTCACTGGGGTCGTGGGGTCTAAGAACGCAGCCTTCGAGGCGGTCGTGGTCGTCCGTGGGAGGAGGCGGGGAGGCGGCCGGCCGTCGGGGAGATCCGGTGGCGGCGTGGGGGTCGGGGGCGACCCAGCATGGCGAGCCTCGCGGTGGGGCGACGGCGAGGAGGGGGTCCAGCGGCGGCGAGGCGCGCAGGGGAGAGGCGGCAGTCGGGCGGGGGAAGTCGCCAGCGATGAGGGGGACGGGGATCGGCCCGATCTAGATCAGGGCGGGGAGGAAAGGGATCGGGGAGGGAGTGAGTGGCGGGCGGCTAGGGTTAGCCGACGGGAGGGGGATAAGGTGGCCGGCCGGTGGGCCGGGGGGGGGGCTGGGCAGGTGGGGGTCGGGGGGAGTGGGGGCAGTGGGGAGGCTGGCCAGTTGGGCGATGGGGTTCCTCCCCCACTTTCTCTTTTGTTTTATTTTGTTCTTTTCTTATTTTCTTTCTTTTCTGTTTAATTTATTTAAACTACTTAGACCCTATACAAAAATGTGCACTCCACCATAATTAGCTTTGTAATTTTGACAACCCCGAACATTTTAGTTTTAGTTTTTGAAAACTTTTATCGTTTGCTTTTGTTTTAAAATTTGAATTTGAACGGGATCGATTCATCGTGAGTTTAGTCCACGATGTAGAGGTGACGTGGCTTCATTAGCAGGATTACTGTAGCTTAATTATCCGGGTGTTACAAATCTCCTCCACTACAAGAAATCTCGTCCCGAGATTTAGGAGGTAGAAGGAAAGAGTGCGGGGTATTCATCTCGAAGACGATCCTCGCGTTCCCAGGTGGCTTCGTCTTCAGAGTGATTCGACCACTGGACTTTGAGGAACTTGATTGCCTTCTGACGTGTGCGGCGTTCAGCTTGGTCGAGAATGCGGACCGGATGCTCTTTATAGGAGAGGTCATGTTGCAATTCGAGCACTTCATGGTCCACTGCTCGGATTGGGTCCTTGAAGCAACGTCGGAGTTGTGACACGTGGAACACATCGTGAACACGAAAAGGTTCGACGGAAGCTCCAGTTGATAAGCCACTTTTCCGCCTTTCGAGAATAGTGAATGGGCCAATATAGCGAGGAGCTAGCTTGCCCTTGATCCGGCGGTGAGCACCCTTCATTGGTGTAGCGAAGATAGGCCTTTTCGCCAAGTTGATAGACCATGTCTTTGTGATGACGGTCATAATTACTCTTTTAGCGTGGTCGAGCGGTCTTGAGATTCTCGCGAATAATGCGGACTTGTTCTTGACATGTTGGATAATATCCGGACGAAGAGTGGGCGTTCCCGATTTCGACCAGATTCGGAGGGTTCGGCACTTTCGTCCATATAACACTTCGAAGGGGCCATCTTGAGACTAGCTTGATAGCTATTATTATAAGAGAACTCAGCATACGGGAGAGATTCCTCCCATTTCTTGCGAAGGAAGCGACACAAGCTCGAAGCATGTCTTGAGAATTTGGTTGACACGTTCAACTTGCCCTTGAGATCATGGATGAAGCGCAGATCTTGAAAGATAAATGAGTCCCCATAGCTTCTTGAAAACTTGCCCGAATCTTGAAGTGAATAAGCTGCCACGGTCGAGGCGATAACCAAAGTGGAATACCGTGAAGTGAAACAATTCGGACATATAGAGCATTGCAAGCTGGCTAGCGGTGATCGTTTCTTTGACCGCCGAAAATGTGCAACTTTAGAAAGCCGGTCAATGGCGACAAGAATTGCATCATTACCTTTCTGCGATTTGGGAAATCCGATGGCGAAGTCCATTTCAACATGGTCCCATTTCCATTCGGGAATAGAGATAGGTTGCGAGTTCGGCGAGGCCTTTGATGTTACTGCTTTGATCTGACGGCAAGCGTCACACTCAAAGAACATAGCGAGCAATGTCTTGCTTCATATTAGACCACGGAATCTCGGCGAATGTCTTGGTACATCTTTGTACTACCAAGATGGATACATAGAGGCGTATCATGAGCTTCTTTCATAACCTTCGAGTCATATTCAGGTTTTCCTTCTTACGGCACCACTAGGCGGCCTTTGAAGTACAAGGCGCCATCATCGGCAATAGTGAAGGATGAGGATTTCCTTTTTGATGTCTTGCTTAAGCTTGTAGACTTGAGTCAAATCCTGCATTGTCTTTATGGTGCCCACGAGATGGGTTCAACAGCCGGGTATAGAGGGAACCACGAGGGAACAACACGGAGATTCATCTTGCGGAACTCCGGAGGAGGGCGAGTGCACCGGAGGAACAATATGGAGGTTCACTTTCTGAATTCTTCAACAAGTGGGGCTGAACTTTGTGAACTGAAGGTGGTTGCGATAAGACTTGCGGATCAAGGCATCAGCCATTACATTAGCCTTGCTGGCGTATAGGAAATACCCAAATCAAAGTGCATGCAGTCTCCATCCATCTCTGGCAGCGGAGGTTCAGGTCAGGCTGAGTAAGCAGATACTTCAGACTTTGGTGGTCGGTGAAGATCTACATAGCGATTACCGAGAAGGTAATGTCGCCCTTTGCTTTAGTGCATGAATGACGGCAGCAAGTTCGAGGTCGTGAACTGGGTAGTTCTCTTCGTGAGGCGCAATCTGTCGAGAGGCATAAGCAACCACTTTGCGCTCTTGCATTAGGACACCGCCTAAACCTTGGCGAAAGCGTCGCGATAAATGACGAAGTCCTTCTTAGTATCGGGAGGAGCTAGCCTTTGGGCGAAGTCAACTTGTCTTTGAGTGCTGGAAACTTTCACGACACTTATCATCCATTGGAATTTGGCGCCCTTATGCAACAGGTTAGTCGAGGCACGGCAATCTTGGAGAAGTTCTCGGCGAATCGGCGGCAATAGTGGCGAGACCGAGAAAACTTCGACTTATGCGTTCTTGGGAGTCAATCAAGAATAGCCTGAACTCTTTCGGGGTTGGCGGCAATACCATCCTTAGAAATGACATGCCCAAGATAGGTTACTTGAAGCCGAATTCACACTTGGAGAACTTGGCATAGAGTTGATGCTCTCGTAGCTTTTCGGCACAAGGCGAAGATGTTCAAGATGCTCTTCTTCATTCTTGGAAAGATCGGGATATCATCGGATAAACCACGACGAACTTGTCGAGGTAATCCATGAATATATTGTTCATTAGGCGAGAGAAGGTGGCTGGAGCATTGGTTAAGCGAAAGACATGACGGTGTACTCGTATGAACCATAACGAGTCACGAATGCGGTCTTGGGGATATCCTCCTCGCGAACACGGATCTGGTGGTAACCCAACCTCAAGTCGAGTTTGAGAACAGCGACGAACCAGCCAGTTGATCATAAAGATCATTGATCCGGGAAGAGGATACTTATTCGAATGGTAGCTTGATTTATGGGGCGGTAGTCTTGGACCAATCGGTTTGTCCCATCCTTCTTCTTGACAAAGAGAGGGTGCTCCCCAAGGTGAGCAACTTGGGCGAATGAAGCCACTTTGAAGAGATTTGTCGATTTCCTCCTTTAGCTCAAGGAGTTCATGCGGCGGCATCTTGTAGGGTCGCTTGGCTATAGGAGTGGTGCACGGTTTCAAGTCGATGACGAATTCGACAGCTCTAGCGAGGGGAATCCTGGAAGTTCTTGAGAAAAGCGTCTTGGAAGTCGCGAGCAGCAGGAATGTTTTCAATGCCCTCGAGTGGTGCGGCGTTCAATGCATTCAATGCATAGAGCCTTGCCTCGGCATTTTGCACCGATGAGCTTGGTAAGTGACTATTTCATCGAAGGGTGTAGCGGATGGGCGGTCTTCGTGGCGCAAACTATGGAAGCGATGTCGCCTTTAACCAATTCATTCCCGAATGAGGTCAATGCTACAAGACTTGACCACGATGGGAGAGACAAGGAATTCCAGTCCTTGATTTCAGCGGGGCGTCGTTGCAAATCATGGAGGTTCGACATTGGCCCGCAGGGTGTGTACTAATAGTGAAGCATTCATGTCTTCACTTTTAATGCCATGCATGAATGCAAAATCTTGACATGAATGAATGCGATGCCCTGTATCAAATAGAACACATGCGGTACTGAACTTACGAAGTGTACCCATCACGATGTGAGGTTGGTATTGAGCTTCGTTCGGATCAACATGGTTGGCTGAAGCTTGACCATAAGACTTGGCGGTGTTGTTGCGGTGCAGGTGGTTCCACGGCCACCTTTGGAAGGGCCAGGTGATTCAGTTCTGGTTGCAATCTCTAGCACGGTGCCTGGTTGTCCGCACCAAGCACAAACCATTATTGGGGGTGGGAGCAGGGCTTGGGGTGGTGGAGCTGGAAGCTTTGGCTGCTTAGTTGTAGGCGGGGCGAGGTGCAGCATAGTTACGCCTTGGAGCAGTGCATTCAGCTGGTACATCTTGTTGGGAATCCATATCTTGCGCTTCCTGCGAGGGCGGGCCGAAGATGAGCCCGTGTCACAGTTCGCTGTTAGAGCTCTGGTATTCCTGCGGACCAGTTTCGACATTGATAGCCTTGTTCACCAAGGTGGCGAAATCAACAAAGTCGTGCACTAGAAGTGCGAGTTTGATGTCGACTTGAAGGCCGTCACGGAACTTCTCTGTCTGCGTGCATCGGTTGCAATATCCTCTTGACATAGCGAGACAAGTCCAAGAACTCTCGTGATAAGCTTCAACAGTCTTGTTGCCTTGGGTGAGGTTGCGGAACTCACGCTTCTTCCGTCCATGACCCTTGAGGATGAAGCAGGCACGGAAGGCAGCTTGGAAGTCTGGCGGTGATGAGTGTTCCAAGCTGGCGAGTCGCTGTGGCTGTCCCACCATTGAGCTGCGGGTCCCTTGGGAAGAAGGAAGCAAAAGTGACATAGCTGGCGGGGCTACATCGCGAGACTCCATCTCATAGGTGATGTCACGGGCGATCATCGACATCCGGCAGGCTGGGTTGAGCTGCGGTACATCTTGCCGGTTGAGCGTATGAAATCCTGCGAGTTGTTCCGTTTGGGTGCTGGTTCATATTGGGGCGAGGCTGAGCCATCATGTTTTCCATGAACTGGTGATTCATCTCAAGCTGTTGGATCATACCAGCCATGTACTCAGGCGGTGGTGGGAAGTTGCCACCACGACCACGACCAGCTGGTCTAACCATCCTGCTATTATATAACCGGGGTAGTTCAGCATTTGAGAAATTCATGCAAAGGACAAGAAGTATTCATGATGAAACATGCATAACGAAAACAGCACGTTAGAAACTACATAGTAGTTGGCATATCTTACAAAAGGGATCATGCATAGAGTTCGGTACATAGAGTTCAGTACATAGACTAAGTCATCATAGGCGGCACGCAGGCTCGCGGCGAATGCAACTAACACTAACAAGCAAGTCTACATCAGTCCCACGCGATGCTGCGGAGGTAGTCAGTAGCTTTGAAAGCTGGTAGTCTGGCAGCGGATAGTCCTCCACGTCGGTGACACAGGGGCCGGATACTCACAGTGCTGAATCCGGCGTCGAGTGGCGAAGAGGGCCAAGTCGGGAGAGTAGCCTCCACGTCGCCAACCGACACCACAGGGCATCACGGTCTGGCTGGGTAGATCGTGAAACGCGCAGCTCTCCGGATCGGACAAAGGGTGCATCAGCGTCGAGCACGGTAGAGGTCTTGACGGGTGATGTACAACTCGTGGCGAAAAGCTCGGTTAGCTCGATCCAGCCCATCGACATCGAACAAAGTTACGATGGTAGAAGGGCTCTCTGGTGACGATGGAGTAGGCAGCGGTGTAGTAACCCTCCTCACCAACATCGGACGCGATAGCAATGTGCACGAAGGGGAGGTGTCCAACTCTCGATACTCTGCGAAGGCGTGTCGAGCAGCATAAGCAGCATCGTGGACTGCCATATCAATAGTCACTCCAACACCATGTGCGGTGTCCAAAGATGGTGGACTCATACTCCCGAGAGTAGAGGTGGGCGATGGCGCGGTCTGCTCCTGGTTATAGTCTGGTACTCCTCATAGGCGGTGTACTCGAGGTGCCAGGCGATAACCCGGATAGGTCATCATCTCGCTAGCACCGCGAGGTGATCCCGAGGCACCAATGGCCGTCGTGTGGCGCACGACCTGCCTCGTGGGTTCCATCTGAAAACAAAGGCGTTTCAAAGGAGTCAAATGACGGTGTGGAAATTGATCAAAATACAATTCCAAGAAGCAACTATGGCTTTATCCAACTTTGGGGTGAATGTGGTCACGGGATCCTAGTGTTAGTTAGTAAAATCGTTTAACCCGAGTAGAAGAGAGTTCGAGTCGAGTAAAGGTCGAGGTAAAAGATCCTAGTACCACCCGATGGCGGCGTGGGCCGTAAGGCACACAGCCAAGTTAGTAAAAGTTTTGCAATGTCTAGACTCGACTTGGCCAAGGAGTGTGGAAGGGGATTCCTACAGCGATCGGCTCGATACCAACTTGTGACGCCCTCGATTCAATCGTACACTAATCATGCACGCAAATGTATGCGATCAAGATCAAGGACTCACGGAAGATATCACAACACAACTCTACAAATAAAAAAAGTCATACAAGCATCATAATACAAGCCGGGGCCTCGAGGGCTCGAATACAAGTGCTCAATCATAGGCGAGTCAGCGGAAGCAACAATATCTGAGTACGGACATAAGTTAAACAAGTTGCCATAAGATGGCTAGCACAAAGCGGGATACTGATCGAAGAGGAGCAGGCCTCTGCACAGGATCCTCCTAGCTACTCACAGTGGTAAATCGTCGTGGGGCTGCACGTAGTAGTAGGCACCTCCGGTGTAGTAGTAAATCATCGACGGTGGCGTTTAGCTCCTGGGCTCCATCGTGCAGTTGCAGCAATCGAGTAGAGATAGGGGAAAAGGGGAACAAGGCAACCGTGAGTACTCATCCAAAGTACTACAAAGCAAGGAGCTACACTACATATGCATGGATATATGTGTAAAGGGCCATATCGATGGACCGAACTGCAGAATGCCGAATAAGAGGGATAGCTAGTCTTAACGAAGACTAAACCACGGACTCTGTCTTGCAACAGTAGAAGAGGGCAAACTGAAGTCCTCCAAGTAACATCACATAGCAATAATCCTACCCGCGATCCCCTCCTCATATCCCTGAGAGAGAGCGAACACCGTTTGTATCTGGCACTTGGAAGGGTGTGTTTTATCAAGTATCCGGTTCTAGTTGTCATAAGCTCAAGGTACAACTCCAAGTCGTCCTGTTATCAAGATCATGGCTATCCGAATAGATTAACTTCCCTGCGGGGTGCACCATCTTACCCAAAGCGCTTGATCCCATTTGGCGGACACACTTTCTGGGTCATGCCCGCCGCGGAAGATCAACACGTCGCAGCCCCACCTAGGCTGTGAGAGGCCAAGACGCCGGTCTAAACCTAAGCGCGCAGTGCAGGCCCATCGCCTGAGCACACACACACGCGTTCTTGAGGCGGCCGGAAGCGCAGACCTAGCCTAGCGAGCGTTCAGTCCAATCCGGCGCGCCCGCTCGTCGTTGACGTCTGAAGTGCTTGGTGATACCACGGCGCCGGATACCCATAACTACTCCCGCGTAGATGGTTAGTGCGTATAAGCTCGTAGCCAACTCAGATCAAATACCAAGACCTCGTTAAGCGTGTTAAGTATCTGTGAGCGCCGAACAGGCCAGGCCCACCTCTCTCCTAAGCGGTCACAACCTGCCTGTCGCTCCGCCTCAAGATCCACTCATGGGTGCTCCATCGGCCGACCGACTTTAGTCTCCACATGTATCATGTATAATGTATATAGTATATACCCGTGATCAACTCCCGAGTGATCACGGCCCGATAGTATAGCACGGCAGACGGACAAGAAAGTAGGGCCACAGATGAAAGTACTAGCATCCTATACTAAGCATATAGGATTGCAGGTAAGGTAACAACAGAAGTTACAAGGACAGGCTATGCATCAGTATAGGAGTATCTGAAAACAGTAACATGCTATACTACTCTAATGCAAGCAGTGTAGATAAGAGTAGGCGATATCTGGTGATCAAGGGGGGGGCTTGCCTGGTTGCTCTGGCAAGAGAGAGGGGTCGTCAACACCGTAGTCGAACTGGCCAGCAGCAGCGTCGGTCTCGTAGTCTACCGGAGAGAAGAGGGGGAAGAAACAATGAACACCAAGTAAGTAGATGCATAGCGATGCATGACATGTCAAGAAGCGATGCTAGGCGTGCCCTAACGTGGTATGAGGGGGTACTGGTTAAGGGGGAAAACATCCGGGAAAGTATTCCCGGTGTTTTGGGTTTTTGAGGAGGAGGGCGGAGGAAAGTTGCAGGTTCGATAGGTTAGGGGTGTGTGGCGGACGAGCATTGCGTATCCGGATTCGTCTCGTCGTTACGAGCAACTTTCATGTTGAAAATATTTTAATCCGATTCGGATTAAAAGATATGATTTTAAAAGATTTTAATAATTTACGGAATTTAATTAATTAATTAATTAATTGAAAAATGTATTTATAGCGTCAACATGATGTCATCTTGGCGTCGGCGATCAACAGGTTGACTAAGTCAACCCCGACATGTGGGACCGTTAGTCATACACTGTTAACTAATTAACAATTAAGTTTAATTAATGATGAGTTAATTAGGGTAATTAGTCATTAGGTTTAATTAATCGGGATTAATTAAATTAATTAATTACTTAACTAATTAATTAATTAGTTTTATTCATTTTATTTATTATTTATTTAAATTCCATTATCCTTTTCTTTTTATTTTTAAAAACGTCCAGAGGGGTGGGGCCCCCATGTCATAGGCCCGAGGGCCAAGCGCAGGCGTCTTGAGCGTGCTGGCGTGGCCGTTCGGGCGCAAATCCGGGGGCAGGCGTGGGCGCCCGCCCGATCCAGCCCGGCGTGGTGGAGGGGGCGGCCGAGGCCGTGGCCTCGGCGAGGCCGGCGAGGCGGTCCCGGTGGGGGCTTTGGCGGTGGCGAGGCTAGGCGGGGGCCGGTCGTCGGGCGCGAGGTAGGCGAGGTGGATGCGGACACGGCAGCGGATCGTCGAGGCGGCGGCGTCGCCGAAGCGTCTGACAGGGAGGCGAGGGGTTTCGATGGCGAGGCGAGGCGCGTCGGCGAGGAGAGAGAGGGAGGCCAGACGGCAGGAGGCCCGGCGGGCAACAGGCGAGGAAGCGCCGCTTCGGCGAGGAGGAGAAAGGAGGTGGGGGGCAGCGTGGCGCGGTGACCATGCCATGGCCGAGCCGCGACGACGAAACCCGGGAGAGGACAGCGGCGTTCGGGAGGAGAGTGGGCGACGGGGGAAGAGGAGAGCTCACTGGGGTCGTGGGGTCTAAAACGAGCCTTCGAAGCGATCGTGGTCGTCCGGTGAGGAGGAGGCGGGAGGCGGCCGACCGGCGTCGGGAGATCCGGTGGTGGCGTGGGGTTGGGGGCGACCCAGGCGGAGGGCCTCATGGCGATGGGCGACGGCGGGGGAGGGTCGAATCGGCGCGCGGGCAGGGAGAGAGAGGCGGCAGTCGGGCGGGCGGGGTCGCCCGCGATGAGGGGACGAGGGGATCGGCCCGATCTAGATCGGGGGGAGGAAGAAAGGGATCGGGGAGGCGAGTGAGTGGCGCAGAGGCTAGGGTTAGCCGACCCGGGGGAGGGGGGGATAAGGTGGCCGGCCGGTGGGCCGAGGCCGGGGAGAGGCTGGGCAGGTGGGGGTCGGGGGAGCTGGTGGGCCAGTGGGGAGGGCTGGCCAGTTGGGCGATGGGGTTCCTCCCCACTTTCTCTTTTGTTTTATTTTGTTCTTTTCTTATTTTCTTTCTTTTCTGTTTTAATTTATTTAAACTACTTAGACCCTATACAAAAATGTGTGCACTCCACCATAATTAGCTTTGTAATTTTTGACAACCCCCGAACATTTTAGTTTTAGTTTTTGAAAACTTTTATCGTTTGCTTTTGTTTTAAAATTTGAATTTGAACCGGGATCGATTCATCGTGAGTTTAGTCACAGTAACCGAGGTGACGTGGCTTCATTAGCCGGGATTACTGTAGCTTAATTATCCGGGTGTTACACCGACATTACGCGTACGCTTACGCGAGACTGGTTTCACCGCTTCGAGCACTAGTTGCTTAAAGGTGACCGGCGGGTGTCTGTTTCTCTCACTTTAGTTGAACCGAGTGTGGCTACGCCCGGTCCTTGCGAAGGTTAAAACAGCACCAACTTGACAAACTATCGTTGTGGTTTTGATGCGTAGGTAAAACGGTTCTTGCTCAGCCCGTAGCAGCCACGTAAAACTTGCAACAACAAAGTAGAGGACGTCTAACTTGTTTTTGCAGGGCATGTTGTGATGTGATGTGGTCAAGACGTGATGCTATATTTTATTGTATGAGATGATCATGTTTTGTAACGAGTTATCGGCAATCGCTGGCAGGAGCCATATGGTTGTCGCTTTATTGTATGAAATGCAAGCGCCATGTAATTGCTTTACTTTATCACTAAGCGATAGCGATAGTCGTAGAAGCAATAGTTGGCGAGGCGACAACGATGCTACGATGGAGATCAAGGTGTCGCGCGGTGGCGATGGTGATCATGGCGGTGCTTGGCGATGGAGATCACAAGCACAAGATGATGATGACCATATCATATCACTTATATTGATTGCATGTGATGTTTATCCTTTATGCATCTTATCTTGCTTTAATTGGCGGTAGCATAATAAGATGATCTCTCACTAAAATTATCAAGAAGTGTTCTCCACGAGTATGCACCGTTGCGAAAGTTCTTCGTCTTTGAGACACCACGTGATGATCGGGTGTGATAGGCTCTACGTTCAAATACAACGGGTGCAAAACAGTTGCACACGCGAATACTCAGTTAAACTTGACGAGCCTAGCATATAACAGATATGGCCTCGGAACACGGAGACCGAAAGGTCGAGCGTGAATCATATAGTAGATATGATCAACATAGTGATGTTCACCATTGAAACTACTCCATCTCACGTGATGATCGGACATGGTTTAGTTGATTTGGATCACGTAATCACTTAGATGACTAGAGAGATGTCTGTCTAAGTGGGAGTTTTAATATGATTAATTAAACTTAAATTTATCATGAACTTAGTACTGATAGTATTTTGCTTGTCTATGTTTCTTTGTAGATAGATGGCTCGTCTTTGTTGTTACATTGAATTTTAATGCGTTCCTTGAGAAAGCAAAGTTGAAAGATGATGGTAGCAATTACACGGACTGGGTCCGTAACGAGGATTATCCTCATTGCTGCACGGAAGAATTACGCCCCGAAGCACCGCTGAGTGCGAACCTGCTGCAGAGAGCAACGCCAAGTTGTGAGCGTCTGGCGAGCAAAGCTGATGACTACTCTATAGTTCAGCAGCCATGCTTTACGGCTTAGAACCGGTCTTCAACGGCGTTTTGAGCGTCATGGAGCATATGAGATGTTCCAGAGTTGAAGTTAATATTTCAAGCAAATGCCCGGATTGAGAGATATGAAGTCTCCAATAAGTTCTATAGCTGCAAGATGGAGGAGAATAGTTACATCGGTGAACATATACTCAAAATGTCAGGGTATAATAATCACTTGATTCAACCGGGAGTTACTCTTCCGGATGATAGTGTCATTGATGAATTCTCCAATCACGCCACCAAGCTACAAGAGCTTCGTGATGAACTATAATATGCAAGGGATGACCAAAACAATTCCGAGCTCTTCGCAATGCTAAAAGCATGGAGGTAGAAATCAAGAAAGAGCATCAAGTGTTGATGGTCAACAAGACCACTAGTTTCAAGAAAAGGGCAAAGGAAAGAAGAAGGGAACTTCAAGAACAGCAAGAAAGTTGCTGCTCAAGAGAAGAAACCCAAGTCTGGACCTAAGCCTGGCCGAGTGTTTCTCTTGCAAGCGACCGACATTTGAAGCGGAACTGCCCCAAGTATTTGGCGGATAAGAAGGATGGCAAGGTGATCAAAGGTATATGTGATATACATGTTATTGATGTGTACCTTACTAATACTCATGATAGTACACAGGTATTTGATATCTGGTTACATTGCTAATATTTGCAACTCGAACAGGAACTACGGATTAGCGAAGATTGGCTAAGGACGAGGTGACGATCTTGCGTGGGAAATGGTTCCAAAGTCGATGTGATCGCGATCGGCACGCTACCTCTACATCTACCATCGGGATTAGTTTTAGACCTAAATAATTGTTATTTGGTGCCGCGTTAAGCATGAACATTATATCTGGATCTTGTTTGATGCGAGACGGTTATTCATTTAAGACAGAGAATAATGGTTGTTCTATTTATATGAATAATATCTTTTATGGTCATGCACCCTTGAAGAGTGGTCTATTTTATTGAATCTCGATAGTAGTAATACACATATTCATAGTGTTGAAACCAAAAGATCAGAATTGATAATGATAATGCAACTTATTTGTGGCACTGCCGTTTGGGTCATATCGGTGTAAAACGCATGAAGAAACTCCATACTGATGGACTTTTGGAATCACTTGATTATGAATCACTTGGTACTTGTGAACCGTGCCTCATGGGCAAGATGACTAAAACGCCGTTCTCCGGAACTATGGAGCGAGCAACTGATTTGTTGGAAATCATACATACTGATGTTTGTGGTCCAATGAATGTTGAGGGTATCGTTATTTTCTCACCTTCACAGATGATTTGAGCAGATATGGGTATATCTACTTAATGAAACACAAATCTGAAACATTTGAAAAGTTCAAAGAATTTCAGATTGAAGTGGAAAATCATCGTAACAAGAAAATAAAGTATCTACGATCTGATCGTGGAGGAGAATATTTGAGTTACGAGTTTGGTTTACATTTGAAACAATGCGGAATAGTTTAGCAACTCACGCCACCGGAACACCACAGAGAAATGGTGTGTCCGAGCGTCAGAATCGTACTTTACTTGATATGGTGCGATCTATGATGTCTCTTACTGATTTACCGCTATCGTTTTGGGGATATGCTTTAGAGGCGGCCGCATTCACGTTAAATAGGGCACCATCTAAGTCCGTTGAGACGACACCTTATGAACTGTGGTTTGGCAAGAAACCAAAGTTGTCGTTTCTTAAAGTTTGGGGCTGCGATGCTTATGTGAAGAAACTTCAACCAGATAAGCTCGAACCCAAATCGGAGAAATGTGTCTTCATAGGATACCCAAAGGAGACTGTTGGGTATACCTTCTATCACAGATCTAAAGGCAAGATTTTCGTTGCTAAATTCGGATCCTTTCTAGAGAAGGAGTTTCTCTCGAAAGAAGTGAGTGGGAGGAAAGTAGAACTTGATGAGATAACTGTATCTACTCCTTTATTGGAAGGTAGTTCATCACAAGAAACGGTTCCTGTGACAACTACACCAATTAGTGAGGAAACTAATGATGTTGATCATGAAACTTCAGATCAAGTTACTCTTGAACTCGTGAGGTCAACGAGAGTAAAATCGCACTGAGTGATGCGGTAATCCTATTCTAGAAGTCATGTTACTTGACCATGGCGAACCTACAAACTATGAAGAAGCGATGGTGAGCCCAGATTCCGCAAAATGGTGGAAGCCATGAAATCTGAGATGGGATCCATGTATGAAAACAAAGTATGGACTTTGGTTGACTTGCCCGATGATCGGCAAGCCATTGAGAATAAATGGATCTTTAAGAAGAAGACCGACGCTGATGGTAATGTAATCGTCTATAAAGCTCGACTTGTTGCGAAAGGTTTTCGACAAGTTCAAGGGGTTGACTACGATGAGACTTTCTCACCCGTAGCGATGCTTAAGTCTGTCCGAATCATGTTAGCAATTGCGCATTTTATGATTATGAAATTTGGCAAATGGATGTAAAACTGCATTCTTGAATGGATTTCTAGAAGAAGAGTTGTATATGGTGCAACCAGAAGGTTTTGTTGATCCAAAGGGTGCTAACAAAGTGTGCAAGCTCCAATGATCAATTTATGGTCAGTGCAAGCCTCTCGGAGTTGGAATAAGCGCTTTGATAGTGTGATCAAAGCATATGGTTTTATCTGACTTTTGGAGAAGCTTTGTATTTACAAGAAAGTGAGTGGGAGCTCAGAGCATTTCGATATTATATGTGGACGACATATTATTGATTGGAAATGATATAGAATTTCTGGATAGCATAAAGGATACTTGAATAAAAGTTTTTCAATGAAAGACCTCGGTGAAGCTGCTTACATATTGGGCATCAAGATCTATAGAGATAGATCAAGGCGCTTAATTGGACTTTCACAAAGCACATACCTTGATAAAGTTTTGAAAAAGTTCAAAATGGATCAGCAAAGAAAGGTTTTTACCAGTATTACAAGGTGTAAGATTGAGTCGGACTCAATGCCCGACCACAGCAGAAGATAGAGAGAAATGAAAGATGTTCCTATGCTTCAGCCATAGGCTCTATCATGTATGCAATCTGTGTACCGACTGACGTATGCTTAGCGATAAGCTTGGCAGGAAGGTACCAAAGTAATCCAGAGTGGATCACTAGACAGCGGTCAAGAACATCCCGAAATACCGAAAAGGACTAAGGATATGTTTCTCGATATGGAGGTGACAAAGAGCTAGTCGTAAATGGTTACGTCGATGCGAAGCTTTGACATTGACCCGGACGATTCTAAATCGCAAACCGGATCGTGTTTTTATTAAGCGGTGGAGCTGTCGGTTGGTGCAGTTCTAAACAAAGCGTCGTGGCGGGATCTACATGTGAAGCGGAGTACATAGCTGCTTGAAGCAGCAAATGAAGGAGTCTGGATGAAAGAGTTCATTTCCGATCTAGGTGTCATACCTAGTGCATCGGGACCAATGAAGATCTTCTCGTGACAATCTTGGTGCAATTGCCTTGGCAAAGGAATCCAGATTTCACAAGAGGACCAAGCATACCAAGAGACGCTTCAATTCCATTCGGGACCAGGTCCAAGTGGGAGACATAGAGATTTGAAAAATACATACGGATCTGAATGTTGCAGACCCGTTGACTAAGCCTCTTCCACGAGCAAAACATGATCAGCACCAAGACTCCATGGGTGTTAGAATCATTCTTGTGTAATCTAGATTATTGACTCTAGTGCAAGTGGGAGATCAAGAAAATATGCCCTAGAGGCAATAATAAAGTTATTATTTATTTCCTTATATCATGATAAATGTTTATTATTCATGCTAGAATTGTATTAACGGAAACATAATACATGTGTGAATACATAGACAAGCAGATAGTCACTAGTATGCCTCTACTAGACTAGCTCATTAATCAAAGATGGTTATGTTTCCTAACCATAGACATGTGTTATCATTTGATTAATGGGATCACATCATTAGGAGAATGATGTGATTGACATGACCCATTCCGTTAGCTTAGCACTTGATCGTTTAGTATATTGCTATTGCTTTCTTCATGACCTATACATGTTCCTGTAACTATGAGATTATGCAACTCCGTTTACGGAGGAACACTTTGGTACTACCAAGCGTCACAACGAATCGGGTGATTATAAAGGAGTACTACAGGTGTCTCCAAAGGTACATGTTGGGTTGGCGTATTTCGAGATTAGGTTTTGTCACTCCGATTGTCGGAGAGGTATCTCTGGGCCCTCTCGGTAATACACATCACATAAGCCTTGAAAGCATTGCAACTAATAAGTTAGTTGTGAGATGATGTATTACGGAACGAGTAAAGAGACTTGCCGGTAACGAGATTGAACTAGGTATTGGATACCGACGATCGAATCTCGGGTAAGTAACATACCGATGACAAAGGGAACAACGTATGTCGTTATGCGGTTTGACCGATAAAGATCTTCGTAGAATATGTAGGAACCAATATGGGCATCCAGGTTCCGCTATTGGTTATTGACCGAGAATAGTTCTAGGTCATGTCTACATAGTTCTCGAACCCGTAGGGTCCGCACGCTAACGTTCGATGACAGTTTATTATGAGTTTATAAGTTTTGATGTACGAAGGTTGTTCGAGTCCGGATGTGATCACGGACATGAAGAGGAGTCTCAAAATGGTCGAGACATAAAGATTGATATATTGGAAGCCTATGTTTGGACTTGGAAGGTTCGGATGAAAACAAGATTTTATGGAACACCGGGGTTACTGGAACCCCGGGGTCAATGGGCCTTGATGGGCCATAAGGGAGAAGAGGAAGGGCCGGCCAGGGCAGGCGCGCCCTCCCCTCTAGTCCGAATAGGACAAGGAGAGCGGGGGGCGCCCTTCCTCTTCCCTCCCCAAACCTAATCCAACTAGGAAGGGGGAGTCCTACTCGGTGGGAGTAGGACTCCTCCAGCGCCTCCCCTAGGGCCGGCCGCACCCCTTGCTCCTTTATATCTGAGGGCAGGGGGCACCCCATGACACACAAGTTGATCTACGTGATCGTTCCTTAGCCGTGTGCGGTGCCCCCTCCACCATATTACACCTCGGTCATATCGTCATGAGCTTAGGCGAAGCCCTGCGTCGGTGGAGCATCATCATCGTCACCACGCCGTCGTGTTGACGGAACTCATCCCCGACGCTTTGCTGGATCGGGCCCGGGATCGTCATCGAGCTGAGCGTGTGCGAACTTCGGAGGTGCCGTCGTTCGGTACTTGGATCGGTCGGATCATGAAGATGTACGACTACATCAACCGCGTTATTATAACGCTTCCGCTTACGGTCTACGAGGGTGCGTGGACAGACACTCTCCCCTCTCGCTGCTATGCCATCACCATGGTCTTGCGTGTGCGTAGGAAATTTTTTGAAATTACTACGTTCCCCAACAGGAGCACCCAATACTGCGGCGACCTCCATGAATTCGGAGGCGCCGGACACCCTGATGGACGTACTGCAAAGTGCGCCCGTCTTGGAGGAGCACCGTACCTTGATGGGTACGATGGTTGAGAAGATTCGTTCCGCCGAAAGTGGGCTGAATGAAGCCTTTACGAGCCTACTAACAAGCTTCGAGGTATGCGATGTAATGTCTTTAGCTGCTTTCCATATGAACAATATGCTTGTATGTAGATAGTCGCCCCTGAGACTCTGGTCGGCCCATGAAAAAGGGTGAACAGATGATCTATAGATATTTGCAGGAACTAACATACTTATTTGAGTGGAAAAACAGGTTTCACTGTTAGCGGCAACGGCCTAGGCGGCGGAGGTTTCTGAACTAAAGCAGAAACTGAAGCTGGCCGATGAGGACATTGTCCTCATTAACAAGTGGCTCGATGAGGCGCAAGGTATGCTTCGAACATCCCTTTTGTGCCTATATGTATGTGCCAACATTAGGTTGAAACTTAGACGCTATTATTTGCATAATTGCAGATGGTGCTGCCGAGGTCGAGACCCTCAAGGGTGAACTTGCCCGGGCCAAGGATCAGGCCAGGGTGAGCGATGCGTCCACTGATAAAGCGGCTGCAGATTTGAAGGCCGAATAGGCCACCTGGCACCAGTTCGAGGAGCGGATATCCGTTGTAGAGCAAGAGCTCAAGGACGCCGTTCGCAAGTGCGAGTCCTTGAGAAAGGATAATAAAACCAAGGCAACCGAACTCGACAAAGCCCTTCAGGAGGCCAAATATGCGTGGTCCGAATCCAGAGCGGCTTGCGAAGAGATCCGGCAGGCCGGACAGATAGCGGCTGGTAAGCCCTTTCTTTTACAGACTAAGTTTGGCGATTAGAGATATGCCTTGCTTAATCGAGTGTGGAGTTCTCCAGATGCTTTTTCGGATCTTCCGAAGAGTGTCGCCGACGTCGCGCAATTCTTCCAGGCTCAGGAGGGACATGCGACGGAGAAGTTGTTTTGGTCACAGTTCGCGGAGCAGGAGCGTTCGGCGCTGCTGAATGACCAAATGGCGCAGTGGGCCGAGCTGCATATGATGTCCGGAGCGGCCATGAAGGACGTCATAGTTCAGCCATGGCCAATCGAACCCATTCCGAGTAGCTATTTCGGCCTGGTGCAGCGACTTGTCGATGCAGTGCCGCGAATTGACGCAGTCAAGCGGTCATTGCGCATAGAAGGTGCATGGATGGACTTCGCCCGCGTCAAGATGTACTGGGCAAAGATGAAGGCCGCCGATGTTGCAGTTAAGGGCCCGCCCGGAGGCAAGGACCACCGCACGCCGGAGCGCTATTTAGACGACGTCCTAGAAGGCGCTTGCTTGATAGAGGGTCAGTGCTCAAAGGACATTATGTTCGAATGAATGTACCTGATCTGCTTGGACGTTTTTATTGTGTACTAAGGCCTTGCAATATATTTGTGCTATTATCTGAAAGTGCTATCCTCTTGTGCGGCCATTGTTGTATTCCTGAGAGTTTTCCAGTCGTCGGCTTCAGCCCCCACGTAGATACTACGGGGGTGTTCAGAATAGCACATGATCACACTTGACCCAACGTCTTGGTCCGTAAAGGATGTGTCAGTGTGGGGAACCAGGCAATCAGACTATGAGGCTTTACCACTCTCACTTAGCCATAGGAGTTTGGCGATGGGTCTACGAGGTAGCCCCTGGTATATACGCGGCTATCCGTATGCGGATGCGTTACATATGTGACCGGCAAACAGTCCTTCGTGTAGTACGGAAAAAATCGCTAAAGATTTTAATAAGTCGCCGAGTGGCTGACCAGCTCTCGCCGCATCATGACAGTCAGTTTTCGGCTTTCTCTACTGAGGTGTTTAACCGGACGAACCAGAAACACAATCGCAGTAGTTCCCCTTTACTACCCTAGCCGATCAGACGGAATGCAAGGTAGCAAACACTGGAGCCGGGCAACCCAACTATTGACCAAAGACATGATTTGGAGCCGGTGCATATAATGCCAAGCTCGGGACGCCGAATTGTGCTATAAAGTTGTTTGGGATTTTATTTGGCAACACATATGTTGCCATATAGAGCCCCTGGCCATTTGTGCCGAGGTGTGTGTGTGAGACAAGCAAGAGACAATCTACATCTATAAATAAAGACGATACCGAATAAGAATTGTGTTCACTAGAATCTGACTGATACGTCAAAACGTAATATTACATAGGGCACCATAATCACCAAGGCTATTTTACATGCCGGGGGTCTAAGACTAAGGGGAAAAGCTCTATACAGGTTCTTGAGTGAAGTTTTGGTCTACAAAATCCTTTGGACCTCCTGCCGCACATCTGCGCCGCTTCTCGCCTGAGAGAGAAAGATTCCTTGAGAGGAATTGTCTTCGACTATTTGTATGAAACCGGGCTCAGAGAGAGTCCTTGTCAGTCCATAGGATGAATAGGTTTTGATTCACCTGTGGTAAAAGAGAAGAAATAATTAAAGAAAAGGGGAAGGCTGTATAGGGTCGAACCGTACTATAGGCATGTCTGTATTGTGCCTCCGCTGATGCCCGAGGTATTTTGAGTGCATAATTATGCACGTGCGGTACGGATTTCGCGGATGTACATGGCGATCGACGGAGGCGAAACTACTAATCCAGCTCTGGAATTGCCGAGCTGTCAGCATGCGGAATTGACCGGCCTTGTGTAATGAAGCCCGGCGGCTTAGTAGCCGATGAGGTGTGCGGCTTGACAGGGCCGCATTGTACTTCGGGCGCGATGGCCGCGGTATGCTCCTCGGTACAGAGGGAGCATTCCATGTTTCTGTTGATTGTAATGATGCCACATGGACCGGGCATCTTGAGCTTTAGATAGGGGTAGTGCGGGACCGCATTGATGCGAGCGAATGCAGTTCGTCCGAGCAGTGCGTGGTAGCCACTGCGGAAAGGGATGATGTCGAAGATCAATTATTTGCTTCAGAAGTTGTCCAGCGAACCAAAGACGACCTCCAATGTGATTGAGCCCATGCAGCGGGCCTCTACACCAGGTATTACTCCTTTAAAGGTAGTTTTAGTGGGCTTGTTGACGGATCAATGCCCATTTTGCGGATAGTGTCTTGGTAAAGTAGGTTAAGACTGCTGCAACCGTCCATGAGGACTCGCGTGAGGTGGAATCCGTCGATGATTGGATCGAGGACCAGAGCTACCGAACCTCCATGACGGATACTGGTTGGGTGGTCCTTTCGATCGAAGGTGATCGGGCAAGCCGACCATGGGTTGAATTTTGGGACGACCGGCTCTATGGCGTAGACGTCCCGTAATGCGCGCTTGTGCTCCCTCTTAGGGATATGTGTGACATATATCATGTTTACTGTTTTTACCTTGGGGGGAAATTTCTTCTGTCCTCCTGTGCTCGGTTGACGAGGCTCTTCGTCATCGTCCTTGCTAGGCGGCCCTTTCCCCTTGTGTTCGGCGTTGAGTTTGCTGACCTGTTTGAAAACCCAACAGTTTCTGTTGGTATGATTGGCAGGCTTATCGGGGGTGCCTGTTGGGGAATGTAGTAATTTCAAAAAAATTCCTACGCACACACAAGATCCATCTAGGTGATGCATAGCAACAAGAGAGGAGAGTGTAGTCCACGTACCCTCGTAGACCGAAAGCGGAAGCGTTATGACAACACGGTTGATGTAGTCGTACGTCTTCACGATTCGACCGATCCTAGTACCAAAAGTACGGCACCTCTGTGATCTGCACACATTAGGGCTGGAAAAAAGCTCGAAGCTCGTGAGCTAAACGAGTAGCTGGTGACTCGGCACTGATACATCTCCAACGTATCTACAAATTTTGATTGCTCCATGCTATATTATCTACTGTTTTGGACAATATTGGGCTTTATTATCCACTTCTATATTATTTTTGGGACTAACCTATTAACCGGAGGCCCAACCCAGAATTGCTGTTTTTTGCCTATTTCAGAGTTTCACAGAAAAGGAATATCAAACGGAGTCCAAACGGAATGAAACCTTCGGAAACGTGATTTTTGGAACGAACAAGATCCAGGAGACTTGGACCCTACGTCAAGCAACCAACAGGGAAGCCACGAGGTAGGGGGGCGCGCCCACCCCCCCAGGGCGCGCCCTCCACCCTCGTGGGCCCCTGTTGCTCCACCGACGTACTTCTTCCTCCTATATATACCTACGTACCCCCAAACAATCAGAACAGGAGCCAAAAACCTAATTCCACCGCCGCAACCTTCTGTACCCACGAGATCCCATCTTGGGGCCTGTTCCGGAGCTCCGCTGGAGGGGGCATCCATCACGGAGGGCTTCTACATCAACACCATAGCCTCTCCGATGAAGTGTGAGTAGTTTACCTTAGACCTTCGGGCCCATAGTTAGTAGCTAGATGGCTTCTTCTCTCTTTTTGGATCTCAATACAAAGTTCTCCCCCTCTCTCGTGGAGATCTATTCGATGTAATCTTCTTTTTGCGGTGTGTTTGTTGAGACCGATGAATTGTGGGTTTATGATCAAGATTATCTATGAACAATATTTGAATCTTCTCTAAATTATTTTATGTATGATTGGTTATCTTTGCAAGTCTCTTCGAATTATCAGTTTGGTTTGGCCTACTAGATTGGTTTTTCTTGCAATGGGAGATGTGCTTAGCTTTGGGTTCAATCTTGCGGTGTCCTTTCCCGGTGTGATGGGGACAGCAAGGCACGTATTGTATTGTTGCCATCGAGGATAACAAGATGGGTTTTTATCATAGTGCATGAATTTATCCTCTACATCATGTCATCTTGCTTAAGGCGTTACTCTGTTTTCATGAACTTAATACTCTAGATGCATCTTTGGATAGGGGTTGACGAGTGGAGTAATAGTAGTAGATGCAGGCAGGAGTCGGTTTACTTGTCTCGGACATGATGCCTATATACATGATCATACCTAGATATTCTCATAACTATGCTCAATTCTGTCAATTGCTCAACAGTAATTCGTTCACCCACCGTAAAATATTTATGCTCTTGAGAGAAGCCACTAGTGAAACCTATGGCCCCCGGGTCTATCTTCATCATATTAATATTCCAACACTTTGCTATTGCCTTTGCTTTTTACTTTACTTTTATTTTACTTTGCATCTTTTATCACAAAAATACCAAAAATATTATCCTATCATATCTCACTCTCGTAAGTGACCGTGAAGGGATTAACAACCCCTTATCGCGTTGGCTGCGAGGAGTTATTTATTTTGTGCAGGTACGAGGGACTCGCGCGTAGCCTCCTACTGGATTGATACATTGGTTCTCAAAAACTGAGGGAAATACTTACTCTACTGTGCTGCATCACCCTTTCCTCTTCAAGGAAATCCAACGCAGTGCTCAAGAGGTAGCAAGAAGAATTTCTGGCGCCGTTCTTTGGGAGTCTCGCAATACCAACATACCAAGTACCCATCACAATCCCTTATCTCCCGCATTACATTATTTGCCATTTGCCTCTCGTTTTCCTCTCCCCCACTTCACCCTTGCCGTTTTATTCGCCCTCTCTTTTCCGTTCGCCTCTTTCGCTTGATTTTTGTTTGCTCGTGCGTTGGATTGCTTGTTTGTCACGATGGATCAAGATAATACCAAATTATGTGACTTTACCAATACCAACAATAATGATATCCTTAGCACTCGATTGCTCCTCTTACCGATCTCTGAATCTTGTGAAATCAATCCTGCTTTGTTGAATCTTGTCATGAAAGATCAATTCGCCGGCCTTCCTAGTGAAGATGCCGCTACTCATCTAAATAGCTTCGTTGATTTGTGTGATATGCAAAAGAAGAAATATGTTGATAATGATATTTTTAAATTGAAGCTATTTCCTTTTTTTTTGCTTAGAGATCGTGCTAAAGCTTGGTTTTCTTCTTTGCCTAAAAATAGTATTGATTCTTGGAACAAGTGCAAAGATTCTTTTATCTCTAAGTATTTTCCTCCCGCTAAGATCATCTCTCTTAGAAACGGTATTATGAATTTTAAGCAACTTGATCATGAACATGTTGCACAAGCTTGGGAGAGGATGAAATTAATGATACGTAATTGCCCTACTCATGGGTTGAATTTGTGGATGATTATACAAAAAAATTATGCCGGATTGAATTTTGCTTCTAGAAATCTTTTAGATTCGGCCGTGGGAGGCACTTTTATGGAAATCACTTTAGGAGAAGCTATTAAACTCCTAGATAATATTATGGTTAATTACTCTCAATGGTACACTGAAAGATCTACTAATAAAAAAGTGCATGCGATAGAAGAAATCAATGTTTTGAGTGGAAAGATGGATGAACTTATGAAATTATTTGCTACTAAGAGTGTTTCTTCTGATCCTAATGATATTCCTTTGTCTACTTTGATTGAGAATAATAATAATGAATCTATGGATGTGAATTTTGTTGGTAGGAATAATTTTGGTAACAACGCGTATAGAGGAAACTTTAATCCTAGGCCTTATCCTAATAATTCCTCTAATAATTATGGAAATTCCTACAACAACTCTTATGGAAATTTTAACAAGTTGCCCTCTGAATTTGAGACTAGTTTTAAAGAGTTTATGAATTCGCAAAAGAATTTCAATGCTTTGCTTGAATAGAAATTACTTAAGGTTGATGAATTGGCTAGGAACGTTGATAGAATTTCTCTTGATGTTGATTCTTTAAAGCTTAGATATATTCCTCCTAAGCTTGATATCAATGTGTCTCTCAAAGCCATTAGAATTTCCATTGATGAGTGCAAAGAGAGAACTGCTAGGATGTGTGCTACGAAAGATGCCTTCATTAAAGCATGTTCTTCCAATTTCTATGAAAATAAAGATGAAGATCTAAAAGTTATTGATGTGTCCCCTATTAAATCTTTGTTTTGCAATATGAATCTTGATAATGATGGGACTGAATATGATCCACCTTTACATAGAAGGCGTTCCAAAAATTCGGAGTTTTTAGATCTTGATACTTGATAAAGGTGGGATTGAAGAAAACAAAACCCTAGATGTTGCTAAACCCACTATTTTCGATTTCAAGGAATTTAATTATGAAAATTGCTCTTTGATAGATTGTATTTCCTTGTTTCAATCCGTGCTAAATTCTCCTCATGCTTATAGTCAAAATAAAGCGTTTACTAAACATATCATTGATGCCTTGATGCAATCTTATGAAGAAAAACTTGAGTTGGAAGTTTCTATCCCTAGAAAACTTTATGATGAGTGGGAACCAACTATTAAATTAATATTAAGGATCATGAGTTTTATGCTTTATGTGATTTGGGTGCTAGTGTTTCCACTATTCCCAAAACTTTGTGTGATTTGCTAGATTTCCGCGATTTTGATGATTGCTCTCTAAACTTGCACCTTGCGGATTCCACTATTAAGAAACCTATGGGAAAAATTAATGATGTTCTTATTTTTGCAAATAGGAATTATGTGCCCGTAGATTTTATCGTTCTTGATATAGATTGCAAACCTTCATGTCCTATTATTCTTGGTAGACCTTTCCTTAGAACGGTTGGTGCAATTATTGATATGAAGGAAGGGAATATTAGATTTCAATTTCCATTAAAGAAAGGCATGGAACACTTACCTAGGAAGAAAATAAATTTACCATATGAATCTATCATGAGAGCCACTTATGGATTGCCTACCAAAGATGGCAATACCTAGATCTATCATTGCTTTTATGCCTAGCTAAGGGCGTTAAACGATAGCGCTTGTTGGTGGCAACCCAATTTTATTTTTAGTTTATTTTTGCTTTTGCTTCTGTTTAGGAATAAATCTTTGATCTAGCCTCTGGTTAGATATGTTTTTTATGTTTTAATTAGTGTTTGTGCCAAGTTAAACCTATAGGATCTTCTTGGACGATAGTTATTTGATCTTGCTGTAATTTCCAGAAACTTCTGTTCACGAAAACAATTCTTAAAAATCACCAGAACGTGATAAAATACTGATTCCAGTTGCTTCTGATCAATAAACAAATTTCCTAGGTCTTCCTATTTTGGCTGATTTTTTTGAGTTCCAGAAGTTTGCGTTAGTTACAGATTACTATAGACTGTTCTGTTTTTGACAGATTCTGTTTTTCGTGTGTTGTTTGCTTATTTTGATGAATCTATGGCTAGTAAAACAGTTTATAAACCATAGATAAGTTGGAATATAATAGGTTTAACACCAATATAAATAAATAATGAGTTAATTACAGTACCTTGAATTGGTCTTTTGTTTTCTTTCGCTAACGGAGCTCACGAGATTTCTGTTGAGTTTTGTGTTGTGAAGTTTTCAAGTTTTGGGTGAAAGATTTTGATGGGTTATGGAACAAGGAGCGGCAAGAGCCTAAGCTTGGGGATTCCCATGGCACCCCCAAGATAATCTAAGGAAACCAAAAAGTCAAAGCTTGGGGATGCCCCGGAATACATCCCCTCTTTCGTCTACTTCCATCGGTAAGTTTACTTGGAGCTATATTTTTATTCACCACATTATATGTGTTTTGCTTGGAGCGTCTTGTATGATTTGAGTCTTTGCTTTTTAGTTTACCACAATCATCCTTTCTGTACACACCTTTTGAGAGAGCCATACATGATTTGAAAATTATTAGAATACTCTTTGTGCTTCAGTTATATCCTTTGAGTTATATAGTTTTGCTCTAGTACTTCACTTATATCTTTTAGAGCACGGTGGTGGATTTGTTTTATAGAAACTATTGATCTCTCATGCTTCACTTAGATTATTTTGAGAGTCTTAATTAGCATGGTAATTTTCTTAAATAATCCTAATATGCTAGGTATTCAAAAATAGTAAAAACTTTCTTATGAGTGTGTTGAATACTAAGAGAAGTTTGATGCTTGATGATTGTTTTGAGATATGGAGGTAATAATATTAAAGTCATGCTAGTTGAGTAGTTGTGAAATTGAGAAATGCTTGTGTTGAAGTTTGCAAGTCCCGTAGCATGCACGTATGGCAAACTTTATGTAACAAATTTGAAACATGAGGTGTTCTTTGATTGTCCTCCTTATGAGTGGCGGTCGGGACGAGCGATGGTCTTTTCCTACCAATCTATCCCCCTAGGAGCATGCACGTAGTGGTTGGTTTTTGATGACTTGTAGATTTTTGCAATAAGTATGTGAGTTCTTATGACTAATGTTGAGTCCATGGATTATACGCACTCTCACCCTTCCATCATTGCTAGCCTCTTCGGTACCGTGCATTGCCCTTTCTCACATTGAGAGTCGGTGCAAACTTCGCCGGTGCATCCAAACCCCGTGATATGATACACTCTTTCACACATAAACCTCCTTATATCTTCCTCAAAACAGCCACCATACCTACCTATTATGGCATTTCCATAGCCATTCCAAGATATATTGCCATGCAACTTTCCACCATTCCGTTTATCATGACACATCCATCATTGTCATATTGCTTAGCATGATCATGTAGTTGACATAGTATTTGTGGCAAAGCCACCGTTCATAATTCTTTCATACATGTCACTCTTGGTTCATTGCATATCTTGGTACACCGCCGGAGGCATTCATATAGAGTCATACTTTGTTCTAGTATCGAGTTGTAATCATTGAGTTGTAAATAAATAGAAGTGTGATGATCATCATTTTCTAGAGCATTGTCCCGAGTGATGAATAAAAAAAGAGGAGAGAGAAAGGCCATAAAAAAGGCCCAAAAATGAGAGAAAAAGAGAGAAGGGACAATGTTACTATCCTTTGCCACACTTGTGCTTCAAAGTAGCACCATAATCTTCATGATAGAGAGTCTCTTGTTTTGTCACTTTCATATACTAGTGGGAATTTTTCATTATAGAACTTGGCTTGTATATTCCAACAATGGGCCTCCTCAAGTGCCCTAGGTCTTCGTGAGCGAGCAAGTTGGATGCACGCCCACTTAGTTTCTTTCGTTGAGCTTTCATACATTTATAGCTCTAGTGCATCCGTTGCATGGCAATCCCTACTCCTTGCATTAACATCAATCGATGGGCATCTCCATAGCCCATTGATTAGCCTCGTTGATGTGAGACCTTCTCCTTTTTTGTCTTCTCCACATAACCCCCATCATCATATTCTATTCCACCCATAGAGCTATGTCCATGGCTCGTGCTCATATATTGTGTGAAAGTTTATAGGTTTGAGATTACTAAAGTATGAAACAATTGCTTGGCTTGTCATCGGGGTTGTGCATGATGAGAGCATTCTTGTGTGACGAAAATAGAGCATGACTAAACTATATGATTTTGCAGGGATGAACTTTCTTTGGCCATGTTATTTTGAGAGGACATAATTCCTTAGTTAGTATGCTTGAAGTATTATTATTTTTATGTCAATATGAACTTTTATCTTGAATCTTTCGGATCTGAATATTCATACCACAATTAAGAAGAATTACATTGAAATTATACCAAGTAGCACTCTGCATCAAAAATTCTGTTTTTATCATTTACCTACTCGAGGACGAGCAGGAATTAAGCTTGGGGATGCCTTTCGTCTCCAACGATCTATAATTTTTGATTGCTCCATGCTATATTATCTACTGTTTTGGACAATATTGGGCTTTATTATCCACTTTTATATTATTTTTGGGACTAACTTATTAACCGGAGGCCCAACCCGAATTGCTGTTTTTTGCCTATTTGAGTTTCGCGAAAAGGAATATCAAACGAGTCCAAACGGAATGAAACCTTCGGAACGTGATTTTTGGAACGAACAAGATCCAGGAGACTTGGACCCTACGTCAAGCAACCAACAAGGAAGCCACGAGGTAGGGGCGCGCCACCCCCTGTATGCCCTCCACCCTCGTGGGCCCCCTGTTGCTCCACCGACGTACTTCTTCCTCCTATATATACCTACGTACCCCAAAACGATCAGAACAGAAGCAAAAAACGTAATTCCACCGCCGCAACCTTCTGTACCCACGAGGTCCCATATTGGGGCCTGTTCCGGAGCTCCGTCGGAGGGGGCATCCATCACGGAGAGCTTCTACATCAACACCATAGCCTCTCCGATGAAGTGTGAGTAGTTTACCTTAGACCTTCGGGTCCATAGTTAGTAGCTAGATGGCTTCTTCTCTCTTTTTGGATCTCAATACAAAGTTCTCCCCCTCTCTCATGGAGATCTATTTGATGTAATCTTGTTTTTGCGGTGTGTTTGTTGAGACCGATGAATTGTGGGTTTATGATCAAGATTATCTATGAACAATATTTGAATCTTCTCTGAATTCTTTTATGTACGATTGGTTATCTTTGCAAGTCTCTTTGAATTATCAGTTTGGTTTGGCCTACTAGATTGGTTTTTCTTGCAATGGGAGAAGTGCTTAGCCTTGGGTTCAATCTTGCAGTGTCCTTTCCCAGTGACAGTAGGGGCAGCAAGGCATGTATTGTATTGTTGCCATCGAGGATGACAAGATGGGGTTTTTATCATATTGCATGAATTTATCCCTCTACATCATGTCATCTTGCTTAAGGCGTTACTCTGTTTTCATTAACTTAATACTCTAGATGCATGCTGGATAGGGGTCGATGAGTGGAGTAATAGTAGTAGATGCAGGCAGGAGTCGGTTTACTTGTCTCGGACATGATGCCTATATACATGATCATACCTAGATATTCTCATAACTATGCTCAATTCATCAATTGCTCAACATGAATTGTTCACCCACCGTAAAATATTTATGCTCTTGAGAGAAGCCACTAGTGAAACCTATGGCCCCCGGGTCTATCTTCATCATATTAATCTTCCAACACTTTGCTATTGCCTTTGCTTTTTTACTTTACTTTTATTTTACTTTGCATCTTTTATCACAAAAATACCAAAATATTATCCTATCATATCTATCGATCTCACTCTAAGTAAGTGACCGTGAAGGATTGACAACCCTTATCGCGTTGGTTGCGAGGAGTTATTTGTTTTGTGCAGGTACGAGGGACTCGCGCGTAGCCTCCTACTGGATTGATACCTTGGTTCTCAAAAACTGAGGGAAATACTTACGCTACTGTGCTGCATCACCCTTTCCTCTTCAAGGAAATCCAACGCAGTGCTCAAGAGGTAGCAGGCACGAATCAACTCGAACTCGAAGAATAACGAGTCGAGCCAAGCTTTAGTTTAAGATTGTTTATAGACCAAGTTAAATGAGCTAATCTCACGAGTACTCGTATAACTCATTAGGCTCGGTACAAAAGATCAGCCATTCCCAATACAAAAAATACCAGCCACTCATGTAACGCCCCGGATTCGATGCGCCAGGTGTCTGCCAGTTATTCACTGTCGTTGCCATGTCATGTGCTTGCGTGTTGCTTTTTGCCATGTCATCATCTGCATTTCATATCATGTCATCATGTGCATTTCTTTTTGCATACGTGTTCGTCTCATGCATCCGAGCATTTTCCCCGTTGTCCGTTTTGCAATCCGGCACTCCTATGTCTCCGGCGCCCCTTTTACCTCTTTTCGTAAAGGGTGTTAAACGGTCTCGAATGGCCCGAGGTTTGTCAAGCGGCCTTGGTATAGCACCGTAGAACCGCTGTCAAATTTCGTGCCATTTGGAGGTCGTTTATACTCAACGGTTAACCGGATAACCGTACAAGCCTCTTTGTTTGCAGCCCAACACCCTTCCAAAGTGGCCCAAAACCCAGCAAACTCCCCTCCATGCTCTCGGTCGTTCGATCACGATCGCGTGGCCGAAAACCGCACCTCATTTGGACTCTCCTAGCTCCCTCTACCTATAATTATGCCCTCCCCTTCCATTTTCGCGGATGAATCCTACACCAAACCCTAATTTCCCCTCCGCGCCGCGCCGGACATGTCCGGACTGGACCGGACACGTCCAGCCGCCGCCCCGCGCCCAACCCGCTTCCGACACGTGTCGCCGCCGCCTCCCTCCGCGGGCCCGAGGCGGCCGCCGCCCGCCCCATGACCGGCCCCGAGCCGGCCCAAGCCCTGAAGGCCTCCTCGCTCACGCCAGCGCAGCCCACGCCCCGCCGCGCCAGCGGCTCGCCGCCCGTCCGGCCGGCAGCCGCCCGCCCAGATCCTCCTCTGCGCCGCCCGCCGCCTCCTCCGCGCCCGAGCCAGGAGGGCTCGTGCGCGCCGCCTCCGCCGACCCGGCCTCCTTCGCTGAGCCGCCGTGCTCGGCGACCTCGCCAGCCGCTGCCTTGCCGCCCGAGCCGCCCGCGTCGCCTCGATCCGCCGCCTTCGCGCCCGCCGCCGGCCGGATCCGGCGGATCCGTCCGGCTCGCCTCCCTCGCCTCCCGGCCACCTCGGCGCCAATTCGGCGATCCTCGAGATCCATGGCGCGTTGACTCCCGAGATCTATTTTCTCAAGTCCCCGATTTCTGCAGTAATTTTGTTGCATATTCATCGCATCATATCTTTGCACCCGTAGCTCCATTTTGCGCGTGTAATATGTCAAAATGTTCGCCTCGATGAGTAGATCACTTCATCTCATTGAATCATTTTCATTTGAGCTCATCTTGATGCCCTAAATGCTGTTGGAATAGGGCTATGTGATGTTAGTTTCGCTTCTTAATGAACATGCACTTTGTCATTTTGCCATGATTGATGTGTGCATCCTATGAACTTGAGTCCTACATGTGTTTTGTAATATGCCATGACATATTTCCAGGGGTGTATGCCATGTATTTTTGTGATCTCTGTGGTGACTAGCACAAGCATGCAAACTAGGCTTCATGATGTTGCTGATTGCAGCCCTGTTTAGCTGATATTTTTATGCCATGTTAACTTGATGCTACCGAGAGATCCATGCTTATTTTGAGATACTTCAGTAAGGATGTTTTGATCATATGGTTATGCTCTATCCATCCATGCCCTTTTTGCAATTATGGAGTGCCATAGCTTGAGTCAATCGAGCTCTACTTTTGCTATAAAATGTTTCTGGCAGGTTGTTTACATGTTATTGAATTTTGCCAAGGTTGTTGTAGTTGATCCGAGTATGCTATGATGTTGTTCTTGCCACGTATAGCTTCTATGCCATGTATTCTTACTGCGAGTTGCCTTGCCATGCCATTTATTGCTCTGTGGTGAGTGGTTCAATCTCACAAACATGCCTACTTATTGTTGTTCCTGCCATGTATGAATCTGTAATATAACTTGCTATGTTTACATGGGTGCCATCATATCTTCTGATCCTTTTTGGCTTATGGTCAGTAAGGGACTTTTGTTCTATGCATTTAGTAGGTTCATGCCATGCCTTTGTTTGCCATGATAAGTTCCTGTAGCATGTTGTTTGATAGCTCTAAACATTGCAACCTGATGTTATTTCTGCTAAGTCTGAAACTGTTATTATTTGCAATCTTGCCATGTGTTTTTGAGCATGTTCTAGTGATTTCTGGAGATAGCTCAGTGTTCATGTTTCGTAATGCTTTACCTGTACATCATGCCCATGCCTTTTGTTATCATGTTGAGATTCTGTAGCATGTTGTTTTGATGCTTGCAATATGCCTACTTGCTGTTTTGGACAGATTGTTGCTATAACTTGTATAGGGTGTATGTGTTGAACCGTTGCTCCGTTTTGAGTGTGCTCTATATGAAACTTGCTTGGTTTTTTATGTAGTTTCATATTATCATGTTGCATCCATGTTTTGAGGTGTTTGCTTGATGTTTGTATGCATTTTGCATCAATGCCATGTTTAACTTGTATTGCTCATATCTTCTAGGCCGTAGCTCCGAATTAAATGAACTTTATATGTAACTTGACTACAATTTCGTGTAGATCATCGTGGTGCATCTTAACTTGCTGTTTAACAACTTGAACATAAGGTTTATTCAGATCTGGACCAATTTCGAAATTTGCATATGAGGACTTACCGGAATAGTTATATGTTGTTTCCGGCCTCATTTAAACTTGCTTTGATGTGTTGTTCTTGTTTGCATCATCTCTTGCCATGAGTAGCTTCATGTAGTCTTGTCATGCATCATGCTTGTTGTGCATCATGCCATGTTCATGTGTGGTGTGTTTACTATGTTGTGTGCTTCTTCTTGTTAGTTCTGTTTACTTGCGATCGTGAGGATTCGTTCGCTCACGCTTGGTTCGGCTTCATCCGTTCGTCTTCTTCATGGACTCGTTCTTCTTCCTAGCGGGATTTCAGGCAAGATGACCGCTACCCTGGATCTCACTACTATCATTGCTATGCTAGTTGCTTCGTTCTATCGCTATGCTGCGCTACCTATTACCTGCTTATCAAGCCATCCCAAATTGCCATGAACCTCTAACTCGTTGTCACCCTTCCCAAAGAAACCGTTGTTTGGCTATGTTACCGCTTTGCTCAGCCCTCTTATAGCGTTGTTAGTTGCAGGTGAAGATGAAGTTTGTTCCTTGTTGGAACATGAAGATGTTGTTCCTTGTTGGAACATGTTTACTTGTTGGGATATCACAATATATCTTATTTAATTAATGCATCTATATACTTGGTAAAGGGTGGAAGGCTCGGCCTTATGCCTGGTGTTTTGTTCCACTCTTGCCGCCCTAGTTTCCGTCATATCGGTATTATGTTCCCGGATTTTGCGTCCCTAACGCGGTCGGGTGATTTATGGGACCCCCTTGACAGTTCGCTTTGAATAAGACTCCTCCAGCAAGGCCCAACATTGGTTTTTCCATTTGCCTCACCACCACCTATATTTCCCTTGGGAGTAATTAACCCAAGGGTCATCTTTATTCAGCCCCCCGGGCCAATGCTTGTCTAAGTGTTGGTCCAAACTAGAGCATCGTGCGGGACCATCCCTTGGCAACTTGGGTTACGTCGGTACCTGTACGCTTCGCTTATCCGGTGTTGCCCTGAGAACGAGATATGTGCAGCTCCTATCGGGATCGTCGGCGCATCGGGCGGTCTTTGATGTAGGGCGGAACCCTACGTGGACGATCTTTCACGTTTGGAGTGGGATCCCTCGAAGAACACGATGAACACGGGGAAGAACGGAGAGAAATCACAAGGGGAAACACTCAAGAACAAGTCCAATCACACATCCACTAGACAATCAAACACACAAGATCACAAGGTACATGAACAACAAAGGGAAAGATACAAGGTAAGGTTCATCTCCAAGAGGAGGTCTTGATGATATCCCGCAGGATCTTCTCACATGGAGGTCTTGAACTCCATGGGAGTGGTAGTCTCTCTCTCTCTCAAGAGTAGAGGTAGGAGCAAAGCTCACCTAAGAATGAGCTATCATATTTGCATGACAAACACTCGGAAAAACAAATGAGGTTAGCGGAAGTGCAAAACCTATCATTCCAGTGGTAAGATACCCAACAAGTGTATGCATCATGCTCATCATAAGAAAGTACAAGGGAGCATTTCATAGTATGGAGGCATATGATGCGAGAACAACCAAATACAATAGGCTCAAGTAAACAAGCATGCATCACAAGTGAAGTGTCCAAGTCTCCAAGATTATGAAGCATAGAGGCAACTATAGGAGGCAAGCGACAATAAACAAGATATATCATGTGAGAGGCATGAACATATATGTCATCAACCCAAGAAAGCAAGTGATAGAGGAACATGGGTGATGCAACATAGTAAGAAATCATAGCGATCAAGTTAAGCAAGCTAGTAGTGCGAAGATGCAACGTACTAGAAGGGATCATGGTAAGCATGTCATGTGTGCAAATAGTGGACATGAATAATTCACATGTCATAGCACAAGCATGAAAGCAAGATATGAGCAAAATAGCATCAATAGCATGGGGCACATGATAAACATGGCAATAGCAACAAGGATCTCCACCAAGCATGCAAATACACATAGGAGTAACGTAATGGTGAATCATGGGTATATGCAAGCAAGGGTCACAATTGCATGGCAAAGGCATAGAAGTAAAAATAACATGCAAAGTGAACACGGGAAAATGAGCATAAGGTGACAAGTGGTAAATAGCCCATAGCCGTGTGAGAGACAAGTAAAAGAGATGCGCGTAGTCCTTGCGCGAAGGGAGCGGTGGTAAGGATAGTCCACGGGATCCCAAGTCATCGTTGCTCTCAAGAGCTCGTTTCGTCAACTCGTGGGATTGAGATGTTGATGAGTATACGTGCGTACCTACACAAAACAAAGAGAAAGGAAAAATTGTGTGTGCGTGGTAGATGTACACATCATCCATCATGATGCGCACGTGCATGTGTCGGTTAGCACAAAATATCCAATGCTCAAATAAATGAGATGCGTGATATAGAAACATGTCATCCATCATGATAGGTTTGTTGTTATGTATAGCATAATGGAGACTCAAATTGTGTAATGCATCGTGAGCAATATCTAGAGCATTGTTATTCATGGAATGCATATGGTTCACGCAATCATGGAAATCATGCAAAGGATGGGATGAATCAAAATCTCCAAACATGTATGAGGAAACTATGGGGGTCTCCTCATGAGCAAGAGTAGAAACATCACGTGGAGAATATTGACAACATCCACAACAATGCATATTTGGAACACTGTGATCATGGCATGGAATAGTAGATGAATTGCGCAAATCATGTAAAGGAAGCATGGCAATATCATCACAAGAGAAGCAAAAGCCAATGACCATCATCTCGTCATCTATGCCATAAGTGCAAATAGGATTGATTTTAATGGGGCATGCATAGTTACTATGTTGAGATTGAAGTGAGGCAATATGAGAGATCTCACTCATAGCATATGACAAGTTCAATGGATTGTCAAACATGATGTGACCAATAGAATTTTCACATGATATCCTATGGAGCATGGCGTCACAACTAGGCAACTCAACATGCTCATCATCATATTCATCATAAATAGGTAAGTCGAGGCATGAAGAAGTTTCACTAGCATGAAGCATGGTAATAGGTGTGTCAACATCATGGGAGCAATCGAAGTCAAGAGAGTCCACTAGTGGGACAAGAGAAGCACCATCACCTATGTTACCGTTGGAAGGTCGCTCATGAGTTGTAGGTGAGGTGTTGAAGATCGTCTCGTTGTCATCTTCATCTTGATGGAACCATGTGGGGGGTGTATCATCATCCATCATGGCCATCGTCGTCTCCAATGTAGGGATGGACTCGTCGAGGATAGGCATGTCGTCATGTAGGAGACCTAGCACCAAAGAAGAAAACACACTAGGAATAGAGGTTAAGTCGTTAGAAATCATAGTGGCCTCATGTGCCGTGTCAACTACCTCACTCACTAAGTGTTGTGGCTCACTCACTCTCAATATGATGCTCTCACTCGTATGGTTGGTGGAGTCACTCAAATGGCTCTCAACCTCACATAGGATGTGTGGCATGCTCTCATGTGTGGGGCTAGTGGTGGTCACACTCATCCTCTCATAGGAAATGCTCTCAATGTCACGTATGGTGGAGTCACTCATGTCACTCATGGGGTGGTGGCTCTCCTCACATGGCAAATGGGGCATCTCGACATATGTGGGTGCCGGAGAGATGTAGGTGCAAATGTCTCCATGCGCGGTCGCGTAGCTTGACTCGGAGTATGAGTCCAATGTGGGCGTCGTCTTCATGTTGTTGAAGAGGTTCGCGCTCGTCGCCGTGGTCGAAGGGGATGGCCCTTGCTTGACCGTCTTGTCACCGTCTTGGTGTGGGAGGCCCATATGATGTGGCACCTCATAGCTCGTCTCCATGACCGAAGGGAATGTCCCATGCTCAGCCATCTTCCTTGAGGGGCTTCCGAAAATGGAAGTGTCGCCCTCACTCGTAGGTGGTCGCCTTGGACTTGATGAAGTCGATGTAGGCGTACACGTGGGAAGTAGGCAAAGATGCCGTACGTCCAAAGGCGAAGATGCCTTGAGAACACTTGGCGAAGATACCGAAGTGGTTGATGTAGCCGTAGCGCCGTCTTGGTGGTGGTCGTCTCGCGGTCTTCTCTTGTGCTTATGAAGCTTCGACTTGGCATGAAGTAGGGCTTGTGGAGCATCTTCATGATGATGATGTCGTTGTCGTGCTTGAGCTCGTAGTAGATGTCGTTCGTCGTCGTCGTGCACATGATGCTTGGAGGTGACTTGTCCTTCATGACGATGTTGATCACGAATGTGATGGTGGTCGCCATGTAGATGTGGACGAGGACGATTTGCGCTTGCATCGCTTGGGCGCTCCGAAGACTTGTGGCTTGAACGTCGCCGCCTTGAAGATGACGAAGGGGAAGAAGACTTGATCAAGGCCCGAATCTCCTCCATCCTTGCATCTTGCTCCTCTTTATGTGCGGCAAGCTTCTTATCGAAGTAGTCCTTTCTCCTTGCTTCGGAGTGATGAATGTCGATGGACATGTTCTCGATGCGCTCTCGCAATCTTGATTGTGTGCTTTGCACTTGTCGTTGTAGATCGAAGAGTGACGCTTTGGTGATGTAGTTGTTCACGCCGTCGTTGTTGTCGAAGACCGGAGATGAAATGCCTTGCCTATCCATCACAAGACTCGAGCAAATATGAGTGGGAGAAAGAGAAGAACTTATACCAATGTACCTTGACCGATGTTGACAATGAATCAAGTTCACTCAAATGCGGACAATGAAATAGCACTATTGGTACCAATCCTTATCGGTTCTCAAACCTACACAAGTAAAGCTATATGGAGGAGCTCGGTGAGGATAGTGGCACAAAAATTTAATGCAAAATGTTAGCAAGAGTCAATAATGTTGAAAGAGATTCACAAATTCGCAAGTGAAACAAATGGACCAATAGCAAAGAATGGCACACGGAAACACACACACGGATAGATAAATGGGGTCGTGCAACCAAGGAATGAGCACAAAATGTGGAATCCACAAAAAACGCTCGTGTTGCACAACTCAAGAGAGACGCTAGCACGATTGCTCAATAGGCGGATACGACACTTGTGCACAACCTATAAGATGCAAAATGGATAAACTTCTATCCCAAGTATGCTATGTATGTATGGTTCCCGGTGTTTCTCTCAAGATGATCCAAGATGATCGGATATGATAATTTCATATGCAATGTGGTATGATGCTATGGCACTTGCTTACAAGCTTCTTTGCTCTTTCTCTCTTTTGCTTAAAAGCTTTATTTCTCTTCTTTTTTTTTATGGCCACTTTGCACAATGCACAAACCAAGATAGCAATTGTGTGTATGCGGGAACAAACTTGTGACACAAGATGATATGATGATACCAAGATGATATGGTATGTATGCAATGGATGGTGTAGATCACTAATGTGCACAAGTAACGTTGCCGACAATACTCAAATGGCTAGTCTCGATAGGCAAGTAACGCAAAAGTAAGGCTAGGGGTTAACAATGCAATGGCAAGGGGAATATACAAAGGAGGGATACCACGATACCAATATGATATGGAGGTTACCGTCCTTGGCGATGATGAGTGGCGGTGTTCTTGATGTAGATACCAAGATGATGGAGACTCGTCCCTAAGTAGCCGAAACACATTAGGAAACGGATAAACCGCGAACTCAAAATCTCAAACGTCAAATGTAAAAATGGTGGTAGCGGGAATGCGGTGGTGGTTTGCACTTGGCAATGCGGAAGTGGAATGATGGGCTATACACGTGTCGGAGTTGAAGTTGCCGTCCCTAAGTAGCCGAAACACCTTAGGAGACACCAGCCACAACTCAAACAAGCTCAAACAACTATTGGGTTAAGTTGGGTTGTCGGAAGTGTATGGTGGGCAAGGTTATGTGGAAGTGGTGGTGGTGGTTGATGAAGAAGCAATCGTCCCTAAGTAGCCGAAACACCTTAGGAGACTCGAATCACTACTCAAGCAACCACTAATGCTATGGGGAACAAAATTGGTTAGGTTGCGGAAGTCGGTGGTGGTTATGCGGACGATGTGGCGGAAGCCCTAGGCAAAGATGCCAAAGTTCACAAAATTTGATGGAGTCAAATGGTGATGGTAGTATTTTATTGGAAGGGGATGTCAATAGCTTCAAAACGAGCTAAAGAACGCCAAAATCGGACTCGGGTGAATTAGTTATGGCGAAACGGTGAAAGTCGGAAGGCTGAATCTGGCTAGGGCGGTAGTACCGCTAGGGAGGCGGTAGTACGCTCGTAAGCGGTAGTACCGCTTGGAACGGGCGGTAGTACCGCTCGTGTCGGGTTTTTTCGCAAAATCTGGCTCGAGGGGCGGTAGTGCCGCTTGGAAGGGCGGTAGTACCGCTTGAGGTGCTAAGCGGTAGTACCGCTTGGAAGGGCGATAGTACCGCTCGTGTCGGGATTTTTCGCAAATCCGGATAGGGCGCGATTTTGGGGCGGAAATGGATGATTTCGGGTCAAAATTGAGTCGTGGATGGAAAGTGGGGACACTTGGGGAATGCTAGATCCACTTGAAACCAAGCAAATCCACGGATCAAAATCAACAAAACATCATCAAAACTAACAAATCACAAAAAAATTTGGGGCTATTTTTGGTGGGGATTTTCGGATTTAGGACTAAATCAACAAAATCAAGCTAGAAAAAGAGGGTAGGGCTCCAAAACGTGATCAACGTGGCTCATGATACCATAGATGATGTAGGCGGAACCCTCGTGGGCGATCTTTCACGTTGGAGCGGATCCTACGGGGGAATCACGAAGAACGAGCGGAAGAACACGAGGAAATCACGGGGAGGAACGAGGGAAAACACTCAACCAACAAGGAATCGGTCACACAAATGCTAGATCAAATAACACAAAGGGAGATACATGATTCAAGGTCAACAAAGGACGATACAAACGGTAGCCGTACTTCTCCGTGAGGAGGTCTTGATGATGGTCTTCTCCGCAAAGGGAGGTCTTGAATCCAAGGTGGATCTTCTCCGAAGAGGGGCCGCGGTCTCTCTCGTCGAGTAGATCCGGTATGGATGAGCGAAGCTCTATCTAATGAGCTAAATCAACGCTAACCCTAACTAGGAGGAGGTGGAGGAGTATATATAGTGCTAAGCCACGAAGGGGTAAGTGAGGCGAAGGGGTACACGGGCTCGGCCCAATACATGCAGGCATGCATGACAGGCGGTAGTACCGGTCCTTGGGCGGTAGTACCGCTTGAGGCGCAAGCGGTAGTACCGCTATGATGGGCGGTAGTACCGCTCTGAGCCGCTCGAACTCAAGTTTGTCGGACTTTGCGGAAGTGGAGTGGATGTAGAGCGGTAGTGCCGCTTGTGATGATAAGCGGTAGTACCATTGGGCCCGGGCGGTAGTACCGCTTGCTCCCAGCTTCTTCTTCCTTCTCCTCTTCCATGCTTGGCCTTGGTCCTTGGATCCTCCATGGTCGTCTCGGTTGTACCTGAGTGTATGCAAGGTCCATGCATGAGGTAGTAGCCATGTCTCACATGTGGAAAGTGACGGTTCGAAGAGGAGTGAGTTCACCTTGTGCCCTATGGCGTATGGTCGAGGTCTCGTCATATGTCCTCTTGGGGCTTGGAGAGTAGTTGGAGTGTACATGGGGATGAACGTGGTATGCTCCGCATCAGTCTTGCTGGTCTTGTTTTATTGCTGTCCAAATGTCTTGTAGCCGGGATTCCGAGACTGATCGGGTCTTCCTGGGGAGAAGGAATATCCTTCGTTGATCGCGAGAGCTTATCATGGGCTAAGTTGGGACACCCTGCAGGTATAAACTTTCGAGAGCCGTGCCCATGTTATGTGGCAGATGGGAATTTGTTAATATCCGGTTGTAGTAAACTTGAAGCAAACTCTTCTAAAATACACCAACCGTAGCGTAACTGCGTGAGTGTCTCTTTTCGGGTTGATCGAGAGGAGAACACGGTTTCGGGTTATGTCGGCGAAGTAGGAGTTCAGGATCACTTCTTGATCATTACTAGTTGGCGACCGTTCCTTTGCTTCTCTTCTCGCTCTCATTTGCGTATGTTAGCCACCATATATGGTTAGTCGCTGCTGCAACCTCACCACTTTACCCCCTCCTTTCCCATTAAGTTTTGCTAGTCTTGATACCCATGGTAATGGGATTGCTGGGTCCTCGTGGCTCACAGATTACTACACCACCAGTTGCAGGTACAGGTTTTGCGATGATCATGACGTGAGAGCGATGTTTACTTGTGTTGGAGTTCTTCTTCGCTTCTTCTTCGATCGGGGATAGGTTCCGTGTCGGCAGCCTGGCTAGCAGGTGGATGTCGTTTGAGCTTCATTTATGTTTCATCCGTAGTCGGATGTTGATCTTGTATATGATGTTGATGTATTCTTGTGGCATTTGTGCCTTATGTATGTATCCCACTATTATGTAATGTTGATGTAATGATATCCACCTTGCAAAAGCGTTTCAATATGCGGGTCTATCCTTGGTGGGACCATCGAGTTCCTTTTGAATAGGGTCGCATATTGGGCGTGACAAGTTGGTATCAGAGCCTCGACCGACCTTAGGAGCCCCCTTGATTGATCGTGTAGTTTGGCCGTTGTTGAGTGTAGAAGAAAACTTTTTCAGAGTCTAGTTATATCAGAGAGTAGGAATTCTTTTTACTCCTCTGCCCCTTCGTCGCTCTGGTGAGGAATCTTTACGTAGGTGGTTTTGAATTACTTCTCTTCCCGTTCAAATTTTTCTTTAGGATCACGCAGTTGGTTTTTCGATCGTTGTTCCTCAGCTCTTTTCATCCGGTGCATTTCTCGTCAAGTTGACTCGAGCCTCTTCATCTTTGCCAAGTTCAATCCTCAGTTCTTCCTCCGACGTTGTTGTTTTTCCTTGTCCGAAGTTGTCCTTGTTTTTCCCACCCGCCCACCCTTCTTCTTCTCGGAACCGGAGTCCGTAATCGAGTATCCATCCTACTCGTGCGAAGTCTTTGCTTTCTTTCCTCAATGATTTCAACTGGTGTTCTCTCTTCAAGATATTCGTCGGTTTCCCCTTCCAAGTTGCCTTTGTTTTCCGCCTCCCACCCTATTATTCCCGGAGTTCGAGTTTCTTCCGACCATCAATTCCATTCTTGTGGAGCCTCTTCAGTCTTCCCTCAATTATCTCAACCGGTGAATTCTCGTCTTGTTCGTCATTCTTCATCACTTTCTTTTTCCGGTGCACTCAATTCAAGTTTTTCGGGTTAATCATATTCTTTTCCTTCGAAGTGTTTTCCCTGCTCGTTCGCCTCTCGCCATTTATCATTCCGGAGTTCGAAAGACCTATCAGGAGATTCGTCTGTGTTCTAATTAATTCGAGGTTGTCACCTCATTCAAATATTTCAATTATTCCGGTGCATCATCTATCTGTTCAACAATCCTTTTCAACGGTGCTTTCCTTTAGTGGGCCCTAACCCACAGGTCTTTTCCCAGGATCTTACCTGACTCTTCTAATTTCCCCGGAGCTATTCTCAATTCTTTTCAAGTGTGACGTAAGAATGGATTTCATCAGTCACTTGCCTTTTCCAAGATCGATTTCGAATCATTTCATTGTTGGCTCAACCTCTATGCTTTTCGTTCTTCCGGAGTATCTCAACAATTTTTGGTGGTGTTTCTCGTCGTCTTTGAAGGCCGAAGAAGAGTTTTTCCTCTAAATCTTGTCCGTTCCCCCGGAGATTCATGGTGCTAACTCGATGTTATCCTATCTAATGTTTCCAGTCATGCAAATTCTGCTCATCCATCCGGAGTATTTCATAAGTTGATTTCTATTTCATTTCACCGGAGGCCATCGTTCCAGAAGAATTCTTCGTCCCCAGATGCCAGTTATCGTTCTCTATTTATCCCGGTGCTTCGTTCAAGTGTTCTTTATTCTACTCATGATCTCTTCGCTCTTTCGCATCTAAATCCCCTCTAGCATATTTCTCCTTCTAATTCTTCCCGGTGATTCATTCTCTTTCGTCAGTCATTTTCAAATTCTTATGGTGATTCGTGCAAGATTATTTTTCCTTGATTATCATTTTAATCCATTCGTTCTTTCGAATTCCACCGGTGGTTCAGTAAGACCTTCTCAAGTTCACCATATGTCACTTCTCAATCCTTTTTCAAGAAGAATAAGTATTATGCCAAATCCATTTCTTGTCATCAATTTAAATTTGATGAAGGATAAGCATACAATAAATCTTATTCTTATTTCATCCAAGTGAGTAATCCTTTCCTTCGGAGTTTGTTCGTGAGGAATAAATTCTAGTTCCAAGTGTTTTCATCTATTCTTTTCCGGAGTTCAATTTCCTCTGCCATCTCGTCGGAACCTCCATCTAAATCACTGCAAGGCTCATCTTATTCTTTTCCTTCATTCAATCTCATAATCCTTTCGTTACCGGAGTTCTTCACGGTGGTTCTTCATGATTTAATTCTTTCTTCAAGAGTTTCATCGATATTTTGGTGGAATTAAAATATCTTTTCTTCTTGCATCTCTAAGTGTAATTAATTCTCCGTATTCTTTAGAATTGGAGTTTTGCATTTCTTTGTTCTTCTCAGATATTCAAATCCACTCAATCCTTCCTTCTAAGTTCTTTTCATTCAAATTCTTTCAATTCTTCCGGAGGCATTGCGTTGTTTATCTCGTCAAGTGTCATTCCATCTTCTGAAGTTCAGATTCTATTCCTTCCATGTTTCAGCCGGAGTGCTACCTAAATCCTTTCAGTTCTATTCGTTTCTTTTCTCATTCAAACCACTCCGGTTAGAACGAGTGTTTCATAGTCTATCTGATTCCATGAGCTTTTGATTCTCGTCATTCTCGTCGTTCCTCTCTTCTTCTCGAGTGCTCTCGATTCTTGGCTTCTTCTCTTGAGTTCTTGTTTCACCTCATCCCTTTTCCCTTCCGTCTCGGTCCTAAGATCTCGGGACGAGATCTCTTGTTAGTGGAGGAGTGTTGTAACGCCCCAGATTCGATGCGCCAGGTGTCTGCCAGTTATTCGCCGTCGTTGCCATGTCATGTGCTTGCATGTTGCTTTTTGCCATGTCATCATCTGCATTTCATATCATGTCATCATGTGCATTTCTTTTTGCATACGTGTTCGCCTCATGCATCCGAGCATTTTCCCGTTGTCCGCTTTTGCAATCCGCACTCCTATGTCTCCGGCCCCTTTTACCTCTTTTTCGTATGCGGGTGTTAAACGGTCTCGAATGGCCCGAGGTTTGTCAAGCGGCCTTGGTATAGCACCGTAGACCGCCTGTCAAGTTTCGTGCCATTTGGAGGTCGTTTGGTACTCCAACGGTTAACCGGTAATCAGACAGCCTCTTTTTGTTTGCAGCCCAACACCCCTTCCAAAGTGGCCCAAAACCCAGCAAACTCCCCTCCATGCTCTCGGTCGTTCGATCACGATCGCGTGGCCGAAAACCGCACCACATTTGGACTCTCCTAGCTCCCTCTACCTATAAATATGCCCTCCCCTTCCATTTTCGCGGATGAATCCTACACCAAACCCTAATTTCTCCTTCATGCAGGTCGGACATGTCCGGACTGGACCGGACACGCCCAGCCGCCTCCGCCTAACCCGCTTCCGACACGTGTCGCCGCCTCCTCCGCCGGGCCTGAGGCTGGCCCCCCGCCCATGACTGGCCCCGAGCCGGCCCCAGCCAGCGCCGCCCTCCGCCAGCGCCTGAAGGCCTCCCTGCCACGGCTGGCAGCCTCACCGCCGTCCGCCGTCCGCCGCCCACCGCCGTCCTCCTCTCGCCGCCCCGCCGCCTCCTCCCGCCCGAGCCAGGAGGGCTCGTGCCACGCCGCCTCCCGCCGACCCCTGCCTCCTTCCAGAAAGCCCGTGCTCGGCGACCTCGGCTGACCGGCCTGCCGCCGCCGAGCCGCCGCCGCCCGATCCGCCGCCTTCGCGCCGCCGCGGCCGGATCCGGTCCGGCTCGCCTCCCCGGCCACCTCCGGCGCCAACTCCGGCGATCCTTGAGATCCGCGGCGCGTTGACTCCCGAGGTCTATTTTCTCTAAGTCCCCGATTTCTGCAGTAATTTTGTTGCATATTCATCGCAACATATCTTTGCACCCATAGCTCCATTTTGGGCGTGTAATATGTCAAAATGTTCGACTCGATGAGTAGATCATTTCATCTCATTGCATCATTTTCATTTGAGCTCATCTTGATGCCCTAAATGCTGTTGGAAGAGGGCTATGTGATGTTAGTTTCTGTTTCTTAACAGAACATGCACTTTTGTCATTTTTGCCATGATTGATGTGTGCATCCTATGAACTTGAGTCCTACATGTGTTTTGTAATATGCCATGCCATCTTTCCAGGGGTGTATGCCATGTATTTTTGTGAGATCTGTGGTGACTAGCACAAGCATGCAAACTAGGCTTCATGATGTTGCTGATTTCAGCCCTGTTTTGCTGATATTTTTATGCCATGTTAACTTGATGCTACCGAGAGATCCATGCTTATTTTGAGATACTTCAGTAAGGATGTTTTGATCATATGGTTATGCTCTATCCATTCATGCCCTTTTTTGCAATTATGGAGTGCCATAGCTTGAGTCAATCGAGCTCTACTTTCGCTATAAAATGTTTCCTGGCAGGTTGTTTACATGTTATTCAATTTTGCCAAGGTTGTTGTAGTTGATCCGTGTATGCTATGATGTTGTTCTTGCCACGTATAGCTTCTATGCCATGTATTCTTACTGCGAGTTGCCTTGCCATGCCATGTATTGCTCTGTGGTGAGTGGTTCAAGCTCACAAACATGCCTACTTATTGTTGTTCCTGCCATGTATGAATCTGTAATATAACTTGCTATGTTTACACGGGTGCCATCATATCTTCTGATCCTTTTTGGCTTATGGTCAGTAAGGGACTTTTGTTCTATGCATTTAGTAGGTTCATGCCATGCCTTTGTTTGCCATGATAAGTTCCTGTAGCATGTTGTTTGATAGCTCTAAACATTGCAACCTGATGTTATTTCTGCTAAGTCTGAAACTGTTATTATTTGCAACCTTGCCATGTGTTTTTGAGCATGTTCTAGTGATTTCTGGAGATAGCTCAGTGTTCATGTTTCGTAATGCTTTACCTGTACATCATGCCCATGACTTTTGTTATCATGTTGAGATTCTGTAGCATGTTGTTTTGATGCTTGCAATATGCCTACTTGCTGTTTTGGACAGATTGTTGCTATAACTTGTATAGGGTGTATGTGTTGAACCGTTGCTCCGTTTTGAGCGTGCTCTATATGAAACATGCTTGATTTTGCATGTATTTTCATATTATCATGTTGCATCCATGTTTTGAGGTGTTTGCTTGATGTTTGTATGCATTTTGCATCAATGCCATGTTTAACTTGTTTTGCTCATATCTTCTAGGCCGTAGCTCCGAATTAAATGAACTTTATATGTAACTTGACTAGAATTTCGTGTAGATCATCGCGGTGCATCTTAACTTGCTGTTTAACAACTTGAACATAAGGTTTATTCAGAGCTGGACCAATTTCGAAATTTGCATATGAGGACTTACCGGAATTGTTATATGTTGTTTCCGGCCTCATTTAAACTTGCTTTGATGTGTTGTTCTTGTTTGCATCATCTCTTGCCATGAGTAGCTTCATGTAGTCTTGTCATGCATCATGCTTGTTGTGCATCATGCCATGTTCATGTGTGGTGTGTTTACTATGTTGTGTGCTTCTTCTTGTTAGTTCCTGTTTGCTATGATCGTGAGGATTCGCTCGCTCACGCTTGGTTCGGCTTCATCCGTTCGTCTTCTTCATGGACTCGTTCTTCTTCCTAGCGGGATTTCAGGCAAGATGACCGCTACCTGGATCTCACTACTATCATTGCTATGCTAGTTGCTTCGTTCTATCGCTATGCTGCGCTACCTATTACCTGCTTATCAAGCCATCCCAAATTGCCATGAACCTCTAACTCGTTGTCACCCTTCCCAAAGAAACCGTTGTTTGGCTATGTTACCGCTTTGCTCAGCCCCTCTTATAGCATTGTTAGTTGCAGGTGAAGATGAAGTTTGTTCCTTGTTGAACATGAAGATGTTGTTCCTTGTTGGAACATGTTTACTTGTTGGGATATCACAATATATCTTATTTAATTAATGCATCTATATACTTGGTAAAGGGTGGAAGGCTCGGCCTTATGCCTGGTGTTTTGTTCCACTCTTGCCGCCCTAGTTTCCGCCATATCGGTATTATGTTCCCGGATTTTGCGTCCCTAACGCGGTCGGGTAATTTATGGGACCCCTTGACAGTTCGCTTTGAATAAGACTCCTCCAAAGAAGGCCCAACATTGGTTTTTCCATTTGCCTCACCACCACCTATATTTCCTTTGGGAGTAATTAACCCAAGGGTCATCTTTATTCAGCCCCGGGCCAATGCTTGTCTAAGTGTTGGTCCAAACTAGAGCACCGTCTGGGACCATCCCTTGGCAACTTGGGTTACGTCGGTACCAGACGCTTCGCTTATCCGGTGTTGCCTCGAGAACGAGATATGTGCAGCTCCTATCGGGATCGTCGGCGATCGGGCGGTCTTGCTGGTCTTGTTTTATTGTTGTCGAAATGTCTTGTAGCCGGATTCCAGACTGATCGGGTCTTCCCGGGAGAAGGAATATCCTTCGTTGATCGCGAGAGCTTATCATGGGCTAAGTTGGGACACCCTGCAGGTATAAACTTTCGAGAGCCGTGCCCGCGGTTATGTGGCGATGGGAATTTGTTAATATCCGGTTGTAGTAAACTTGAAGCAAACTCTTCTAAAATACACCAACCGTGTGCGTAATCGTGAGTGTCTCTTTTCGGGTTGATCGAGAGGAGAACACGGTTTCGGGTTATGTCTGACGCACGTAGGAACTCTCAATGAAAGCATCAATGTCGGTGTCAAACCGGCGGATCTCGGTAGGGGGTCCCGAATGTGTGCGTCTAGGCGGATGGTAACAGGAGACAAGGGACACGATGTTTTTACCCAGGTTCGGGCCCTCTCGATGGAGGTAATACCCTACTCCCGCTTGATTAATATTGATGATATGGGTAGTACAAGAGTAGATCTACCACGAGATCAAGGAGGCTAAACCCTAGAAGCTAGCCTATGGTATGATTGTTGTTCGCCCCACGGACTAAAACCCTCCGTTTATATAGACACCGGATAGGTTAGGGTTACACAGTCGGTTACAATGGTAGGAGATCTACATATCCGTATCGCCAAGCTTGCCTTCCACGCCAAGGAAAGTCCCATCCGGACACGGGACGAAGTCTTCAATCTTGTATCTTCATAGTCTTGGATTCCGGCCGTGACGATAGTCCGGCTATCCGGACACCCCCTAGTCCGGGACTCCTCAAGAGCCCCGAACCAGGCTTCAATGACGATGAGTCCGGCGTTGATTGTCTTCGCATTGCGGGCGGGTTCTTCTCCAAATTCCATATTCTTGTCGAATAGTGTCCGCTTCTAATAAATGTTGCGCCTCGCTTCCTGCCTAATAATGGCCATCTTCCACGTGTTTGAATGAATGCGAAAAGCCGGGTATTTTTACAATTACCGCCTAGCCACACAAATGAGCCGCTTATAAAGGGGCAAGGATCTAGATCTGAGTCACACCATCCCCTTTATGAAGCTTTCATCGGAGCGCCTCGACCAAAGCCCATTCCATCATGGACGGTCGACGCGGCTCCTCCTCTCGCCCCAGCCCCACCAGAAATTGGGAGAGATGCTCATCCCGCATAGCGAGCTAGTTATACTCAAGCCTGTGGATTTCTCCTCCGGCCTTCATGGTTCCGGTTCGAGCTGGACTTGCCACCTACAAGGGCGGAAAGCAAGCGGAGAGCGCCCCGATCCTCTAAAGGAGAGCGGGTGTGCTCCATCTCTTATCTAGTAAGAGGACTCGGATTTCCAATCCATCCGCTTTCTCCGGGGCTCTTGGAGTTCTACGGCTCCAATCGCACCATCTTACTCCTGCCTCCATCTTGCACATCGCGGGCTTCGTGGCCCTTTGCGAACTGTTCTCGGGCGCCGAGGCTCATTTCGGGCTGTGGAAGAGAATATTCTGCCTAGTACCCCGTTCTCATGAGGGGTCAATATATCAAGTGGGCGGAGCCGAGCTATGGCACATCGCCGGGGCCGGATACTTATCCGGAACCCCAAAGAAGGCATTACATGGAGGACGTCCCGCTGCCGGATCCTGTTCGGATCGGCCTTCCGGAGTTCAGCAATGCTCCTCTGAAGAAGCGCCTAAGCTGGCGCCCTCGGAGCACCCGGAGAGAAGATGACCAGGATGTCCGTTATTTGATGAGCCGAATAAGGTTACTGGCTCATGCCGGATTGACCATGACAGGAGTCATGGCAATCTGCATTATGAGGGGAGTGTAGCCGCTCCAATACAGGGGCCACCCCATGTGGGACTTCAACGGGGAGGACGATGCCACCCGCCATGGCCGCAAAGGGCCAGGATCGGTCACCGAACTGGTGAAGGTCTTGTCTGCCATGTACAAAGGAGAGGAGGAGGTTTTCTCCGTGTCAACCCATGAAGGAGTTTTCTTCGAATAATCCTCGAAGCTGGGTAAGCAAACATCCTTGTAACCTGTCTGATCCATGTTCCCGTAGTTAAATATCTCATTTCATGGTTTTTGCGCGGGAACTGCGCCGGACTGTGGAGAAGATACACAGCCCGCCCCCACAACCCGAGGATCCGGAGCGGTCTCTCGATCCGACCTCCGAAGAGGATCCGGATATAACGGTGGAGTTGATCGACGGGGTGTTCTACCAACTTAGCATCGACAATGCCTTGGTAGCCATTATGGCCGATTACCCAGGAATACTTCCAGCCCCACAGGTAATCTGAGACCAAGATCCCAAAACCCTGATAATGACCCATCCGTGCTTATTTTTGATCATCGTATACCAATGGTGTTTTGCAGGGGGTACCTTCGAGGCGGAAGTCGAACTGCGGCGGCTGGCCAACAAGGCAGCGCCCCCGCAGAGTTAAAAAGAAGTGCGGTCCGGATCGAAACTCCGCCAAGAACGGTATAGCGCGTCACCATACTCCCGGATTGATTCCCGGAAGGCGATTAATGCTGATGCACTTTTCAGGAAAAAGAGCGCTCGCCAGACTGAGTCCGGAGAGATTGCCAATCGAACCTTCACCGGACAAGCTTCAAGCCGGGTCCGGAGGCTGAGGCGAACACGAGACGCGTCGTCGGATGCTCCTCCGGCGAGGATGCCGACAGGTTGTCCGCCACCAACTCCGAGGTGGAGAGCGCCTTGAATCACAGGCGCCACGGACAGTTCTTCGTGGCGCATGTTTCTCCCGAGGCCTTGAATGCCTTTGATTCGGAGATGCGCATCTCCGTGCCGCTCAAGATGGTCTAGCGAGCCACGGAGCAAAGTATGTGAAGGACATACGGTAAGGAAATTTGATGATTATATATGCCAAGAGTGGCCGAGACTTAAAATAGTTAGAATAACTGATTTAAGGATCATTTGTTATGCAGATCTTACAGAAAAGTATACCCACTGTCCCAGGAGCTTGAAGAGTGCAAGGCCCAACTTGAGGCCGCACTAGCCGCTACAGGGGGAGCTACAGAGGCCCCCTCTGGTAATATATGCTATTAAAAAAATAAATAGTTTATGGAGTACGGCGGGTGTGTGAATCTGACCAAAACATTGCAGATGGCGCCGGACTAGATCCGGACAAGCAACAACTCTTACGCCAGTTAAAGGCCGGCGAGAGCGTGCTTACGAGGGTGCGGCAGGAGAAGAATAACCTCCAAGACGCCAACACCAAGCTGGGTGAGGAACTAAAGGACGTTCGTGCCCAGTTGTCCGACCAGAAGGAGAATCGGCGGCTTCGCGCGCATTTTCATAAGTGCTTGAGCGAACCTTGAAAAGAGT